>CAHIKZ030000242.1:1842500-2175000 GCA_903632075.3 Acanthosepion pharaonis | reverse complement strand
TTCAACTTTACTCCGAGAGGCCATAGCCTAACATATACCATTTAAGCCACCTCTGTGAGCAAATTAAAAAACATTCCAGAGCCAGATCCGGACCCACACTCCTGAAATTTTGGATTCACAAGGTTTTATTACTGCAATATTTTTGGCAATTTTTTTTTTTTTTTTTTTTTTTTTTTTTTTTTTTTTACAAAAAAAAATTTTTTATACAATAATTTTTAGAATTTGGGAATAATTGAAATTAATTAAATCCAGCAAAAGTCACCTATGAAATAAAAATAATTGTTTGTACAGAAAGTAAGGACCTACATACATCAAACTGTCTTTAAATTAAGTGGTGGCAGCAGAAGAATTATCATTGAACTTTTAAAAGGTAAGCTTAAATAATAATGCAACACTTAAATGCAGCAATCAATTTTGAGTTTTGTAGTTTATTATTGCTTATTGCATCTACTCCTCCCTATCTTGATAAAGTCTCAATCAAGAGTCTTCCACAGGAGTTAGCTTAAAAGCAGCCCAATAGGGCAGCTTTTAAGCTAATGTGTGTGTGTGTGTGTGTGTGTGACAACTGCAAAGAGTGGTAAGAGCTCTAAGATTGAAGGAATTTAATAATACCTGCCATTAATAAGTTTATATTGAAAGTTATGCATTAAAATGCAACCCAAATTTTAAAACAGTAATTAAAAAAAATAAATAAAAATAAAATAAATAAATAAATTCATCCTTGCTTTGACTATTGCTGCCATTTCTAGCCTGGTCCTTCTGCAATAGATTTAACCTTTATCTAGCTAGAAGCAAAAATTGTCACTGTAGAATTATCTTCCCTTGCATCTCTATGCACATTGTGTCACTTTGAGAGGGTTGTTATAAATAAACACTTGTCAACTGTTATTTCCAGTATTTTAAGCTGGAAATAGCCTACTATCGCTTTGGAACAAGCCTAAACTTCCGTTTTCTGACACCATTTTGAATTCTTCTACACTACACAATGTGTAATACCAAATAAATCCACATTAATTTTGTCACGATTTTTTGTAAACAAAAATGGCCACATCAACATCCAACAAAGACTTTATTCAGGAGTTTTTCTTTGATTCAGACTACAATGATGATTTGAGGTTTTACTTAAATTGATATTGACATTGAAGATGTCAAAGATGATGACCACGCGTCACTATGTGGAGGAAAACGTTGATGACTACTGGCGGTTATTATCCATTGCTGACTAATTTTATGGAAGTTACTGGCAACCATCTATATACCTGACAGCTTTTCTAAAAGGTGAATTATTTCATCTATTTATAAACAATGAAATAATTTTATTTGTCAATGAGACAACTAAATATGCTAGTCAGGTGAAAGAAAAACAAAAAAAAAATGCCAAAAAAAATGAAAGCCTTCTTAGCCATTTTGCTTCTTATTACACCTCCAGAATTCTTCAAGGAGTAATAAAAGTTAAAGTAGGTTAAATGGTTAATGTATTTGTTTATTAGTTTGTGTTTTAATTTTTTGTTTTCAACATCAAAACATGCATGCAAAACAATGCATTACATCAAAATATTACTTATTCATTCTTTTATTAATATACAAAACATAAAATCTATATACACAATACAATTATAACAATTTTAAAAAAGTAAGTGCATGTTTTTGTGTTAAAAAAAAAAAAAAAAAAAAAAAAAAAAAAAAAAAAAAAAAAAAAGAAAATGCAGTGACAGTGGGAACAATTCTAAAAAAGAATTTGGTAGTGTATAGGTTAAAGATTCTTGATAAACTTCGTAGAAGAAACTGCAATATTATTAGGTCTGACCAGGCATCTTTGTTCCAGTCACTTTCCCACTGCCATAATGTTGCTTCCCTGTACTTTTTTTTTATAAATACTTTCATGGTAATGGGTTTGATAAACTTTTCTCTATGGGACCTAGACTTTATGAATTTAAGCACATTACTAGATTGGCAGCTAGGTCTCATCATTTTATAGTTGAAATTGCCAGATGTAACCGTAAGTTCTATGCTAATAGTTTCTATCACACTTCTCACTTGTGAACTCCCTTCTGGCTTCTTAGTTAACTTTGATCTCCCAAAATTTAAATGCAATGTCATTCATGTTCATTCGTTCTTTCTAGTAGTGTGTTCTGTTTTTGTTTTTTTTTTTCTCATTCTGTAACACTCAGTAACTCCTTGCATCTTAGTGGCTTTATTGCTTTGCTAAGGGTGAAATAAAAAAAATTAAAAAAACAATCATAGAAAATTAAGTTAATGTTAAAAACTTTTATGCTATTCTCCAAAATTCACTAGTCTCAATGCAAGTGAAAATGTCTACCGTTGCAGATAACGCTTTACTAGTGGCATACAGGGTGCAATTAATAAATTATCTAAATTATACAAAAATGAAAATAACACAGACATCTCATTTTAACATTTACCAAAATTACACAAGAATATCTTTAAATACTAAAGGATGACTTTGGAATCTCTTGCAACTCTTCTGGAGAGTCTCATTGATAAAGTTGGTGAATGCTGCCATAATCCTAGCTTTCAGTTCATCTTTGGTGTTACAAGGAGTCTTGTTGGTCTCTCACTCAACTGCACCCCACATAATCAAGGGGGTTGCAGTCTGGGGAGTCGGTGGCCAGATGTAAGGGGTGATGTGGTTACAGAAAGACAGCTATGATTGGGTTCTCCTGCTTGTGTGGCATGGTGTAGAGTCCTGTTGCCAGACATAGGGTCTTCCAGCAGCCACCCTCTTGACCCAAGACCATACTACCTCCTCAAGGCATTTGATATAGGCTGCCATGTTGAGCCTAAGGCCCTCACCAACAAACTCAAGAGTTCTTTTCTTATCAGAATGATCAGAGTGAGTTTTCCAAGTTGGCGCACCTTCATAATCACCATTAGACTCATCCAACTCTTTCCGTATAGTCTGCATTGTCATCAGATTGACACCAAACACTGAAATGTTTGTAGCTTCCAGCAAAAATGCCAAGCTGTACAACATGCCGTTTCCAAATTTCTGGAAGAGTGAATTGCATCATTGTGCTCTTTTTCTCATAGACAGTTGACCCTACCATACTGTGCATTCAACAAAATCAAAAACAAATGCACATGCAGGAAATTAAAATTATAAAATGGCAAATATATATATATATATATATATATATATATATATATATATATATATATATATATATATATATATATATAGAGAGAGAGAGAGACTACGGCATGGCCCGTGCTTGATTAAAAAAATCAAAGCGACTCGTACAGCAATCACTATCATTTGACTTAAAATATTTTTGCCCTTCCTTGCCTTTAAAGGAGTGCCTTTTGCCATGCTGATGCTGCTACATGCCTTAATTCTTGCCTATTTTACACTGCGAATTTTTTCTAAGCTCTATACTAAACATTAAATCTGTTACGAAAAAATAACTAAACAAAATGAACACAAAGCGATCAGCTTTAAAAAAAGGACTCGTAACTGGAAAAACCAAATGAAAAAATAATGTTAAATACTTTTTCACACCCAACCCAATTCGGCAGAATCAGAATCAACGTTGAGTTTAAGCAAGCGAATGAGCCAATTGGAGTAAAGTGCCATGCATAAATTTTTCCCCACTTGTGACGAATGCATCTATCGATTTTTTTGCATGCTAGTTAACATTCGTGTCAGTCAGCTGTTGGCGCTCACTCTGGCCAGTAGAAAATGGCCGCAAACTACATGAAAACTGCTGTAGAAGCACAAAAAATTGATTATTTCCACTATTGATGGAGTTGGGAAATGCAAAGTCAGTCTTGGCCTTCCTGCTAACCTGGAGCATGTGCATGTAAATTTTGGTGCAAATCCGTTGAAATCGGTTGAAAAACGTAAGAAATAATAATCAGAAGTGTACATAAAATACTATAATTCTATGTACATTTATTACATTTTACTGTGTTATTTGTATTTCCATTCATTTTATTAATTTTAATATTTCAGTTATGAAAAAATGCCATAACTGAGATTAATATAAAAATAAGATCATATAAATTTCATAAGATGATACTGATACTTGTAGGTACCCTTCTCAGTTGAAATTGAAAAATCAAATTAACTTCTCCACATGTGTTTCACAAAAGTAAAGGCCTTAACAAAGGAGAACAATGCTTAACTCAAATAACGCAACTTAATTATATTCTGGTTGGTCTTCTGTACTTTATAATTACAGCCCGATTATAAACATAAAAACACATTTCTTAATTACTGCAGATCTGATTAGTCAAAAGGATAATTTACAACGCGCTAAAAAAAGCTCTATAAGGACATTTAGGAAACCCAATGCGGCTTTTAACTAATTTTATAATATTTTAAAAACTTAAATGTAAAATTCTATTATAATTAAGAAATAAAAAATAATTGTATTAAAAATTCATTTTTCATCGAAAAAATTTTTTGCTTTCAGAAAATATTGTCCATATTCATAAAAACAACTAAAAGCATTTGAAATTAAATATCTTTGTTTTATTGAGTTTTGTATGTTACAATTCAGAGCCGATTTTCAGGTGGGGATCCAATTAAAAAAAAAAAAAAAAAAAAAAAGATTTGCACTCCTCAAAGCCTTGTGCTTTTTAACTATTCTAAACACTAAACCTGACGCGATCGAATTTCTAGCATTTTCATAAAATTAGTTTGGGGGGGGGTAATAAATATAAATAAAAATATTTCTGGCATGACTTTAATAAAAAAAAAAAAAAAAAAAAAAAAAAAAATAAATAAATAAATAAAAAAAACATTTATAATAATTTCAATCTGTGAATAGTTTCTGAAAGTTTCATTAACATCCGACAATTATTTTTATTTTTGAAAAATTTTCCAAATTACAAAAACGTGCTAAAACTAGTTCCGGTGATACAAAGAGAAACGAGGTTTTTTTTTTTTTTCATCAAAATTTAGAATGTTCTAAAAAGAAGGAAAAATTTTTAAAAACAATTAAAATAAACTTTGATCTTTCCTCTTAATAATATAAAGATTTAGACGATAAAACTTTGTTTTCATCAAATTTGGCGTATTTTTCATCATGCTATGCTCTGTTTTTTTTTTTGCGATCTCATGGAGGTACCTATTTATTGTAGGTTACATAAGTAATTTAAGAAAACATACACGTTTTCATTCATCATTACTGTAACAATGTGAATAAGATACAAAAAAATACCAACAGTTAAAAATAGTACGACACATAATGCATTTTATTTGGCAGGATTTGTAAAAGTTTAATTACATTTTGCGCATTCAAGGAGTCAATATCAAATAACTTATCAAATGCAAAAATGCTATCTTTATTTATTGAAAAACTCTTTACTGTCAATCTTTTAAAGAGAGAATTTTATCAGTCTCTAGAATTGTTATCAATTATGACTTACCTGTTGGAGATTAAAAGCTCAGTAATCACTTCTATTCCAATTGAGTTTGTTACATACACTTACATAAAAATACCCTTGGGAAAGGGTATAAATCCATCTTTTCTAGATTTTTTTTTTTTTTTTACTAAAAAAATATCTTTTAAAATTCTCTTTTGTCTTATACGCCATATGTAGGTTTAAAATTCACAATAGTTCGACGACATTAGCTACCTGGCAACTCCTATTAGCTTAGGCTTTAGAGTACCTTTCACATACCTATTGTCATTATTTAAAAGATTATTATGCAGATTAAAAGTGTTATCATTGATAATATTCATTATATTTATATTAATTTCATCATGTTTAATATTAGTACTTTCTTTCACTAAAATTATAAGCAATAAATTCAGATTATATATTTGTAAAATATATTTTTCATTAATATTTTCTTGCGATAACTTCCAGTTACATTGTTATAAATACAATCAGAATTTTTACATCCTAATTATTCCATGATAGTAGTATAGAAAATGAGTATCAGTTTTGATAATGAATTTTATGGATTTGAATATCAATAAAATTTTAAAGCTAACTGTACCGTTTTGTTCAATTGTAATAATTCCTTCATTTTTTTTTTCTTACCTTCGTATATAATAAAGTTTTTATAGGCTTGTTCTTTTTTTGCTATTATTTTTTGTTTAATTGTAATCATGGGTTGTTTAGGCAAAATAATACCTCATACCTTAGGCTGTACCATTTACTAATAATTTTACTAATTACCAATTTTTTCTTGATTTGTCCTGCTGAAATTGGGGTGTGTCTTATACATCCATGTGTCTTATATGCTGTCAAATATGGTATGATAAAGTAAATCCAGTAGTGAAGGCTACCAAAAGCACTGACAACATTATTAAAAAAAAAAAAAAAGTCTCCCACATTATATATATATATATATATATATAACTTTAATATTTAACATTTTCAAACCTACCCCCTAAATATCTGTTCTCAATGTTTTACTGTGGTCAAAGCCTGATTGTTTCAGTGACTTCCTACATTATTTGCAATGATGTCATATTTTATAGCAGAGTATACATCGGCAAGTTATGGCAGTTGAACATTGAGAGCCGATATATACAGGGTGGTCTTGGGCAGATTGAATGTTAAAGGGTTAATTTTCTTGCAGAATTTGGTTCTGATGCTATAAGCCATATTATCACCAAACAAATTATTTGAAAAATCCTTGAAAGGAAGTCTTTGGTTGATCTTTACCAAAACTGGACGAGAATATCAACCATTTTCTTTCCCAGCAACAGAATAAGGATCTCATTGAATTAAAAGTAACTATGGAACAAATGAAAGAACTTCCTTAAAAATACATCCTATAATTGCTGAGGATTAGAAAAATAAAAATTACATTAATTGTAATGGTCAACATTCAGTATAAACAGAACACCTTTTATTTTTCCTCTTTTTACTAACATTCTTTCAAATTCTATTCTTTCAAATTCTATTCTTTCAAATTCTATTCTTTCAAATTCTATTCTTTCAAATTCTATTCTTTCAAATTCTATTCTTTCAAATTCTATTCTTTCAAATTCTATTCTTTCAAATTCTATTCTTTCAAATTCTATTCTTTCAAATTCTATTCTTTTCAAATTCTATTCTTTCAAATTCTATTCTTTCAAATTCTATTCTTTCAAATTCTATTCTTTCAAATTCTATTCTTTCAAATTCTATTCTTTCAAATTCTATTCTTTTCAAATTCTATTCTTTCAAATTCTATTCTTTCAAATTCTATTCTTTCAAATTCTATTCTTTCAAATTCTATTCTTTCAAATTCTATTCTTTCAAATTCTATTCTTTCAAATTCTATTCTTTCAAATTCTATTCTTTCAAATTCTATTCTTTCAAATTCTATTCTTTTTCTAAAATTCTATTCTTTCAAATTCTATTCTTTCAAATTCTATTCTTTCAAATTCTATTCTTTCAAATTCTATTCTTTTTTATTCTTTCAAATTCTATTCTTTCAAATTCTATTCTTTTCAAATTCTATTCTTTCAAATTCTATTCTTTCAAATTCTATTCTTTCAAATTCTATTCTTTCAAATTCTATTCTTTCAAATTCTATTCTTTCAAATTCTAAAATTCTATTCTTTCAAATTCTATTCTTTCAAATTCTATTCTTTCAAATTCTATTCTTTCAAATTCTATTCTTTCAAATTCTATTCTTTCAAATTCTATTCTTTCAAATTCTATTCTTTCAAATTCTATTCTTTCAAATTCTATTCTTTCAAATTCTATTCTTTCAAATTCTATTCTTTCAAATTCTATTCTTTCAAATTCTATTCATTTAAATCGTAGTATGCATTCAAAACAAAACATTTTAAAATTTGAATCTACATTTTTCTTTTTGCTATGGTTTAATAGTTATTAAAAAGGCTGCCAACCAAAACTGTTTTTATATTCATTATTGTCTTAATATATAATGATTATGTTATGTACATTATTCAGACTATTGTCCTCATCTTTGTCTCCATATTTATTACAATGTTTCAGCCATTGTATACTCCGGCCTTCTTCAGGTGGTTGGAATGTTGAATTGAACTATTTATTTTGCTCACTGGGGTAGACTGTTCTAGTTCCACCCCAGTGAGTGAAATAAAGGGTTCAGTTTGACATTCCAACCACCTGAAGAAGGCTAGAGCGTACAATGGCCGAAACGTAATAAATATGGCAACAAAGATAAGGACAATAGTCCGAACAAAGTAAGTAATGTACATAATACCTCATCTCAGAAATATAGACAGATTATATTATATATAAAGATTTTGGAGTGTATACAGATGCCCAGTTATCTGAAAATAAAATCTATAAAATTTTAGCTATTTTGATAAATTTAATTTTTAAAAGGTTAAAAGTGGTTAAGTGGCTAAGTGGATTTAAACCATCAAAGAGTTACCATTTCAATAAAGACACTTTTGTAATATTTTGCCATAATTTCAATTAATTTTGTTTTATGTTGGAATTTTTCTGCAATATTAGTGTACCAATATCACAAAATAAGTTTTATAAGTAGGTGCTAGTTATAAAAAGGTTGACAACCAGTGTTAAACTTTTAGAAATCACACCAAAATAAATGAAACACCATCAGCTAGCTACAAGACTCAAAGATAATAGTGAAGTTACCGAAGTGTCCAAGTATATTGTACTTTCCTTCAATCCAACTGAAGGGACCAGGAAGATAACCTCTTCATAACCACAAATCAACAGACATAATTTTAACCCCTCTAACAGTCTCATGTAATACAATTTCTTTGCTAATCTCAGCTTTTAAAGTATGGAAATGTTACCCATTTAGGTAGAGTAATGATCAAAGTGGTAGCAACAGGTATCCTAATTCTATACAAGAGAAAGTTTCTTAAACTTGTGTAGATAGGGTTCAATTACAAAGGCATACAGCATAGGTGAAAAAAAATAAGGCAACTTTAATGAATAGATCTGGACAGTGTGCAAAGTTTCAGTCTTGTCCCCTTCACTTCTATAACAGCTCTGGTGTTGGATATAGCAAGCAAATCCAAGAGTTAAAATCTGATTTGAAGCTAGCCACAGACAAGACAGCCCCAGGAATGATGACCAGCTGTATAACATGAACAAATCTCAATTGATCAGCACAGTTTAATCATGTCTAATAGACAATTCAGCAAAGCCTGAAATTAGTTTGCTAAGCCCCAAAATCAAACTATATTTAACATAATGGCCAAAAAAATGATCAATCCCATCCTGACTTTCTTGCATAGCAACTTCACGTAATTGGTGAAGTATCTAGTTTTATCCAGTTGCTGAAAATCAGTGCATGTAAAGGGATAACCTCAAGGACAATTCATAGAGGTCACCAATTCCAACTTTCTTAAACTCTTTGCAAATATCATTCTCCATAATCAGATCCTTGCAGTGAACTGCTCCAATTATCTAAAAGGTGTTAAACTTAGAGCTCAGGCTGAGCTACCTGTTGAATGGTTTCTGATAGTAATTTCAAAATTCCTCACAAATGCCTTCATTTGTAGTCAAATGCCAGACTTCCTATAACGTGACAGGTGTCATGCTGATCACTAACATTTTGAATTCTTTTGCATGCAATTCTGCAAGCATGTTTGTTGCCTCAGACATTCTTTTTAATTTAGATCTAACTACCAGAGGTAGATCCTTGTTAAAACAGTTTTGCCTTAGTTGTTTCAATTACATCTCTCCCAATTGATAGCCCTTTAGATTTGGTTCTGCTCTGAGCTGCTGATTTATCTCATTCGAGTCAGCAATCATAATTAATCAACCAAATCCTACTTTTCAATTTACTCCACCATTTATTCCCTACCATAGCTTGTCAAGTCTCATTTTAGGCTTAAAGTTGATCTAGAAAATCTTTCACATTCAATAAGGATGTATTGAATTTCCAGCATTTGCCCATTCTAGGTTTCACATTATCTGAGTTTATTAAAATCCAAATTAACTTATGGCCTGAAAATACTTTGACAATATCAAAAGTTCCATGTTGACTCTCCTATATAAAATCATAGGTAAAACAAATTGTACCACCCTTATCTGTTCAAGTCCATTCTACCCTCTTTGGAAACTCGTTTCAGGTTTCAATGACAAGTTCAAGTCCGTGAATAAATTGCAAAAAATTTTACATCCAAAGGAATGTTAGAACTCTCCTAATTATGATCCCACGATTCTAAATTCAAGATCACGGATATCATTCCATTTAATACTTAACCACCTTGATATTAAAAGAATTATCTGCTGAAAAACTAAAAAAAAAAAAAAATCAACCCATTCTCAGCTTTTACTGGATGCCTAAATAAAAATGAAATTAAATGACTTTCTTTATAACATCCAGCACACAGTGCCTGCTAAATGTGTGAAGACAAGCAAACACATTGCAAAAAAACAGTTTATTAACCAAGAAACTCTTTCAAATGACTATCAAAATTTGCTGAAAAGTGGTTAAATATCTCCAAAAATATTCTCATGGTGACTTACAATTAAATAAATCTCTTGCAAAGAACATATATGTAGAATATTGGTTAGCTTGCAAATGGTCTGACACACAAGTAGACAGGTGTAGTCACCAAGTTAGCAATGTTTACTCATTCCTCCACCAGAACAAAATGTGCCACAAGGTAGTTTTAAAAGTTGGGAGCCAAGTGCGTACACTCAGGCAGCCACCAAGTTAAGCTGATTTGAGTCATTTAATTGAGAGATATATGGGTGAATAGAGACCAGTCATGCAAATGTGCTGGGCAGGTCCATTCTAACAAAATGGATGAACCTAACTGGTGTATTAGGTACTCTCCTATAAATGAGGTAAAATCAGTTGGCCTGCTTTTCCAAGAGGACACCAGAAGGCAGCCATGTTAGCAGATAAGTTACTTGACTTCTACATCTCCCTCCTCTCCCCATTGCAGAAGCATATTGGCCATTTGGGGAGGAATCAGTTCTCTATTGCCTGGCTCATTGTACGGGATTGCACCCTGGGAATCCTGGTTCTTGATGGCGGTGATTGAGTAGGGCTCTGGGATGCCAGTCACTTCGCAATGTAATGCCAACACTTCTCGATTCTTTGGCAGATTGATGTGGTCTACACATATCTGTAATTGTCGGCTCAAGGGACACAGGCAAAGCACTTGACTTCTACAATATATATATATATATATATATATATATATATATATATATATCTCAGCACCAAGAATTGGAAATAGTGATTTTCAGAGCATAGCTTAGATGTGGTACAAGGCCAAAAGTATAGGACACCCAGTGAGGATCAAACTCACTACTCAGTTGTAATGTTCTAGCAAGACAAGCTTGCTAAACATTACACCGCCTCAAGGTGCCCATATGTGAAGACAAGCAAACACATTGCAAAAAGCAGTTTATTTACCAAGAAACTCCTTTCAAATGACTATCAAAATTTGCTGAAAAGTGGTTAAATATCTCCAAAAATATTCTCATGGTGACTTACAATTAAATAAATCTCTTGCAAAGAATATATTAGCACCAAGAATTGGAAATATATGCAATATAGACATGTAATTATTTCTAAATAAGTAATACATTTATTTTTAATCATATGTTTTTATTACTTCAAACTTTATTGTAATGGATACTTTCATATCTGAAATAGTGGCCACAATTTTATTTATTAAACAACGTGTATTAGTCTATCAGCTGGCCTACACATTCAAGAAATTTCAGTAAAGAAGAGGTGTTCTTTAGCAGAGTTCAATCTTGCATCCCCCCTTTGTAGAAGAAACCATTCCAGTCTTCTTTACTGCGTGGTCATGAAGAACGTCGCAATAAGCAAGGCTCTATTTTCCCCCTTTTTAAGGAAAGCACATCCTCTTCACTTAGATTATTTTTTTAGAGAGCCCATATCAGCTTAGCTTCATATCTGAAACACAATTTCAAAAGAATTGATGGCTTTATTTTTAATCCAACATTTTAAAATATATTTTCTTCACTAACATTTCTCAAATGAAATGCACAGGCTGATAGATGCAATACACTGCATAATAAATAGTAATGGGGTATCTATTTCAAATACAAACTCCACTAAAATAAAATTAGGAGGAATAAATATGTAATTATATACACAAAGAGCTTCATTTCAAATAATCTTACTAGTATTCATTTCTAAAATTGTCTTAAAAATTTCCTGAAGCTTAATTATTCTGTAAAATATTCAAACTTACCTGCATGTTGCTTTCCGAAGTTTCCAGATTGTTATTCAAGTTAAAAAAAAAAAAAAAAAAATTGTAAGGTTCAAATTCTAGCAAATACTGTTTATACTGACTTCAAACTCTTCATTACTTTGCTAAAATGATAAAGAATGGTTGAGTGAGAATTTTAATAAACTAGTTTGCCATAATTACTTTACTTACCCAGCTAGTAGCAACAAGAAAAAAAAAATTGTTACGCCCAACAAGCACACACACAAGTCAATAATCAATCATCACCAAAAAATAAAAAACCATTAGTCATGGTAAGTGAGGAGAAGAATACAGGTTTGTACAAGAAATTGTTCATTTCAAAAGTCTGTATATGACATGTAAAATCAGAACATCTATGTTGAATAATTCATTCGAATATAAAAAAAAAGTGTGGATTCTATATTTTAGGCTAATGACAAGAAGTGATTAATTATTAAAAAGGAATTGATGATAATTTTCAGTAAGGACAAACAAATTGAAAATGTGCATAAGTATTAGATGGTGCATAAGTATTAGATGGTGCATAAGTATTAGATGGTGCATAAGTATTAGATGGTGCATAAGTATTAGATGGTGCATAAGTATTAGATGGTGCATAAGTATTAGATGGTGCATTATCTAATACTTCTGCACTAAGTATTAGATACACAAATTTAAAATTTAAGTTTAAATGTTTTGCCATTTTCAAATGAGACACAAGCAAAATTTTTTTTTTCTAAATCTTAACGATTTAGAAAAAAAGTGTTAGGACTTGACTATTCCATTCAGTCAGGAGGGTTAAAAAAAAAAAAAAAAAATTTACACATTAACACAGAGCGGAAAATACTGATAATTAAGTGATATATTTGACAATTTAACTAAATCAATAAAAAGATCCCTACTATTGGGAAGAGTCAAACTCTTGACACACAAGTGTAATCCATTGCTTGTTATGGTTTATCAAATATTACTATCCAAATTTTACTTCAGACATTTTGACAAGCACTACTATAACTCTAAAACCTCTTGCTTACAACTAATTCCAATCTTCTTAATATGAGCCATTCAACTACAGCTTTATTCTGCATTCTCATGAAAAGTAGTATTGTTCTGCTTCCATTCTTTTACAACAAATACAGAAGAGCAATCTGAATAATTAGTAAAAAGTGAATTCACCAGTTTCAAGATTTCATTACATATCAGCCCCCATATAAGGATAATTTAACATTTTTTTTTTTTCTTTTTAAAGAATTTTTTTCATCATACCCTCCTAAAATGCCAAAAAGCTGCTACACCTTGTTATGGTGAAGCCATGTGAAGCAAGAGATATTTAACTTAAAGTATTTTTATATCTGATCAATGTTACCTCTGAAAACATTCAACACCAGACGGGATATATATTTTTTTTTTTTTTTATTTACTTTCATTCTCCCAATACATGACCCAAGAGCCACTCAAGGTAGAGGATTATTGACTGAAATTGTAAGATGGGGGATGGAAGAAGAAAGAATGTGTGTGTGTGTGTGTATGATAGATATCGGTTAACTCTGGACATAAGAGGTTAAGATTGTAGTGGTTAGGAAACAATCCTTTCAGGAGTCAGTTCCACAAAGTAACAGATCGGGGGGGAAAGCAAGGTGGAACTTACACCTCACCAAAAGGAACACTAGGGGGAAAAGAGGCATTGCCACCATGAACATCGCATTGTGGATTCTAGCTATAAAGATCCGAGCTGGTGGGATTAAGGAATTAGAATGTTTGCCATACAAATATACAACATTTTTTGAACACTTAAATTTCTTATTTATATCATTGCAGTTAACACATTTCAAGATTCAGTCTTCAGTCCTTCACAGCTATAATATATGAGAAGGGAATTTCTTTAGGAATTTAATAAAATAAAAAAATTTGTACCCACCAGTCTTGTATATTTCCATTGCATCAGGTATATCAAATAATCAAGAGGTTCCAATTTTTACCAAGAATTCACCAATTTTGCTAAGCAAAGAAAATCAGTGTTCAAATGTAGACTGATCTGGTTGATAAAAGCCATCAATTTCAGCTTCTCCATTAAGAAAGCTACAAGGGGTATTGTTTATTTTATTTCTTTTTATTATTCATCACCCAATACAAGGCTTAACTACCACTCTACATGACAGAGGGTATAGAATGGAGATGTTGTAAAGGCATATACGGAAAGAGCAATAGTTGCATATTATGTGGATATGTAGGACAGGTCATGGTTGAACATCGATTTGAAATGGTTAAAAATGTAGTGACCAAGGAAGAATCCCCAAAGAAGTCCATTCCATATTGCAACAATTTTACTATTAAGCACCATTCTGGCATTGTAACAGCTGAAATGCTGTATTAACAGAAATTCTACAATAAAATATATCAAGGTAAATGTAGATTTTATTTTGTTCCTTACAATATATTAGTAAAACTTCCATAATTTTAAAAAACATTTATGAATACAAGAATGATCTACATCATTTATCCAATACATTATACACAGAAATAATTTCAAACAAATCAACCTCAAGAATGCTATCCTTCTTAAAAGAGAATATAACTTTTTCAAAGTGCATTTATCAATTCTTGTCAAAATGCTAACTTTATACCCTGCATTTTTTTTTTTTAAATACTCCTTTCCCAAGCCAATATACATGACCATAAAAATCACATGAGCAGTAGAATTAGAACATTCTACCCCCATAGATTAAGTAAAAGGTTCAGTTTGGATATAGCGTGAATAATAACTCCTCATCCCAGAAATTCAACCAAAAATTAACTAATGCATTGTTTTTTGTTTTTTTATAAAATGATTTTTTTGTATTCATACAATTTTCTTCATTTCCTAGATATAACATTATATATATATATATATATAGTGTGTGTATTATATCCATAAATTTAGCATCTTAAAATTATATATATAATGTAATGCTGAATAAGTAAATCTTGGAAGTCTTTAGCAGAGAAATTTTTTTTTTTTTTTATGTTGACATACTGCTAAAAGAAAAAATATTTAGTGGGAAAATCTGTCTTTCTTGCATTTTATAAGACAGCAGAAATCATTACAAAAATACTTTTTCAAGGTGTGTGTGTGTATGTTGATGAAACCTCTGATAAAAAAGGTTACTAAACAAATTTCTTTCAAACTATATTGTCTTTTTAACTGAATGGATCCCAATAGAAAACTTTTATTGTCTAACATGGCAAAAGTCAACCTGGTTGGTGATGAGAGTTGCTAGCAATACCACTTGAAGATTGAAGTAAGATTCAATTGAAACCTTTTTTTTTTCCTTTTAAATCATTTCACCCCAAGCAAGGCAGTAAATCACCAAGACAACGGGTTATTAAGTGTGAAAGAAAAAGAAAACATTAAGGAGCAAGGACAATAAAGAAGAACAATGAAGACAATAGATAACAATTTACATTGATCTTCAAAAATTTAAATTAAATCTAAAGTTGACTGGAAAGCAAGAAGGCTGGAAGAAAGTTCCACAGGCAAGAAGTATGAGAAAAGAATTTATGGTTAAAATAAAAAAATTTTAAAAGAAATTATTCATCCATTTGATTGGATTGTTAAGAAATTTTCAGTATATTTTGGATAGTCAAAGTTCAAAGAGAAAAAAAATTCCACAAGTTCAAAACATTTCCCAAGCTATGATAACCCCACAGTTGCAGTCATCTATACAACATATGGTCTGCTAACGTCATGCAACATGTAGATTTTACACAATTAGCATTTTTGGCAACTGGATCAACTATTCTGTAGCTGTATATAATATTCTGGTTTTGGTATGGATGTTCAGTTTTGTCCATTATGTTAACAAAGATACTGCATATCATTACCTGCATTAATGGTATCCAGCAATTCATCAGGTGTGCACTTAAGAGAAATCAAAGAAATGCATGCATCAAAATGGACATTTCAGGTGTCATCCATCAGTAAATGCAGTAAAGCATTTCCAAGTTAACAAGTGCAACTAAATGACTGTGACGCCAGTTAAACTTTTGTGCCATTTTGTCCTAATGCAGCACAATGATTGTCTGCTTAGAGGCTTCACCAGCATTTTGAATTCAACATGGCAGAGTTCTGTACACGTAGTTTCTAAAAATGATATGTCCTTTCAGGATGTCATCAATCATGGCTCTCCACATATTCCTTTTCTTTATGAACTCTGAGTTGCCACTACCATTTTGGAAAGATAGTGGAGTTGCTTTCCATTGACTTCTACATGGGTTAGAATTCAAAGACTCCTCCTCTCAGACTGGCTAGCAATCAAGGGTAGAGAGTGCCATTTACTCCTGCTATTTAACCCAAACCTGGAGGAGAAGAGATGAATTCATGCCTTTCTGAAGAACATTTGTGCAAAAGTGAATGCAATAGACTAAGCCAGAATTTGATCTCGGCTCACTAATTTTATTTTCCACGCTGATATGCATTGTATACCTATTCATAAGATGTAGAATAAATATTTTTTTGTTCTTTATTCATTTGGCTTGACTGGTCCACTTTGAAATTATGCAGCCGGCATAGGTTCAGTTACTTAAATCAAATTTTCCCTGAGATTGTGAACAGCTAAAACAGATGATTATGAAAAGGCAAAGGGCTACTATATATTCAAGTTGCATCAATTGGGCAATAATCTTTAATAAGTCAATTCAGCATTTGTTGATTAATTATCATACTTAATTATCTTTGTTTATTATAACACACAATTTTCATTACTGGATTAAGAATCATCTGTTACCTATGACCTGGAATGAAGTAATATTCTGATAGTTTTACCAGAATTTGGGGAGCCAATCTTAGAAAGTAATTACCGATTGTCAAACAATTAATTGCAGCTGCACAAATGCACACAGAATTGAAGATTTGCAAATCTACTCATTTGCCTATCAAGCTTATTGCTGAACAGATATGGGGGAGAGAGGGGAGAGAGGGAGAGAGAGAGGGACGGGGGAGAGGGGAGAGAGGGGGGGAGAGGGGACGCGGGAGAGAGGGGGACGCGGGAGAGGGGACGGGGGAGAGGGACCTTGGGAGAGAGGGACGGGGGAGAGGAGGGGAGAGAGGGACGCGGGGAGAGAGGGACGCGGGGAGAGAGGGACGCGGGGAGAGAGGGACGCGGGGAGAGAGGGACGCGGGGAGAGAGGGACGCGGGGAGAGAGGGAGGGGGAGAGGGGACGGGGAGAGAGGGAGGAGAGAGAAGGATATAGTGCAATGGATAAATTGTCATCTTAATTTTGCAAAAATGAAAATAATACTGACATCACATTTTAATAGATATATTTACCGAAATTGCACAAAAATATCCTGAAATACTAAAGAGTAAATTCATTCAACATGGGGAAAAAAATCACCAGATGATTTCAGAATCCCTTACAACTCTTCTGGGTGGTCTCCTTGTGTAAGTTGGTGAATGCTTCCATAATCCTTGCCTTCAGTTCGTCTTTGATAATTGTATAGGTCTCTGCCCAACTGCGCCCCACACTTCATAATAAAGAAGTGTTGCAGTCTGGGGAATTTGGTGGCAGATGTAAGGGATGATATGGTTGCAGAAATTGTCTGACAGCCATGACCGGGTTCTCCTGTTTGCATGGTAGGTTGTAGAATCCTATTACCAGACAGAGTCTTCCAGCAGCCACCCTCTTGACCCAGTGCAGCACTACCTCCTCCTCGGAATAGGCCTCAGTGTTGAGTCCTCACCAACAAACTTGGGAATTCTTTTCTTAGAAAAATCAGATTGAGTTTTCCCAGCTGCTATACCTTTATAATCACCATTAGACTCATCCAACTCTTTCCAAATCCTCTGCACTATCCTCAGATTGACACCCAAACAGTCTGAAATGTTTGTATTGGACGCGGGGAGAGAGGGACGCGGGGAGAGAGCACAAATACCAAGCAGTATAGCATGTCATTTCCAAGTTTCTGGTGGAGTGAATTGAGTCATGGTGCTTTTTTTTCTCACAAACAGTGCCCAATTCACTCTCATACACTGTGTAATCGACAAAATAAAAATAAAAAATGTGCATGAACAAAATTAAAAATATGAAATGGTGACAATTTAACCCTCAAACTCTGTAGATGTGTGTGTGTGTATTATATATAACTACCTATTGTAAGTTTATTGTTATAACACATACTTGTATTAATGTAATTCATTAAAGTATTCTCTATATGCAATAGTTAGACTATTGCCATAATGCCTGTATAGTTAGTATGAAGACTGACTCCAATACAACTACTCACAACCTCATAATATGAAATTCCTTATAGTAACTGGGCTAGTTCATCGAGTCACCAATGGTGTACCCTTTATTCTACAAAATCCCCGCTTTTGAGATAACTACTTTACTAAATAAGTAGTTTTTTTTTTTTTTAAGTATTTCACCCCAAGCAAGGCGGAAACCACTAGCACGCAAGGGGAAACCACTAGCACGCATAGGAAACCACTAGCACGCAAGGCGGAAACCACTACTAGCACTAGCACGCAAGGCGGGAAACCACTAGCACGCAAGGCGGGAAACCACTAGCACGCAAGGCGGGAAACCACTAGCACGCAAGGCGGGAAACCACTAGCACGCAAGGCGGGAAACCACTAGCACGCAAGGGGTTACAGAGGATTTGGAGTGAGAGCAGATAGGAGTGATAGAGGAAAGGATGGCGAGAAGGATAGTGGATAGATCAAGGCAACTGTAGAAGTATATTTTTTTTTTTTTTTATTTTGTATTAGTATCTTCCTCTCCTCTTTCTGTAGAGTTCACCAACATACTTTACTTTGGTAACATTTCAGTCTTGGATCCATTTCTTCTTCTGTATGTTTTCTTTTTATTGAACTTGTCCTTGTTGGTTCCACAATTTCTTTTGGTACAGGCACATCATAAATGTCATACACCATTTTAACCAGTTCTTCAGGTCTTTCATCAGTTAATCTTTTTTTCAGCCAATTTTGGAGCCTTTTATGTTGGAATTCTTTTCCTTTCACCATGTAGACCAATTCCCCCCGATTCTCGCTGCTATTATGTTGTCTTTTTATGTTTCCTTTCCATTCTTGTATGCTCTGAAGAATACTTTATTCCCAACCTTGAAAGTATTGGTGTCGCTTTTATTAACCATTTGGGATTTTTGACTTGGTAATAATTTGTTGAACACTGATTTTACCCTTCTGGCAAGTGTTAATTCTGCCAGCGACATGCTGGATGGTGTGTTGGGGTTAGGTGTTAACCAGTACACTCTCAAAAAATTTTGAAATGCCTCATTTAATTTGTCCAGGCTTGCATTTTTTTTTTTTCTTAAGGCTCTTTAACTTTTACCACAAACCATTCCACTTGTCCGTTAGACTTTGTGTGATACAGTTCTAATACGTTCTATAGAGAATGACTTGCAGAAGATTTGAAATTCTTTTTCAGTGAATTGTGTTCTAATATCCGATACTATGGTGTATGCCATATCTCACAAACAGTTCATGCAAGAAATTTACTGTCACTGACAATGTAGGATTTTTGTAGGAAACTATCACTAGATAATATGCTTGAAAATTGTTATAACACACTTGGACTTGGTATAACGTAATTTGTTAAAGTATTTTCTATAAGCAATGCTTAGACTATTGCCATAATGCCTGTATAGTTAATATGAAGACTGGCTCCAATACAACTACTCACAACCTCATAACATGGAACTCTCTATAGTATTGAACAAGTTCATAGAATCACTGGAGGTGTACTCTTTATTCCACACACACACACACATATATATATATATATACACACACACACAGTGGGATAGGGATATTTGTACAAGTACAAATTTTTAATTTACTGTATTCCCAACTAATGAATAAACATACTTTTCATATAATTGTACATAGATGCATAATAATTAAATATGCATAGAAAACAGAAAAAAAAATTGATTTAATACAAATAAATCCCATTTATCCATTTTAATGGGTGAAAAAAGTATTTGTACAATACAAAAAAAGAATACATAATCTTCATTTAATACTTTGTAGAATAGCCATTATTCACT
This sequence comes from Acanthosepion pharaonis, assembly GCA_903632075.3. Classification (NCBI taxonomy): domain Eukaryota; kingdom Metazoa; phylum Mollusca; class Cephalopoda; order Sepiida; family Sepiidae; genus Acanthosepion; species Acanthosepion pharaonis. The sequence continues at coordinate 2,154,834 of CAHIKZ030000242.1, read as the reverse complement.
TCTACAACAACCAACCTTTTCTTGTAGTTCTCAATGATCTGCAAGTTTTAGTTGGTATTTTGTTCCATTCTTCTTCGCATATGTTCTTCAGATCCAGGATGTGTATTGGAGCTCTCGATTGGACTTGAATTTTCAAATAACACCAGATTCTTGATTGGATTTAAATCTGGAGACATATTTGGCTATTTCAGGATATTTACATCATTTTTAGCAAGTTATTTCTTTGTAGATTTTGCAGTGTGCTTAGGATTATTATCTTGTTGGAAGATCCAATCAGGAGGAAGTTCAAGATTCTCCATCTATTACTTATATGTTGCCAGTACCTTTTGCAGAAAAACATCCCCAAACCATCCTGCTGCCACTGCCAAATTTCACTGTTGAAACTGTTCTTTTGTTTGAAGGCATTGCCATATTTCCTCCATTTGTCTGTCCATAATACTTTTTTCCCCCCAATATGATTTTTCCTTATTCTTAGGTTCACAAATTAATTTCAACCTAGCATCTGCGTCTTTTCAATAGCAGTGGAGTTTTCTGAAGGGTGTGTCCCTATGAATTTCATTGCTTATCATCTGTTTAGTGACAGATTCCTGATGAAAGCAAATCATTCTGTAACCACTGGATTTTGTTTAACGTGACACATCAATTTCCTTGAAGAAATCTTCCATGGAGAACCTGTTCTTTGGTTTTCAATAGTGTTGAGCATTTTATACCTTACAATGAATGAACTAATTGTAGTAAATGGAATATTCAGGTTGTCCGAGATTTTCCTGTAACTTTTACCTTCTTTCCAGAGCTTAACGGTCAGTTCTTTTTCTTAATTTGTCAATTCTTTACTTCTTGCCATGACAATAATCTTCTTGCATAAATATATCAATTAAAGAATGTTCTGTTTGTATTTTTAGGCTAAAAATAACTATTGATAACATTGGAACATTCTAGAATATTCCACTTGAATAATCTAGTGTATTAAAGCAATTTAAAAGTTTTAAAGTTTGAAATTTGCATTGTATGAATACTTTTTTTTTCACCCATTAAAATGGATAAATGGGATTTATTTCTATTGAATCAAATTTTTTTTCTATGTATATTTAGCTATTCATCTGTATACAGTTAATTATATGAAAAGTATGCTTATTCATTAGTTGGAAATACAAGAAATTAAAAATTTGTATGTGTACAAATATTTGTTCACCCCCACTATATATATATATATATATATATATATATAATCCATAGAGACTGTTTCGCTGCATCAAAGCTCATCAGTGTGCTCTCACTCTTCAGCTATCAGTGCACACAGCAAAGAAAGGGAATTTTTAATGCATTATATACAAGATATAAGTATTCCCAGCTACCAGAGTGCTCAATTCATAGTGAAGAGCTATGAATACATATATATATATATATATATATATATATGTGTGTGTGTGTGTGTGTCACTAGTTCATTGCATCCTTCCCTATTCAAAATTCTTACATTCCTATTTTCACAACTCCTTTCCTTATTCTGGCTGTACTAACTACTTATCAGGTTAAATAAACTTTATTTCCTTCAAAATTTAGAATATTCTTTTTTACCCAATCACTTCATTTTCAAACTATACATTAATTTTTCTCCTTGTGTATCCAGCTGAATAAAGAGAGCAAGTGACAAGGTATATGACCGCCTTATTTTCAAAATACATTTAACAAACCACATAAAAATGAAGCAATAAAAAAAAAAAATGTTTTTAAATACACAAATACAACAGTCAAGAGACTAATGGATAAAAATTATCTCACACTACTAAGTCACCATTACTAACACTGGTCTATTTACCAGCTATTACAAATTTTATCCCAGAATCTATCTTACACAGGTCTAGCATCTGTTCTGGTGCTTCAGCTATGGATTCAGAGATTCTTGATAAATCTGCAATGTTATTAGTCCTGAGCTGGCAAATTTGCTTCAATCACATTCCCACTGCTGTAACAGTTTCTGCACCTTTTCTATAAATATTTTCATATTAATTCTGATGAGCTTTCCTCTTTGGTACCTAGACTGAGCAGTACTAGATTGGCAACTAGGTCTCATTTGAAATTGCTAGATGCTGCAACAAGTTCTGTGCTAACAGTTCGTTTTCTCACACTTATCTCTCATATATATATATATATATATATATATATATATATATATATATATTCTCACTTTTGAACTTTCTTCTAGCTGCTTGCTTTCCAGTCAAGTTTTCATTTTCAAAAATTAAATGCAATGTCAATTGTTATTTTCTGTCTTAATTCCTGTTCTTTATTTTTCTTGCTCTTTAATTTCTTTTTCTCATTCTTTCACATTCAGTAACTTGGTGGCTTTATTGCTTTGCTTGAGGTAATATATATATATATATATATATATATATATATATATATATATATATAAATGGCAAAACCAAAATTACCTCAGCATGACGCTAGTTTATTTCAGGTTGGTCCGAACCCAGCTGTCTTCAGCTCTTAAGTGTTTGTCTGGAAGAGCTGAAGGTGGCTGGATTCAGGCCAGCTTGAAATAGACTATACTCATGCTGAGGTAATTTTGGTTTTTGCTGTAAATATATATATATATATATATATATATATCTTCCGTTTCAAATTTAGACACCCCCACCTTACCCTGACTTGACATCTATGAAAGTAACTCTATACTGATATTTATTATTAACACCCAACACACCCCTACCCAATTTAAACAATCTGCCCTAGCTGTTACCATGGAAATTTTGATTTCAATTATTAAAACACGTAAATTTCAGAAATAAGTTATTCCAAAAAAATTTCACTTGAAGATGGAACAGAGCTTACTTTAACTCAATTTAATTCAAATATATTGAAGATTTCAGCTCTTGTTTTGAAACATGAGATCTCTTATGTTGCGAGTTGGAATCATATTTTTAAATAATTATATTTATGCTCTACTTTTGTATCGAGCACTATTTTTTAAAAATAACTAAAATACTAAAGAACTTTGGATTATTTACCTAACCAGTTCTTTCCTATTTTCTACATATTTCCACACACACACATATATATATATAATTTCACTCATATAAACAATTTTACCTATTATATCCTTTCACTTGTCTTCATATACACATACAATTGATTTAAATTATTTTGACAAAGTAGTAATTGTAGTGTTCGCTTATGGTTATTTAAAAAAAAAAAAATCATTTTACCTCAAGCAAAGCAATAAAGCCACCAAGTTACTGAATGTGAAAGAATGAGAAAAAGAAATTAAAGAGCAAGAAAAATAAAGAACAGGAATTAAGACAGAAAATAACAATTGACATTGCATTTAATTTTTTGAAAATGAAAACTTGACTGGAAAGCAAGCAGCTAGAAGAAAGTTCCAAAAGTGAGAATATATATATATGTATATGTATGTGTGTGTGTGTGCGCACACACAATTACTATCTATGTATGTAATTTCAATCATTCTGACCTTCAAAGGAGAGGAAAGATGTACATGAAACTTATTTGTCTGCCCTAATGTTATATTTATTATGATGACCTACATTAAAAAACAAAACAAAAAAAAAAAAAAAGTCAAAGCTGATAATGAAACAATAAGACAAGAAATCATTTCCATAATGATTGACCTTTCAAATGACAACTATTTAGACATATTGCCAAACTGTCATTATCTCGATACATAAATCTTGTATAGACAAACTTGATTTATATCTAAAAATTTTTCTGATGATGAATTTATTATTGTTTGGGGCAATGGCAAAAAGCGAGGTAAATAAAACCTGATTACTCTCCTCAGTCGTTTAGAAGGTAAAACAATATAGACGTGCTTTTGTTGTTTTTTTTGTTTTGTTTTTCCTCCTTCATATAGTTCTTTTATTTCCCTGGTAGCATTTTGATAAAACACAGGCAGAGACTAAAATTAAATCAATTAAATATCTGAAACAGTTTTTAAAATTCATAATTTCCTTTTCTATTTTGTTGCAGGCGTTCCTCGCACATGTCACTTGTAATTTTCTCCAATTCCAACTGGTCAGTGAGTAAGCTGGAATAACTTTCAGTTAAACTAAATTTTGCTTCCATATAGACTATCACTTATCATTTAATTCTGATGTGTTGTTTATTAATATAAAAAGATTACATTTTGTGAAAGATTTTAATGATATCATTTTCACAAACATTTGCTTTATTGCCAGATTGTCCTTTGTTTTGGCAGATGACAACCTACTACCACTTGAAAACAAAGTAAAGTGGGTGCAAACACCACAATATTGATTTACTCAATATGAAGCAAGATATTTAAAAACACTGACTCCACAAAACACCAGCATATCACAAGAAAAAGTTTTGTAAGTGAATGAATTATTAAAATTCAGCTCCTGTCACACCAGTAGTGTCCCTTCAAGATATTCCCGGTGTTTACAAGGGCTGGCTTTTAATGGTGTTTAGGGAGACAACTACACAAATTTTCAGTGGCATGAGACATCACCCAGTCTGCACAGGTTGAGTCTCCTGTGCACAGCATAGTCAATCTTGCTAATGTTGCTAACACACAGGGGAAGGGGGTCTTTTGGAGATTGGGGTTGTCCACTACCCCTACCTATCTCACAGGTAGCAGCTGGGAGGCTTTTACATCTTTGAAGCAGCAGCTTGGCAGGCTCACTTGCTTCTTGAGGCGGCCCCGTCACAGTCTGCCGACCTTCTTTGCCATTGCTTGATTGGTTAGAGTCAACATCAGTTGAATGGTTTGGTTTACGGCATATCAACCTCAATGGGTCATTTAATGCCGACAATTTTTATTGCAGGTAATTTTTTTTTTTTAAAAACATGTATTGCTAGTAATATTTTTCCTTCAAAAAAATCTATTTCTGATATTTTTTTCAAAAAAGGATTGCTGGTAAAGTTTTTTTTGCCTAAAATGTATTGCTGATAACAATGTATTGATGGTAATTAATTTTTTTTTTTTTTTTTACAAAGTATTTCTGGTATTAAGACGTATTTTTACACTTTCATAGTGTTATGACCCCAATTTGGGCAGTTAACTATTTGCCCATAGTTGGGACCCTAACAGGTGCTACCACCCCGGGTCAGGGTTGACTTGGGAACACCAGCAATTAAGAGGTGGTCCCACACTCCTCAAAACCTCCCGATCAGAGGTCTTGCTGTTGGACGTAGTTCATCATCTTAACCCAGGATGCGGATGTAGTTTATTGTCATACCCAGGACGTCAGTTGAATGGTCATCTTCATCCTTCATTACAGATATGTACATCTCATTGTCACTTGACGTGGTGGTTTCACCTTCCACAGAAGTGATCACCATGTCAAGAAAAGGGCAGAGGTCTCTCACATGGCATGGCCTTCCATCCCCATAAAAACTGCCTGGGGAACACACAAATCCAGACACTGCACCCCTCCCACATTTAATTGTGCCTCTGTTCAGTAGACTCATTACTAGTGTGATGTCCCCCTTTCTTATACATACCTACTCAGGCTTTAGCAGAGAGATCCTGTCAACACCTTTCATTGACAGGGCATTGCTTTCTGGCAGCAATCCACTTCATGGATCTGTATGATGGTTCAACAATGGCGTTTCCAGATAGCACATATGCACATTGGAAACACAGATGGACATCCCATGTCTCAGCAAATGTCCTAAAGATCCTACTGTTAAACACCATATTATCTGTCAAGATCTCTTTAGGTGGGCCCCTCTCAAAAAAGAGAGGAGAGACACTGGATCGCAGAAGCCAAATCTTCTTGTAGAGGTCACCAAATGGCAAATCGAGTAGGCCCACAATCTATCAGGGTCAGGTAGTAAGCACTCCTGTAATGGGTGATATCCATCCCTAGTCTATGCCATATATCTGCTGTCTCTCGTTTCCCATTTCACCATCAGATCAATGCCAGATCAATTGACAGACATTCCAGGCAGGATTTAACAGCAGATCTCAAAGCCTCTTTCGCTATAGACAGAATGGTTTTCCTGACAAAATAGATCATTCATTTTACACTGGGTGTCCGCTGTGTCAGTGTATTTGCTTTATCTGGTTCGGTTCCATATTGCTGTTAGAGTAGAAGTGGTGGTTACATTTAACTATTTCAACATTAAAAAGGTGGGACCTAGATGCCGATCTAGTAGCATGCTTAAATTCATGAAGTCAGGGCACCAGGGAAAAAAGTTTGTCTGAGGAGTTGCCATGAAAATATTTGTAGAAAAAAAAAAAAAAACAGAGGGAAGCTATGTCATGTCAGGCAGAAAGTAACTGAAGTTGAGATGCCTGGTCAGGATTGATTACATTGCAGATCCTTCTTTGGATTTTGTCAAGAACCTTGAGATGAGTAGCAGGAGCACCAGACCAGATATGGGGACAGTATTCAATGCACAGATGAATGGTAAATCTATAGATATACAAGATGGACTCTAATGAGAAAAACTTCCTGGAATGACAGTGACAACTTTTCTTGTAGTAGATGCAACTATTGATTCAATGTTGTCATTCCACTTCAAGTCAGTTGAAAAAATGAGGCCAAGGCCTGTGCGGAAACTTAGAAAATGTAAAACAGGAATGGATAGTGGCTCAGTGGAGTAATGGATAGTGGCTCAGTGGAGTAATGGATAGTGGCTCAGTGGAGTAATGGATAGTGGCTCAGTGGAGTAATGGATAGTGGCTCAGTGGAGTAATGGATAGTGGCTCAGTGGAGTAATGGATAGTGGCTCAGTGGAGTAATGGATAGTGGCTCAGTGGAGTAATGGATAGTGGCTCAGTGGAGTAATGGATAGTGGCTCAGTGGAGTAATGGATAGTGGCTCAGTGGAGTAATGGATAGTGGCTCAGTGGAGTAATGGATAGTGGCTCAGTGGAGTAATGGATAGTGGCTCAGTGGAGTAATGGATAGTGGCTCAGTGGAGTAATGGATAGTGGCTCAGTGGAGTAATGGATAGTGGCTCAGTGGAGTAATGGATAGTGGCTCAGTGGAGTAATGGATAGTGGCTTGGATTGAGAAATCGGAGAGCAGAGTTTAAATACCACTTGAATCCATTACACCCACTTATATGCTAATACCCTTGGGAAAGGTATGAGTCCCCCCCCTCACCAGCTATGGTTAAACAGAACAGAACAGACCGGGTTCTATAGCCTTGGATGGCAACTGGTCTACCACAGAAAGAAATGGCAGCCTACTGCTGGGGGAAAAAAAAAAAAAACTGACATCGTTGTCAGTCATGTATTGAAAGATACATGATCGCCAAAGCGTGTGTCAGACATGGCACATAACTGAAATTCACTTACATGCTGATACTCATGGGAAAGGTATGAATCCTCTTCTTCCCCACCACCAGCTATGGGTAAATAGCAGGACAGACTGGGTTCTATGGCCTTGGATGGCAACTGGTCTACCGCAGAAAGAAATGACAACTTTTATGGTAATTGCTCCGAGGAGCTGCATTCACTGGTTCCCAGACTTCATGAATTCAAGTGCCTTACGAGGCTGGCATCCCACTCTCACCCTTTCACTGTCAAAACTATTAAATGTAGCCATCTCTTCTACTCCAATAGCTTCATATCTCGCACCTCTCGCCTGTGGAATTCCCTTCCCTATTCCAGTTTCCCCGAGAGCTATAACCTCCAACTATTCAAATGTAATGTCAATCGACATCTCCAGTTGCCTTGATCTATCCACTATCCTTCTACTCATCCTTTCCTCTATCACTCCTATCTGATCTTGCTTCAAATCTTCTGTAACCCCTTGCGTCCTAGTGGCTTCCCACCTTGCTTGGGGTGAAAAGCTTATAAAAAAAAAAAAACTGACTCGTCAGTCATGTATTGACCGATACATGATCACCAAAGCATGTATCACACATGGCACATAACTGAATATGTGAAATGAAATGGGAAAGCAACAGCCTTCTTGCAATTAACAATCATATACACAAGTTAGAAAATTGAAATTGGAGTCTGATATCAGATTTAAAAAGAATAAAAAAAATAAAAAAAGTAAGTGATTTAGGATGCTGTAAACAGAGTTCTGTTGAAGCTGATATATAGTTCAATATAGATCATAGCAGGTATATCTATCTATGTCCTAAATCACTGAAGTTGAAAGAATACTTTTACAACACAAAAAAATGCCAACTATCAGAGTAATTTGCAAGAAATTATTATCATGGTGAACATGAATTCAAAAGTATGAAAAGATCAAGATAGTGAAATCTTTTGGTAAGTAGGGTCTTGGATCCTGGAACAAATATGAAGAAAAGTTACATTGGTGCTCAGTGAATAGCCAAATAATCACCAACACTGGATTTGAAGATCACCCAAGATGCTTGTTAACTTGGAAAAGCCTTTCAAGAGATTTTCAAAAACGAACAATTTAGAAATGCAGCTTTGCACTTTAAAAATATACTCATTGATCACCGTGTTACACATGATTAATAATAATACAAAAATTACAAAGGCCCAATGCAATATGGCCAACTTTACAGGTATTCCATTTGCAAACAGATACAGTTAAGAATGAGTATGAAACTTTCTAACATCTTAAGAGAAGCAAAGTTATCTCATAGCAAGTAGATAAACAGTAAATAATGCCAAGAACTAATACAGAATTGGGTTAAATAAGTACATAAAAAAAAACAAAAAAAAAAGAATGGCTTTGTGTGAAATAATGCCAAAAATAAATGCAGCAATTATACATTAAAAAAAAAAAAAAAAAATGGCTTTGAATTGTGCAGAGATTAAAAAAAAAAAAAACTGCCAAAAATAAATGCAGCAATTATACATTAAAAAAAAAAAAAAAAAAAGAATGGCTTTGTGAGAAATGTGCAGAGATTAAAAAAAAAAAAAAACTGCCAAAAATAAATGCAGCAATTATACATTAAAAAAAAACAAAAAAAAAAGAAATGAGAAATGTGCAGAGATTAAAAAAAAAAAACTTAAAAAAACATTAAAAAAAAAAAAAAAAAAGAATGGCTTTGTGAGAAATGTGCAGAGATTAAAAAAAAAAAACTGCCAAAAATAAATGCAGCAATTATACATTAAAAAAAAACAAAAAAAAAAGAATGGCTTTGTGAGAAATGTGCAGAGATTAAAAAAAAAAAAAACTGCCAAAAATAAATGCAGCAATTATACATTTAAAAAAAAAAAAAAAAAAGAATGGCTTTGTGAACAATGTGCAGATTAAAAAAAAAAAACGCCAAAAATAAATGCAGTTTATACATTTAAAAAAAAAAAAAAAAAAAAAAAAAAACAATTATACCAGTGGTTCTCAACTTTTTTTTTTACTCATGGACCCCTTTTCTCTTTTTTCTTGGTGGGCCCCTTAATAGCTATTTGAAATAAGACAACAATATTCTATTTTTCACTAATAAAAATTTTGAGGTTTTAATAATCAAAGAAATATTATATAAATTAAGCTTCATCTTTAAATGAAAACTATTTTAATGCAAATAAATTATTCTACAATAATAATAAAGTATAGTAATAATTTTTTTATTAACCAATATCTTGGTATTACAATATTACAATGTTTCTCCCACGGTCAAGCCCATGGGGAGCAGAGCTCTTCCGGCAATTGAATTCACAGCAGCATTTATTTATGCACACGGGTTAAAAATTTTAATAAAATAATTTAAGTGTATGATTAGGGAAAAAAAAAAAAAAAAAAAAAAAAAAAAAAGGCATTTATTCAATTAACTTTAAATTTTCTAATTTTTCTCAAATTACATGTCAAATATATAATTTAATTTTGGAAGATTTTAAAAATCAATAAATTTGTTTTGTTTACAAATTCCTTAATTTTAAGAAAATGGCCACTTTTAAGAAAATTAAAAAAAAAAAAAAATAATGAGCAATTATATGACATTCCATTCTATATAATTTCTATCTGAAATACACCAGAATATTTTACTTAATGGAAATATTAAATTTAATCAGCTTTCAAGTTAAAGCTAAAATGAAATCGAGAATGATTTTTTATTTATAAAAATTAATTTTAAGCCTTAGGTACCTATATAAAAGAAATAAAGAAAGAATCATTTATCCATATTTCAATATAGTGTAAATTATAATAGAAATTTAATTTTTAATAATAAAAACCATTCTGAGTTGGCTTTCTTCATGAACCACCAAAATATCATGGCGGATCCTCAATTTGTTACATTTTGCCTGTGAACCCCAGTTGAGAACACCTGACTTAGAGCTTCAAAGGATTAAGAAATTGTGGAGAGCTTCGTCCACATCCTGAAAAGAGACCGCACATAAAATAGTAGCAAGATGAGAAAAATGCATAAACCAATACAAGAAATGACCGAGTATAAATCATGCTCTTTGGAAAGATCTACAACATCTTAAAAAGATCTACAACATCTTAAAAAGATCTACAACATCTTAAAAAGATCTACAACATCTTAAAAAGATCTACAACATCTTAAAAAGATCTACAACATCTTAAAAAGATCTACAACATCTTAAAAAGATCTACAACATCTTAAAAAGATCTACAAACATCTTAAAAAAGATCTACAACATCTTAAAAAGATCTACAACATCTTAAAAAAGATCTACAACATCTTAAAAAGATCTACAACATCTTAAAAGATCTACAACATCTTAAAAAAAAGATCTACAACATCTTAAAAGATCTACAACATCTTAAAAAGATAAAATCTTAAAAGATCTACAACATCTTAAAAAGATCTACAACATCTTAAAAGATCTACAACATCTTAAAAAGATCTACAACATCTTAAAAAGATCTACAACATCTTAAAAAGATCTACAACATCTTAAAAAGATCTACAACATCTTAAAAAGATCTACAACATCTTAAAAAAAGATCTACAACATCTTAAAAAGATCTACAACATCTTAAAAAGATCTACAACATCTTAAAAAGATCTACAACATCTTAAAAAGATCTACAACATCTTAAAAAGATCTACAACATCTTAAAAAGATCTACAACATCTTAAAAAGATCTACAACATCTTAAAAAGATCTACAACATCTTAAAAAGATCTACAACATCTTAAAAAGATCTACAACATCTTAAAAAAGATCTACAACATCTTAAAAAGATCTACAACATCTTAAAAAGAAAAGATCTACAACATCTTAAAAAAGATCTACAACATCTTAAAAAGATCTACAACATCTTAAAAAGATCTACAACATCTTAAAAAGATCTACAACATCTTAAAAAGATCTACAACATCTTAAAAGATCTACAACATCTTAAAAAGATCTACAACATCTTAAAAAGATCTACAACATCTTAAAAAGATCTACAACATCTTAAAAAGATCTACAACATCTTAAAAAGATCTACAACATCTTAAAAAGATCTACAACATCTTAAAAAGATCTACAACATCTTAAAAAGATCTACAACATCTTAAAAAAAGTAACAATCATACTGGAAAAAGAAAAGGTAGAACAAAGATGAAATGAATACATAGGGGATTGGGATTTCTTTCAAGACAAGAGAGATAAACATACAATATATCAAAGCAAAGAAAGAACCATAATATAAAGATTTGAGGTCAGCTCAGTACTTACTGAGATGAACAAATAAGCAGAACTAAAAGACACACCAATAGATACTAACAGGCTTTGAATGACTGAAATTTACAAGGTTACCTAACTAAAGAATAAACAAAATATGACAGCAGCAAAAAACAGAAGGACCTCAGTAGATCTATTTTCATAATACTGCCAAAGAAACGAGATGCAAATGAACTCACTCCATTGAATAATTAGCCCGATAAGTTACAATACTAAACTAATAATTAGAATTTTAATGAATACAGCTTGTAGCAGAATTAGACTGGAAAAAGAACAAGAACAATGTAGTTTTGTCCAGGACACTGGTGACGAAGGAGAAAAACCAAGTCTTACCTCAAAAAAAAAAAAAAAAAAAAAAAAAAAAAAAAAAAAAAAAAAGGATATGTTCTCTGTGCTGTCGAAAAAGAAAATCAGAACTAAGATTGGGTTGACTTTAGTAAACCTTGAAATATGCTAATTCCTTAACAGTCTCAACCAATCACCTTTTTTACCCCAATAAAATAATTCTATTTTGGACTACAGGATTGTTTGGCACCACATGTGTAAAGTAGGTAGTTATGTGCTGCAAGTTATGATGTTGGATTTTTTTTTTTTTTTTAACACTTGATTTATACCCAGCCACCCTCCATTTAAGGACATTGAACTTGCAAAACTGATTTCTGACCCTTGGGGTTACAACCCCCAACATATGATTGCACCCTATTGTTATTTACCTCAGGAAGTGCAAAAAGAAAATTTCATGAGCAGAATGAGTAATAGATATTCAGATAGTTCTCTACTTACGTTTTATAGATTACACAATAAAAGCATATTGAAAAACTTGTTGAAATATTCGGATAGATTGATTTACAGAGACAAGATATTCAAGTAATCTAGCATCTGGGAACAAACATCTTGCAAACAGATAGAGAATATGTAAATACGCACAAGAGAAAGTAGTACAATTTTCTCTCTCAACTAGTGACACGGTGATTAATTGGAGATATCAAAACTTTTGGGGGTATTGGAATTGGCATCAGAAAATTTTTAACCTAATTTCCAATTCCAAAAACGATTCTTTGGATTTTATTTTGTTTAAAACTTAATTTTCCATTCCTGGTACTAATGATAAAAAGATATATTTATTGATTTTAAACTATCAGTAAAATCTATAGATCATTATAATATCTAAGTATGATGTAAACTTATTGTAGTTTTGTATATATAGTAGAACATGTCTATTCTATTGTTAATAGACTGTCCTACCTATAATAAGTAGGAGTAGTAGCAGTCGTTCAATGAGTTGGTTAGTCAGTCGATGTCGGACGACCGTTGGTCGGATACTAAAAGTAACAGCGACCACCACTAGATTTCTGTGTCATTACCTATTATAAAAAGTTCCTAACGTTTTGTACGTCAAATCTATTTTAGGACCGACTTAGTACAAATACAAGCCTCCACTGTGAAACCACTACAACAGTATAAAAAAAAAAAAAAAAAACTGTACATGTTCCTACTCAGTTCTTGAACTTTCCATAAAGTTCACTAGTTTAAAGTCTGTTGAAGTTCAAAATAAAATTTTTAGTTTTAACTCGTTTTTAAACATTGTTAATTCACTCAGTTAATATAAATTAATAATAATCCAAATTATGTAATATAAAAACAAAATAAATCTATGTTGTTCTGCTGGGCTTTCTTTCAAGACAATTATTATTTTTTTTTAATTTATAAAAAAGAAAAAAAATGATTTTATGGAATTCCTGCCAATGTCACATTTGATTTCTTCACATAAAAAAATTGACCTTGTATAAAAAATTGTCCTTGTAGTGAGGCAGTTAAATTACAACAATTTGTTTTTATAATCATTTTAATCCATAAAATCATTTCTTTTTTAATCTCGGTTATTGAGAAGATTTACTTTTGTTTATGTAGCATACTACGTAATCAAAAATAAATCTTTTCAATAACTGAGTTTTAAAGAACGTAAACATTCTTTTTATGAAAATTAAGTTTCTTTAAATTTTATAGCTTTCAAAAAGGATTTTCATCTTTATTTAGTTAAAAAAAATAAAAAAAACTTATTTGAAGTTTCCTGAAGAAAAAAAACTTTCATACAAAATTTTGTATTTAAAAACCTTAAAAAATTTAATTTCCGGCAAAAATTGTTTCTAATTTTATTTTACTAATATTTTTCTTTGGCGTAATTGAACTTTCCTGTATTAAATTATTGTGGCATATCAAAATATCTTGAACTTTTTTCTAATTTATTCCTCCTCAGAGCCAAACGAGATGCAAGTTTTATAAGTGGAAGTGTATATAAAAACAAAAAAACTTAATGAGTATTTTTATCCTATCCCCCCCCTTAACATTTTTAAAAGAAAACTAGTAAAATTTCATCTTCTAATAAATAACTGGAGAAAAAAAAAAAAATTTACAGTTGTTCTCATCCTTATGAAGATTTCAATCATTTTTAATCTTATTTTTATTTTAAAACAGTTGAATCTCATACCTTATAAAATAATCAAGTTGGATATCAGCATTGTTTAACATTCAACATTAAATATTTTTTTAAATTTATTGTAAAGTTTGCTACTAATAAAAAAAAAAAAAAAAAAATATATATATATATATATATATATATATATATATATATATATATATATATATATCAAGGGACATGTTTTTTTTTACCATGTTGTTGCACTTTAACTCGGTTTTTCTTTTAACAAAAAATAAAAAACACTGATACTTTTTAGAAATTAAAATATTTTTTAGTTGTGAGAAATTTATTTCAGACAGCAAAACTTATTAGTGATTAAGTTTTTTTTTTTTTTAGATAAGATTAAAGACCCTTTATTATTTATTATCAAGAGTTGGTGTGATAATTCATATTTAATTTTTATTAAACATCTGTAAGCAAATTTAAAATTTGCATTTATTTTTTTAGTCACTGTCCTGCAGGATTAGGTACCCCTTATATTTTATCAAAATATATGGAAGAGTTAAACCAGAATACATAGTATAATGTCTTTCTGCTTTGAGCATTATATATATATATATATATATATTTTATAGGTTGTTTCATTTTTGAAGTACACACTGAAATTGAATTGTCACCCCTAAATTTGTTCCATTCATTGAAAAATGTCACATATAAAATTTTAAGGAAACTGCATAATATTTAGGTGTCTTTGCTTGTTAAAACTTTAAAAAAAATAAAATAAAAAATAGACCCTTTTTTATATTACAATTAATAGCAAACCATTAATAGAATCTTTACAAATTATACACATTAGAAAACTAGAAAAACATTTTATCTAACAGTGAAAAATTTAAATTTTTGACCAATGTTTATTATTTTCAGACCCCAATTATGTCAAGTGTATCCAATACCAAGCAGAAGAGTGTAGTTTGGAAGTTTTTAAGATTTCTGATGACATCCAAAGTAAAGCAATATGTCAACTCTAGCTAACTTAATTGATTTATGTAAAGAATAAGCTTTTGTGTTCACTTTATTACTAAATGTTTTATTAATTTATTTGTTCATTAAGTTTTCCAAACAAACTGTAGGGCTTGAAAATAATGAATTTTAATCACTGTAGATATCGAAATTGTATCAGAATTGTAGCCGTATTATTGGGAAATTTATCAGAATCAGTAAAAATATTGATATTGTCCCATCACTACTCTTAACAGATTGATTTGAACCTGTACACCAAGATAACTGAAAAGAGATTAGGTGATATACCAGGATCTATTATTTAACATGTTATACAGACAGCATTGTGCAATGATAGATTCTAGAAGAACCATTATGCAAATTAGTTAAGGAAAGCAAGAAAGAAAGATTAACCATTAACTCTAAGAAGACGTCATGCATGGTTGTTAGCAAAAGGGATAAATTGTGAGTTCCATATTAGGGACATAAATCAAGTCAGATGCAGAAATTTAACCATCTGGTTGTTTGGTTGATTTTGTTTAGTGGCACATCAACCTCTATCGGTTATTTAATGCTGAAATCTAAATATGCTTTGGGGGGGGGGATAATAATAGTTTCTTGATACAAGTCCTTAGCTGGAAGGAGAAGAGGTGGACTCATACCTTTTCCAAGGATATTTGTGCATAAGTGATTATAACAAACCCAACTGGAATTGGAACTCTGTTCCTCAATTAACAATTCCAAGCGATTATCCAAGAGTGGCAAGTTCTCAGTGTTCTAAAAATGTCAAATTCAGTGTTCTTCCATAATAGTAAATTTCAATTTCCTGTTTTTATTTCAAAATCATAAAAACATGTGAAAAACAGACTTGTGCGTAAACAGTAAAATATACAAATATATAGCCTACTTATATAGGCGTATTTTATTTTTACATGTTTCAACAATTTCTGACCATCCACAAGCGCATCCCTCAGAGTTCAATCTATGGTGTGTCGATAAAAACTGCAAAATAATTTATCAGCATCATGATAAAAATCATCATGGAAAGCTGGCTCTTCAGCTCTGTATTTTGCCAAAAATGGGCACCCACCAAGTTTGCTAGCTTTTTGTTTACTCATTGTGAAAGATAATCAAAATGGCATTTAAAAGTCTATTTTAATTACTAAGCAAACAACTTTTATTTTTACTACCCTTGATGGCACGTGCAACACTATTCATATGCTAATATCACACGCAGGCATGTGCCATGTGCCAACTGGTTTGGCCAGGTTAATATCATGAATTAGATTATGGGGCTTGCACAGTACTGGAAAATACCCCATGTTATTAATAGAATGACATGTTGCAGCAATAAAGGGCATGGCACTTGCACATAAGTGACCGACTTCACCATCTATTGCAAATTTATGCAAAATAAGGAATTTGTTGTTTTAAATTTGGAATATTTTATTTTTTAGTAGCAAAAATCTTGTTTTCTATATCATGGAATACTTGCCACTCTACATTATCCATTACACCACCCACACATCCAAGCTTACAGCACCTAGTATTACCAAGCAGCACCTAGTATTACCAAGCAGCACCCATCTAGGTACTAACTATCCGAGTAATATGGTAATAGACAAAGAAAGTGTGACAGAAACCTAAAGATATATAAGAATATTGAAAAACACCGAGTATATTATTATAGAATTGAAAAGTATCCTTAGAAGCAAAGAAAAAAAAAGTACATGTAATGTCTAATTTCCTATATGGCTGTGAATATTGGACAATTTCCTCATAGATGAGATGTGGAAAAAACGTGGTTGTGAGAAAAAAATTTGAGAAAAAGTGTGTGTATATATATATATATAAAATGAAGCTGATGCTAATAATCAGAAAGAAATATAAGGAAAAAAGTTTGGAGAATTCAACACTCACAGGGTACACTGAAAGCAAGAGAAGCAGAAGAGAAGAGCAATTAACCTGCTCAAGTAAATGTATAGCAAAAACAAATAGCACAAAGACAAAGGAGTTATAAAAATAATAAATGGAGAGCTATGATTAGTCACATAGTGAGAACAAATACTTTAACCATTGATAAATATTAGTAAGAACTCAATTGTACAGAGGAAGCAGTCATCAACAGGTCTTCATTTTTACAGAAAAGTAAAAATGTAGGCTTTATTAAACTTTACAAAATATCTTTCACAAAATAATTTTTTTTTTATCAATTCACCCCAAGCAAGAGGGTAATGCCACTAAGACGCATAGATTTTCTGAGAGTGAAAGAGAATGAAAAGACTTTAGAAGGAACTGGAAACCCAATCCTAAACAAAGAATAAGGGATAAATCTCTACTGTTCAAAAGACCAGCGAGAAGCGTGACCAGATGATAGACAAACCTATCTACTAGTGTAGAGAATAAAATAAGTAAATAAAATTTCAGAGTTCAGGCAAAGATATTACAGGTATAGAGTTTAAGTAGTCTTTAGAAGGAACTGGAAACCCAATTCGAAACAGGAAATAAGGGATAAACCTCTACTCCTGTTCAAAACACCAGGGAGGAGCATAAACTGATATTTTTCAATTTCAGTTTTAATGATCTGCCATTGCTCTACAGCAAGACACCCAAAATTTTACATTACATTTACTTCACTTAGTCTGCTCCAAGGTCACGTGTATAAGCACCCAGTAAAGAATAGAATACGTTACAGTGGTAATGATTTGCAACACAGTCTTACTAAATGCTACATTACAGTGAGGTGACTGTATCTGGGCATTTAGTTTGTATCAAAGTATTTGTCAAGGAGCTTGCAAGATACACATGTTCTCAATCACTTTACCAGCATGTGTTATTCAATTCCAGCGTTCAAAGTAATCAATGCTGCACATGCTCTAGGGTTGGGCTGTTCAAGAACGATTCACAAGTAGAAGGTCAACATAGATGGATCAGTTTTATTGGTTTTAGGGTTGCACTTAAAATTTGCTGTCATGGATTAACTTGGATGCATGTTGTGAAAAGTTGACTTATGTAAATAAGTTCCACTCATTAAAAAGATGGGGTGGGCACTTCAATGTGGTGAAATGGTTACCATGCTTGTCTCGCTAGATCAATTACAACCGATTAGTGAGTTTGATCCTCACTGGGTGCCCCCATTCTTTTGGCCTTGTAAATCACCTTTAGAAAGATCCAGTCAGAATATATTTAAAAAAAAAAATAAAAAACAAGAACCAAACACAAGACCAGCTTAATTTTTCTACACAAGAGACAAGTTAAGACCAAAGTAGCCTCAACACAGATGAAAGTGAATACTGTGTGTGTGTGTGTGTGTGTGTGTGTGTATATATATATATATATATATATATATATATATATATATATATATAGAGAATATTAGTGAGATATATATTATATATATATATATATATATATATATCATAATCATACTTATTATAAAACCCAAGTTGTGTGTGTCTGTACGTTTATATATTGGATCAGATTTCCTACATTTTTCAACCGATTTCAACAAAACTTCACAGGACTACATAAAACTACCCTGCAGTGGTTCTGACAGTGCCAAAAATTGGAAAAACAATTGTTTTTGCACAAAATCAATTTGAAAACACGATTAAGAGGCATCACAAGAATGAAAGGGGGACAACTCATATCGAGTTATACTTATTATAAAACCCAGGTTGTTTGTGTGTGTTCCTTTATATATGGGATCGGATTTCCTACATTTTTCAACCGATTTCAACAAAACTTCAATTTTTTCTGGCAGGTAGTGTTTCTTATTGTCTTGCACACTTTTTTCTTTATTTTTACATTCAGAATGCTTTAAAAATTACATTTACAAGACAATTGTTTATAATAAAATTCTATTCAATCGGTTAACGATTGTAAACCATGTTTTTATTTGAGTTTGACCAATTCGTAAAAAAAAAAAAAAAAAAAAAAAAAAGGACATGCATGTCTCAACCTTAAACAATAATCTTTGTCATTTTTATTTTTCAGTCTTTATGATGGTTGATACTTGATCTATCTCTTACTGTTACATCCCCGGGCAATGCTAGACTATAATTCTAGTATTCTTATAAATATAAGAAATTATACTCGTCTGGAAAAGCCTTGGGTACTTTGAACTGTAAATAAACAGACCAATACCGAAGAGAAAAGAAAAAAGTTACAAAGAACAGAGAACATGTACATCAGCCGAAGACAATTGTCTAGCATCCAAAGAAAAGAAAACCTGATACGAGTAAGTAAAATAACTAAGTAAAGTGGTCAATACACTAAGTAGAGCAAACTTAATTAAACCTAAAGAGCCAGATAAACCTACCAGGGTAATAAATTATAACCATGGAATATTAGTGCTTGAGCCATATATATATATATATATATATATATATATATTCTGGATAAAGTCAACTTTAGAACCCATGCACATACAAGATATACAATGAAGCCTGGCTGTGAAAATGTTAAGCTATGGGGGTCTGCCTTTCTGCCTCTGAAAGACTCCATACTCTGCAAGGAAACCTGAATTCTCAGTCATTTCAACAAATTTTGGATCAGAATCCCTTATCACCAGAGTTGAAGATTGGGCAAAAATGGGTTCTGCAATAAGCATACCCACAAAACTACCAAGGAATGCCTTAAACAAAAAAAGGTCAATACTTTGAATTTGCCTAATCAAAGTCCTCCAGAACTTAATCCAACAGAAATATTGTAGTTAAACTTGAATCTGGTGGTTCATACTAGATGTCTCTCCAACCTTGCTCAATTGGCCGAGTCTTCCAACTGGTAGTTAGCAAAAATCCCAACAGTAGATACAAAAGACTGGTCAGTGATTACAGAAGAGATTTGGTTGATGTAATCACTGCAAAATGAGGGGGCCACCAAGTAATAACTAAAAGTGGGGTTAATATGTCAAATTTTCAGTTTTGGTAAAATAGATTTTTTTTTTTTTTTAATAAATGCTCCTTTAATAAATAATTAAAATATTTTAATTGTTTTTGTTCATGTAGGCAAGAAATGAAATTCAAATGCAAGCATGATGAAAGAGACAAATTAATAAATAAAATTAATGGAAAATTAAATAGATTAAAATTTTGGAATGAAAGAGTAAAATAAACAGTTCCATGATAAACTGACTATAAAGTTCACATTAAGAGATTTCACTTTTAGGAAAGAAATATTAGTGAGTATATATATATATATATATATATATATAGTGCCATATAAAAATTTGTGAACTCTCCCAGGCAGTCATTTTTATTGTGATAAAAAGATAAAAATAAAATTCACAAACCTATTAAATGTGCAGCCAAACACCAATTTGTAAAATAGATTTTCCAATAACTATACTGTAAGAGTTATCATTTTTATTATTAGAGATTATAATAAAAACATGTTGAATTCACTACACAAAAGTTTTCATGTTTCAATATTTTGATTATATTTCTTCAGGTGATAGTAAGTAACTGGTGATTAAATGACTAGGGAAATTTAAAAAATTGCTACCTCTTCCGAAAGTTAAAAGGTGGGGAACACAAGGTCAGAATTAAAATTAGACTGGTGGGTATGTCTTGATTAACCAATATCAGATCTACCCTAAATAAAAATTAAAAAAAAAAAAAAAAAAAAAAAATAAAATAAAATTATGCTCAGAGGGTGGAGGTGGACGAGTTATTTTTCATGATAAACTTTTTGTCGTGATAAACTGTGACATAAATAGGCCATCAACTCCATCTGTTCTTTCTCTCATTTGGATACTATGAGAGTTATCAAACTTTGCTCACTAAGCATTATCAATGTCTTTGATAGATGCTGAATACTCCATAATTGTAGCCTTGTGCCAAATCCAAGCCAAACTTTGTAAATAAGTGTAAACATCAGTATAGATGGGGAAAAGATACATTGCATAGAATCTTACCTGTTTATTTCTGTCGAACTGCTGCTCTACCAGATGAACTTGCATTAATGTGGTCGCTCCCCACCCACTTTCAGGGCTCTAACCTTTGTTAATACTTTGTTCCTAATTTTCATAAATGACCTTCCCGAGGTCATCAGTTCTCAACTTGGTATCTCTGCTAATGACAACTATTTACTTGTGGCTTAATGGTAAGTATGAATAGTTCGATACAGTCAAATTGGTAGCTGCTTTAAAACAAGACCAATCTATTGAAGCAAGAAATGGCTTGTTAATTTTAATGCCTCCAAAATGAAACTGCACTCTTAATAGTCTTTTTTTCTTTTTTCGCCTTCTATTAGCATGGTGATTGCTAACCTCCTGGAGAAGGAGTCATTGTGCCTCATTGGGCTAACGTTTACCACTGACATGAAGTCGAATGATTATATTGAATCAATTGCTTGGTCTACTGCTAGGAAAATTAGTTCACAGTATTGTGCTAGACAATTTTTATTGCCAGAATCTATGTTACACATTTATAAATCAACCATTTGACCATGCATTGAATATTGCTACATTTGCTCTAATGATCCCACTATGGGTTTAGAAATTCTGGACAAAATACAAATAAAAATCTACAATGTTATCAGTCTTGACCTGGCATTTCTGCATCAATCACTTTCCCATTACCATAATGTAGCTTCCCTATGCCTTTTCTATAAAGATTCTCATGGTAATTGTTTTGAACTTTCTTCGTTGATATCCTGGCTTTATAAATTTAAGAACAGTACTAGATTGGCAGTTAAGTCTCATCATTTTACAGTTGAAATTGCTAGATATAACCATAAATTTTATACTGAGTTTCTATTTCACACTTCTAGCTTGTGGGACTCTTCTGGCTTCTTGCTTTCCAGTCAGCTTAATTCCTGTTCGTTTTTTTCTGCTTTTAACATGCTGCACCCTACCCGCCGTGACTTACACATTTATAAGTCAACCATTAAACAAGTAAATTTACAGCTGCTTTAAGTGAGAAACACACACAAGAAAGATCTACTTTGTACTCATTACTATAGATGCACACTGACTGGACATATATATGTGTGTGTGTGTGTGAGAAAAAAAAAAAAAAATCGCATACTAAAAGACTGAAGCCTTTTAACCAACCAAAGACAAACTTTCCGGTATTTTTCTTTTTCCATTGGCAAACAACTATTTATATATGACTTACTGGCCAATTACAATAAAGCACATTCTTTTCAATCTTGACTTAGATTTGTTCTTTTCTAAAGAAGTATTAACTTCAAAGATTTATTTACATTAAAAATGTATTCCCTTTCAATTTTAAAATATTACTCCTATCACCAAAGATATTAATGTGCATTGGCTCAATACTTGTGTATGGGTCAATCTTCTTTTGTCATCTGAATTGCTATTTACCAACATCTTGGGTGTAAATTAAATGGTTCCAAAAGAAGGTCAAGTGGCTCAGTTGTATTAAGATTCAAAATGCTGGATCTAAATAGAGTTCACACATCTACTGTTATGGGTATATACGTCTTTAAAACTTGCTATATATATATATATATATATATATATATATATATATATATATATATATATATATATATATATATACACACACATTTTTCAAGACAGTTAAATGTCAACCCCTAGCATTTACGTTACAAACTAACTCATGCTTAGTGATATTTACAAACCAACATAGACATATAGCAGCAGACAATACAACCCCTTTTGTGACATTTTTATTATATTATGGGCAGGAGGGAGCTTAGTCTATACTGCAAAGCATCCAACTGAAATCGAAATGGCAACACTCATAAGAAATTGCCATCAGCATCTTTAGGATTCATTTATTTCCAGTAAATGTAGGTACCTCCACGAAATCGCTAAAAAAAAGAGCATAGCTTGATGAAAAAGACGCCAAACTTGCCGAAAACTAAATTTTATTGTCTAAATGCTTATGTTATTATTAAGAGGAAAGACCAAAGTTTTTTTAATTATTTTAAAAAAATTTTCCTTCTTTTTAGAACATTCTAAATTTTGATTAAAAAAACCTTTTTTCTTTTTGTATCAGTGGAATTAGTAAATAACAGACAATTTTTAGCACGTTTTTTTGGTATGACACACATTAATTTGAAAAATCGTGCAAAAATAGAAATAATTATCGGATGTTAATGAAACTTTCAGGAACTATTCACAGATGATCGAAATTATTATAAATATGTTTTTTTTTTATGAAAGTCATGGTAGAAATATTTTTTTTTAAATATTTATTAACCCCCCCCCCTAACTAATTTTATGAAAACGCTAGAAATTCGATCGCATCGGTTTTAGTGATTACAATAATTAAAAGCACAGGGCTTTGAGGAATGCAAATCATGTTTTTTTTTTGTTTTTAATTGGATACGCAGTACCTGAAAATCACCTCTGAATTGTAACATACAAAACTCAATAAAACAAAGATATTAATTAATTTCAAATGCTTTTATTTGCTTTTAGTTGTTTTTATGAATATGGACAATATTTTCTGAAAGCAAAAAAAATTTTTCGATGAAATTTGTTATTTCATTAATCATAATATATTTTACATTTAAGTTGTTAAAATATTATAAAATTAGTTTAAAAGCCGATCGGCTTTCATAAGTGTCCTTATGAGATAGATCTTTTTTTTAGCGCGTTGTAAATTGTATCATTTTGACTAATCAGAAGATCCCCAGTAATTAAGAAATGTAATTTTGTGCTTATAATCGAGCTGTAATTATAAAATACGGAAGACCAACCAGAATATAATTAAGTTGCGTTATTTGAGTTAAGCATTGTTCTCCGCTGTTAAGGCCTTTACTTTTTGAAACACGTGTGGAGAAGTTAATTTGATTTTTCAATTTCAACTGAGAAGGGTACCTACAAGTATCAGTATCATCTTATGAAATTTATATGATCTTATTTTTATATTAATCTCAGTTACGACATTTTTTCCATAAATGAAATATCAAAATTAATAATAAAATGAATGCAAATACAAATAACAGTAGAATGTAATAAATGTACATAAAATTATAGTATTTTATGTACAATTCTGATAAAATTTCATAAGAAAGGTACCTATAAATTAGATACCTTTCTTAAGAAATATGAAATTTAATGTCACTCTTAACAGTTTTATTTTAATTTCTTTACAATATATTTCCCATAAAGCATCATAAACGTAAAGGTGAAAGCTAAGTAAAAAAAAAAAAAAAAAAAATTAGACCGCTGAAAGTTTTAGATTTAAAATAACGGGGTAAATAATTTGTTCACGTAAATGTAAATTATTTCACTTTTCTCCTTCCGTAGAACAAATTAGCCTCATGGAATTCGAAATATATCATTCATCACATGTCAAGAGACGTGAAAGTTTATGACCTGCTTTGTTTTATTTTCAAATTACATCTTTTTGGCACAAAAGCTAAGTTAAGTTTGGTTCAAAATATTTTAAATAAACATTATAATTTCTGATTTTCTTAAAATAAGTTTTGAAAAAATGATAATTGATATTTAAAAAATTTCAAAGTCAGATTTCCATTTTTTTTTTTAAAATGGGAAAAAAAATGGTCAATTTTACTGACTCAAAAAAACTAGATTTTTAACGAAAATTTCGGACGTGCTAGGAACGATTAAAAAATGGAAAAAAAATACCCCCAAAATACTTTGACCTTTCCTCTTAATAATAACAAACATTTAGACGATAAAATTTTGTTTTCGTCAAGTTTGGCGTCTTTTTCATCATGCTATGCTCTTTTTTTAGCGATCTCGTGGAGGTACCTAAGTAAATGATAATTTTCTATTTCCCAAAGTAGGCCAGCACAGCCAAGCAACAATGCTTTAATAATATAGAAGTAAAAATTTAATCTGCAAAAATGAACTAATTTACTGGAGGGCCTTGAAAATTTCTTCCTTTAATTATACACACAAAAAGATTTTTCTATTTTCAGCATTAAGTATATTGAACAACAAAGATACATCGTTTTATTAACTTTCAAGCATCTTCAAAATTTTCTCCCAGAATTTTTTCACTTTCTCAGCAAGCAACTCTAAGTGCCTTTGATAATTTTTTTTAGGAAATTGAATTCCCCACCAATAAAGAAAATTATCTAAAGACCAAAATAAATGGTAGCCCAAAGAGGCAACATCAGGCAAAATACAACAAAAGGAAAACATTTTGCCTGGTTACCAAAGATTGATGGAACTCTTCATTTGCCCCAAGATTCATTTCATATTGTTGTAAAGTATTCACTTTCCATCGCCCATCATATTGTGTGAAAAAAGACAGCAACTTACACAATTCAGTAGGGTTTTTTCTTGTTTAATTTATGTGTTAGCCACACTTTTTTAAGCGTTTCACCCCAAGCAAGGCAAGAAGCCACTAGGACGCAAGGGGTTACAGAAGATTTGGAGCAAGATCAGATAGGAGTGATAGAGAAAAGGATGAGGAGAAGGATAGTGGATAGATCAAGGCAACTGGAGATGTCGATTGACATTACATTTGAATAGTTGGAGATTATAGCTCTCAGGGAAACTGGAATAGGGAAGAGTTCCACAGGCGAGATGTGCAAGACATGAAGCTATTGGAGTAGAAGAGACAGCTACATTTAGGAGTTTCGACAGTGAAAGGGTGAGAGCGTGATGCCAGCCTCGTAGTGTGCTTGAACTCATGAAGTCTGGGAACCAGCAAATGCAGCTCCTCAGAGCAATTGCCATGAAAGTATTTGTAAAAAAGACAGAGAGAGGCGATGATGCATCTGTGAGAGAGTGACTGTAGACAAGATGCCAAAACATGAAAGCAACTAACAAACAAAATAAATTGAGGCAAGTGATTTTTCAATGCACAACATTGATTATTCTCACATAATGCTTTGATTTGATTGCTCACAGCCTAAACAAGTCTATCCAAACATGGAACATTGTTAAATGAGAAATCCCCTACATGAAACATTCAATCATTCTGAGGAACTTCTCAATACATCATCTTTTTGCTTTTCTTACATGTTCAATATTAGGATCTTTACTAGTTTTCATCATTTTTTTTTTTTTTTTTGCATACTGATTTAGCACCAGGCACACTAGAATAAAAATCAATTTTTTCAAATAGAGTTAAAGCTAAACACTCTTAATGCCATCTTGTAACAGAAACAAGAGAAACTTTCTGGCTTACTCTATATTTTGTTAAGTGTCTTTTGAATGCAACAAAAGGTTCACTTCAGTTGTTATTTGCAAAAGTCCTTGATTACTATTAGTAGTCCAAGGTTTTAGTATCCAGGTTATCTTAAGATATTGGTTATTAAGTCTGTATTAAAAAAAAAAGAAAAGAAAAAAAAGAAAGGGTGTTGGGGCAAAAAGTTTTTTATATTTTTTAAATCAGATTGTTTTTATCTTTTGCACATAAAGCAAAAAGAAAAAGCAAAGCTGATACAAATACCATAAGAGGGACTAAGAATATTAGGGCTGCCAAATTAACAATATATATCTGGCTGACTTTTTCCAATTTAGTCAATAAAAATTCACATTTAATTTTTACAATTTTTTTTTTTAAGGCATTTGGTGCATCTACAGTCAACTTAGTCTTGTTTTGGTTTTTCCGATGTATTTTATTTTTTAGAGCATTTTAAAATAGCTGATCACCACCATGTCAATCTGTTAAGTTATGTACAGTTGATTTGTACATAAATAATCTTGTAATTTTTTTTCATGGAGTAGTTTGCTAGCAACACTGCCACCCAGTGTTGTTTTTTTAATCTTAGATCTGGGTTTCTCAATTCCTGTCTGTGTTGTTTTTAACTTTGATATTTGAAAGGGTGTTGAGCAGTAATATACTTTCTGTAGTTAAGCAACTTCTGACATTGAACGAGTTTTTCTGTCCCATATACTAATGCATTCCAAACCAAGAAACAGCCTTGGTACAGATAAAACAGCAAAACTGGTCTTTCTATTGAAATCCATGAATACAAACACTGCTCATGTAGAATTTTAAAATTTGTTAAATGGTTTAAATTTTATTTTATAGTAAAAAAAAAAAAAAAAAAAAAAAAAAAAAATTATTCAGTTGATTAATATTTGATTCAATTTGTTTAACAGTTCATGAAATTACATGGAAAAAAAAAAAAAAAAAAAAAAAAAGTTGCTTTATTTCTAAATCTTGCTTTAAATAAAGATTTTTGTGAAATCTATTTAAAGATTGTGACAGCAACAAGGGAGATGTGATTAAATATACTTTAATGTTTGAAAAATTACTGTATTATTGTTTAGGTAATAAGCATTATAACAGCACAAAATAGCTATATTGTGCAAGAAGGAATTTTCAACAATATACGCATTTTTTACATATTTATGGTTATTTTTTTAACTTTTATCAAAAACAACATTCTTGTACATGTAATTATGGATAATATTATACATTAATTACTATTTTCTTAATAACTATTTGTGCTCAGTTGTTAACATTAATAGCTATCCACTGAGGTTAAAATTTTTGGAATAATGCAATAATAAAAATTTAAATTTCATTCCTCTGATATGAGGTCATGATCTGTTAAATAATAAATTTTTTTAAAAATCATTTGACTTAAACAACCCTACTCAAAAACATTTTCCATATCTATTTAATTTCTGAGGGTTTACTTTTGAAGAAGGAGTCAAAGAAACTCCAACGTTTGACTAAGAATGAAGAGTCGACAATACGACTATGAAACTTGCTTAGGTGAACTGGCTGCCAATGTCAAATAATCGTTTCCATGACTTCAATACAATTTATGGATAAGCAAAGTGTTGGCTCATTATGAAGGATATCCAGACACTTGAAATGCCAGTTATTGACAGGATAAGTACATTTGGTAGTAGTAGTCAGAACAAAATAATTCTTCAATGGTACTAAATACTTTGAGTCAATATTTAACTGATATCGCTGCATGCAATAGATTTCATACAGATAATTCAAAAATGCTTTTTATGGAACTGTTTCAGTACTAAGGACTTAGTTGTAGAAAAACATTTGCACGTGAAATTATAGCTCATTGTTTCTAGACTAAAAATAGTAATTAAGTATAAATGTCTGAATTGTACTAATAGTTTACTTTGTAGTTAACTTTTATTACACTAATTTCTTTATAGAATCATTCCCACCTGCCACTGCATTTTTGTTTTGACAGTACAAAAACATGAACACCTACTGTTTTAAAATTGTTATAACGTTGTATTGTGCATATAGATTTTATTTTGTATATACTAAGAAAAGAATGAATAATATTTTGATGTAATGCATTAGATTTTACAAGCATGTTTTGATATTAGAAAACAAAAACAAAATAAATTAAAGACAATAAAAAACAAATACATTAAATTAAACATACTTTAACTTTTATTACTCCGTAGAGAGTTCTGGGGTGCAATAAGACAAAATCGCAAAGGAGGCTTTCATTTCATAAAAAAAGTGACGTGCTTCCTCATGTTGGCATAGACACCAGCACCTGCTTCATCTTTCTTCCTTTCACCTATCATATTTGTCTTGTTGACAAATAAAATTATTATTTTGTCATTTATAAATAAACAAAATAATTCACCTTCAGAAAGGCTATCAGGTATATTGCTAGTTGCCAGTAGCTTCCATAAAATTAGTCAGGCATGGATGATAGTAGCCGCTAGTGGTCATCATCGCTTTCCTTCATGTCACTAGTGTGGTTATCATCTTCGACCACTTCACTGTCAACATCCACTTGAGTAAAGCCTTCAAAATCATCATCGAAGTCCCAATCAAAGAAAAACTCCTGAGTAAAGGCTTCGTGGGATGTCGATGCTGCCATTTTTCTTTACAAAATATTGCAAAAAAAAAATTAAGCTTGGATGTGCAGGTGGTGTAATGGATAACAATTATGTATTTGAAATAGGAGAGCAGAGTTCCAATTCCAAAGCGGGGTTCTTATATTCATTTACCTGTAAACAGTCTTGGAATAGGTATGAAGCCACATCATCTCCACAACTACCGACTTGTATTAGTAAATAATTATTTCCGCCCAACAAAAAAGAAATCTTACTATGTAAAATATTTTCTGGCTTTAAATAACCTGCAAAAGGTTGATAAGCCATAAAAGACAAATCAACCAACAAGAGACCGAAATGTATCAGTAGAAAACCTGAGATTAACTGTTGAAAGAATCAGAGTTTTCAGACCAATTCCATTGAGCCTCTTTTGAAACAGTTTTATGTGCCTAAAATGCAATATATAGTTAAGCGTTCTTATGGTGACTTACTAGTTCCAGAAATAATCAGTAGAAGTAGTATCCACTTTATAACTTTAATGTTAGCTAGATCTGATCTGCAGCACAACTTATTGATGAAGAATCCAAGGTACTAAATTCAATACATGAAACAACTTCACTTGTATGAATGGAGATGAACACACACTTGTGTGTCTCAAAATATGTTAAAAGTTGTTCTGCTGGGATAGAATCCATTACAATGCTATCATACGAATAGTTTCTAACTTCAAAAAAATCTATTAGCATAATGTCTATGATTTAGTGGAAAATATCAGGTGTAGATTTGACACCAAACGATATCTTAGAATTTATCCTGTGATGCATTGGTGAAGAGACCTTTCAGAACCAGAAATGAATATTACTGAGCTGAGACTAGTTGAGAAGGTCAACCTTAACATCTATGTTAAGATCGGTTTTCTTCACTACCCTAACAGGAACCACCCAGGCAGAATAGTTCACAGCTTAAATGACTAAAAAAAAAAAAAAAAAAAAAAAAACACAACACCAACAAGAACAACTCTGTAGGCATTTTATTTCTTGATCTAAATTTATAATTACCACACAGAACATTTTGATATGGAAATTAGTTTGATATTGCTAGAACAACCATAGCTTTGGTTTGGATGCAAAAGCCAAAAACGTCTTGATATGACACAGCATACCCTACAACCTGATCAGTTGATCTGACAACTTTATCCAAACTTGTATTACACCGATCAGCAAATGCACAGATGTAGAGTTAATTACAAATTTGGTTGAGCAGAATTATCCAGCAGGTTGAATTTTTCAATCCAATCAAAATCAATCAGGTTGAGATCAAGGGAGTTTGTTAGGTTGATTGCTTTCCTGGTTATAAAGGGTGAACACTGAGCTGATATTATTCAGAAGCATATTCACACTGACAGCTGGGTATATTGCCTGACTTGACAGCTCAATAAGATGTCAAATTGCTTCTGCAATGACTATGATATCGGATATATGTGCACAGTAGTTCCAAAATGTTATGATGGAACCTGCACATTCGGTCACAAGTTATAGAGTTAAATGACAAAAGAGTCTAGTTCTTTGACTCTTTAGTAGCTTTGTCTATTTTTAAGGTGCCAAATGCAATTATCATTTGCTTCGATACCATTATGTGGGTGGAAATCGAACAGATTTCTTGGCTAAATCTTTGAACTGTCAGTTGGTTAACATCAGTCCAGAATTTGGATCAGCAGTTGAAAAGGTTCATATGATCACTGCAATATCTCATTACACTGATGAATTGTTGGCATTCTTATTCTAATGTGATATCAATTTGCTGAGGAGTTTAGTGTGAATATTAACATCCTTTTGAAGATTAAACAGGACATCAGGCACTGGTTTTTCATTACTAAATCTTTCATGTTTCCTGTTCATTTCATGCGCAAATGTAAATGAAATCAGGCTTCTTTCTGTATAAATTTGAAATGGTGGTATTTAATAGTTGATGGAAATATGGTTACAGGTTTATTAACAAATTCAGTTATACAAACAAACTGATCCAAGATCAGCTGTAAATTTTCAGTACAGATTATTATTTGAAAAGAGTGTTGTAATGTAAGCAAAGAATGTGTTGAGCAGTGGAGGGAAACACCTAACCAATTGCTCTCCCAACCAACGACAGGGTTAATAGGCAGAAAGGGGAAGAGATAGGTGGTAACAAAAATGACACTGCCTCGGAAACCACGGCAACTTTGTTCCTAAAGTGTCCAGAGGACCGACTTCACAAGACACCATGTTTGCTGGTTTTCCTGTTGCTTTTATTAGCATGAGGCATCTTAGAAAAACCTGGATTTTGACCAGTTGCAGAGATGGCCGCATCTAAACATACCAATCTGTCTTGCTGCTAGTAGTAAAAATCCAGATGTAACTGGTGTTGACAAATATGTCCACACATTAGCCAGAACCTCTTTTGTATCTGTTCACCACAGATTGCTCAATGTTAGATTGCACTATTTACACTATTGTCCTCATCTTTGTCGCCATATTTATTACGTTTCAGCTGTTGTATGCTCCAGCCTTCTTCAGGTGGTTGGAATGTTGAACTGAAGGCTAGAGCATACAACAGCCCAAACATTGTAATAAACATGCTGACAAAGAGGACAATAGTCCAAATAATGTAAATAGTGTACATAATTCCTCATCTCTGAAATATAGACAGAGACTGAAAGGTTGAACATTGTAATAAATATGGCAACAAAGATGAAGGCGGACAGGTCTGACACACACACCGGCTAACAAGGGCTCTGGTGAAAATCCAAGGAGCGTCTGCATCGGCAACCGGCGGCTTCTGGTCGTTCCTGTCTCTGCGTCTGTGGGAATCCCGCGGCAAGCAAGAACGTTATCCGAGTAGGCCTGGGTACCCTACTTCTGTAATTTATCCCAAGAATCTTCTTCTCACAACAGGAAGAAGCCGGCTCAATCCGCCCAGGGTGAATGCCGCATCAAGTCAACAAAGATGAAGACAATAGTCCGAATAATGTAAATAGTGTACATAATACCTCATCTCAGAAATATAGACAGATACTGTAGGTTAGATTGCATTTTAATGTTTACCACACTAATTTCTTTATAGTGTGGTAATGGTTAAAATATGAAAATTTGGAATAAACTCTGGTGAAATCATGGTTAAATAGCAAACAAGCAATAGATTTACTTTACCATCATCTGCCTGTATATCATTTATTGCTTGAAGTAATATTTATCACAATGGAAAACAAACTTTTGAAATCATTATTTTATAGCATTGCTTGTTCTATGGATCTCATAAATCCCGTATTTCAACAGACAATTAAAAGATTGCAGTTTGTATAAATGCAAGTTAGGATTTAATCTAAATAATGATCTTTTGAAGCAGAGTCTCAAACAGAAACTGTGTAAAAGGACACTGCATTATATTTAACAATACACAAAAAACATTTCAAGTAAATCAGATATCTAAGGAAGGAATTTTGTTTCTCTTAGAATTCTCAATCAGGTGAATAGTAACAGAAACTTCTCCCCACCTCCAGCCTACCACATAGTTGCAAAAAGTGTGTGTGTGTATATATATATATATATATATATATATATATATATATATATATATTTCATGCACGTTTCATAAATAGACAACACTTGTCTATATTATTTAATGTAAAATTTTTTCGTAACGTCTGTTAAGTTTAATAACATTATTGTTGAATGAAGAAAGAAATTCACAATATTGATCCATATTTTTTAATACAATCTAAGCTTTCAGCTTACATAAGCCATTATCAAAGATGTCAATTACAACATATTAAACAATATACGGACACGACAGTGATGATAGTCTGTCGTTGTTTACATAGATGATTTCGAAGCAACGATAAACACGCACATATAAGGCGCTAGAAGCGAAAATCGCACCGCATCTCATGACGTCACATATGACCACACGAGAGTGAATTGTAGAAGTATGGGAAGCCATTGGTATAAACCAATGGCTTCTGTTACCAACTATAGACATTTAAGAATATTTGTAGAGATGCCATAATTGATTTTGTTTAGGTTGGGTTTCAACTGTTTGATGTATAATGCTTCAAGGATTTTTAGTTTTTGTCTATTGTTTTCATGTCGAAGTATAATTGTGTTTTTGACAAGTATTTTACGGAATTGTGAATGCAGGCAGGCATGTTGTTTTAAATGCCTAAAAATGTTAGTTTTCATTCAAATATATATATTGTAGTTTCAGGGAGCAAAACAATTTGTTTTTCTTCCTTTCTCACACGCTTCTTGATTTTCTTCATTTGTCCATCAAATTGCTTGATCAAGCCTTCCCACCAACTAATTTCTCATTGGCTGATGTAGCCAATTCCCTACCCACAATTCCCTGTTTTTTCCCACCATTCAATATAGTTATGAGTAAGGCAGGTAGAATCCATTACAACAATTCTTTTCTGAAGTGTGAACAGGTCCATCTGTGAAACTCTGTAGAAAGTAACATCAACTAAATGACAAATTTTACTCATTAATTATGTATATTTTACACACACACACACACACACAGTTCAAAAGATTGAGGGAACCCCTGATATTTTTTTTTAAATTGACCTAAAATGTCATTGTTTTATACTTTAAGAGAAAATTATTCTACATGGTTGTTATAAAAAAAAAAAAAAAAAAAAAAAAAAAAAATGATTTTTCTTAGCAATTTTATTATGACAAAAAGAAAAAAAAAAAAAAAAAGCATTATATTATTAAATTTTGCCCTTGTCAAAATATCCTCCTTTAGCCTTGATTACTGCAACACAAATTTTGAGCACTCATTGCAAAAGTTTCTCAAACTACAAGTTTGATAATAGATTCCATTCCTTTTTCAATAACCAAGAGCTTTTTTTCATTTATTTATTTTTTTTTTTTATCCCCACTTCTGTCAAGTTCACCAAATGCTAATTTTGGGGTCCCAGAGACAGTATTATCCACTAATAGGTCCTGGAGAAACCTTTACAACAGACTTTTAGCATCAACAGAATAAACAGAAAGTGTATCAGTCCCCAACATAATACAAAGCTTTGCTTAAAGCCTGGAGAAAAAAAATGAGACTAGCAAGTCTTATTTTCTATATTTGCTATAATGTATTCGCCACTCAGCATTAAGGTTGAAGACATGATCTGAGTTGTGAGTTTTGTTGAGAATTGCTGGTGAGTTTCTTTCTTTGTTGGAAGCAATCTGTATATATCCAGCACCTTTGCTATACTGAGTATATACAGTAAGATATTTCTCAGTGAAAATCAGGGAGGGAAATCAAGCTGCTGCTGGTTTTAATTAACAGAACCATACTGCGGTCATGTGTTATTTTCATTACTGTTTTCTATTACTGACTAGCCACCATTTTGGGGCAGTTAATTATTTTTTTTTTTTTTACTTTGATTTTTTTTTTTTTTTCTTAATAGAACCTTGAA
Source organism: Acanthosepion pharaonis (assembly GCA_903632075.3). Lineage (NCBI taxonomy): Eukaryota > Metazoa > Mollusca > Cephalopoda > Sepiida > Sepiidae > Acanthosepion > Acanthosepion pharaonis. The sequence continues at coordinate 2,120,701 of CAHIKZ030000242.1, read as the reverse complement.
AGATTTTTTTCTTGTTCTGTGCTAAATCGCCTGAACTGGTATACAAAAATGGATAACAAGGTTCCAGACAAAACTGTAAAGACTTGTTTAGGTGCACCCACAAAAAGTGGGGAAAAAAAAAAAAAAAAAAAAAAAAAAGACATGAAAATGAAAAAAATGGACAAAAAATGAGAATTAAATTGGCAGATAACAACCCATGATAATGTTGAGTGGGGTTTTTACTTTAAATAAAGGAAACACTGACCACCTTGTTTAATCAATGCAGTGGAATTTGTGTAGCAGGCCATGCAGTATATACACCTAGGAAAAGATGGGTGTTTGGTTTGGTTTGTTTTATAGCATAACAACCTCAATTTTTTTTTTTAATCCCTAGCATTGTGGTGAGTATTTAACAGTTTTTAGTCTAGTTTGAGATAAATTATGGCCAGAAGTCCCAACCAATTATAACCTGGTCACTTGTCCTCAAGACAGTATGCTGGATGGTACCATAAAATGGTGGCATAAGGGGTTGGGAAGACCCTTTGGTGGATTGAGCCTTTTGTGATGCCAAAATCAGTAGTTTTAGCAAGTGGTTAGAATACCATCTTTGATCTCAATTTAAACCATAAGGATGACAAGTTCCTAACATACCTTCAGATGTAAAAAAAAAAAAAAAATAAAATTCCCAAATCTGATTTGGTCAATAAATTCTGAAATGAAAGTCCAAAGCAGATATAATGGACTTGGACAGATACGTTAATTGGGTTCAGAGCAATGTTCTACCTACATCAACAATTTTAGTTAGAGTTGATATAGGACTCTTAGGTTATCCACATTTTCATATAATTCCTTCAGACCATCAGCTAGTCCCAACTGAAATAAACTTAAATGAGTCTGAACCTAGGATGGCTGATTACTGGAAAATTAGCACATTTTGATGAATGTGAAGGATTTGTGGGACAGGCTAACATTAACCCTAAAACAGAAGTTGATAGTGGCAATGCCTGGAAATAAGCAGTGGGACCACCTCTTCAAAAGAAGTATTGTGTCTTTTTCTGCTGACAACAGCTGCCAATTCAACAGAGACAAATTAGCATAAGGCAAGGCATTTGACTCTAGAATAAGTAGCTGTTAAACCAGGTAATGTGAAAGTAGTTTTAGCTAATGCAGATATGACCTTCTCTGCTGAGCAAAGAACAGGCCCAGAAATTTTTTAAAAAGTCAATAATGACCTGAGTGGTCATTCAAGGTGTCTGTTCTGGTGATATAAATGAGTATCAACAATATGTTCTTTTTAATGTGAAATCATATGTCTTTTGTATTTACTGAAGATAACTGAAGGACTTTCATCTCAAGCCTAACACTGGACCTTCAATAAACCCAATCACTAAATACCTTCATCATACTCTATTCAATATCAGAACATTAGCATTAAACTGAAAGAATGATTATATCTTGACATGAGTGACTGAGCCAACGCCCTGGGTTCTTCTAATGATTGCAGTACCTAAAACTTGTTATTGACATGCACAAATCTCTCATAAAACATAACCATTACTCGATATCTATCATTATCTTCAATTAGGTAAAGCATTTCACCCCATCACAACATTCATTACTCATATTAGCTCAGTATTTGAGAAGTACTGGCATTGTACAGGCCAGCTGTTTAATCAAACAAAGAGAAAAACATTTCAGATGACATTCTTTTTGGTGATAATGGGTGAGAAAAAAAAAATCATTTAATTTAAATCAAACAACCCTGCTCAAAAACATTTTCTCAGAGTTCCTTTCTATTTGATTTCTGACAATATACGTTTTTTTTTTTTTTTATGTATTTGTGTTTTTTTGTTTTGTTTAACTTTTATCAAAAACGACATTCTTGTACATGTAGTTATGGATAATATTATACATTAATTACTATTTTCTTAATTAATAACTATTTGTGCTCAGTTGTTAGCATTAATAGCTATCCACTGAGGTTAAAATTTTTGGAATAATGCAATAATAAAAATTTAAATTTCATCTGATGTCATGATCTGTTAAATAATAAATTTTTTTAAAAATAATTTGACTTAAACAACCCTACTCAAAAACATTTTCCATATCTCTATTTAATTTCTGAGGGTTTACTTTTGAAGAAGGAGTCAAAGAAACTCCAACGTTTGACTAAGAATGAAGAGTCGACAATACGACTATGAAACTTGCTTAGGTGAACTGGCTGCCAATGTCAAATAATCGTTTCCATGACTTCAATACAATTTATGGATAAGCAAAGTGTTGGCTCATTATGAAGGATATCCAGACACTTGAAATGCCAGTTATTGACAGGATAAGTACATTTGGTAGTAGTAGTCAGAACAAAATAATTCTTCAATGGTACTAAATAATTTGAGTCAATATTTAACTGATATCGCTGCATGCAATAGATTTCATACAGATAATTCAAAAATGCTTTTTATGGAACTGTTTCAGTACTAAGGACTTAGTTGTAAAAAAACATTTGCACGTGAAATTGTTCATTGTTTCTAGACTAAAAATAGTAAGTATAAACGTCTGAATTGTACTAATAGTTTACTTTGTTTTGATGTAATGCATTATGTTTTGCATGCATGTTTTGATGTTGGGGAAAAAAAGTGAAACACAAAAATTTTTTTTAAAAATACATTAAAAAATACATAAATAGTTCGACATACTTTAACTTTTATTACTCCTCCTACCTAGAGTTCTGGGGGTGAAATAAGCAAAATCGCTAAGGAGGCTTTCATTTTGTCAAAAAACGTTTCCTAGTGTTTACATACAAGACGACACCAACATGTTTTTTTTTCTTTCACTTGACTATGATACATGACTGACAAGGCAGATTTTTTCCTGCAGTAGGTTGCCATTCAAGGCTATAGAACCCGGTCTGTCCTGCTATTTACCCATAGCTGGGGGATGGAGAAGAGGATTCATACCTTTCCCAGGGTTATTAGCACATAAGTGAATGTAATGGATCCGACTGGAATTTGAACTCGGCTCTCACATTTCTCAATCCGAGCCACTATCCATTACTCCACTGTACCTCATGCTCATCATATACAGTGATAATATTTTTGAACACTCTTTCTTCCCATCTTCATGTTGTGTATTTTCACATGATCTAAGCGTGTATCACATATGGTATGTAACCGAGTGATATGATGAGCATTCATTTTAACCCAGCCCCAAAAACGATCTTGATTGCTTGAACCTGTAGCATATGACAGAAATCTCATGCAAGAACATTGTTACAGTCAATAGTTGGGAGAAGAATACTGTCATTATTGAGTGTTACTTGTATTATTTATATTGCTGTAATTTCAAGATTTTATCAGGGCATCTTTCAAAAATTCTGTATCACTATTCAGACTGACCACCATCATGTACCTTAACCCTTTGGAGATAGAGCCTCATTTGAAGTTTCAGTATCAAGAAGACTGAGCCTTTTTCACAAGTCCTCACTTGGAACACAAAATCACAGAACATAGCAAACACAGAAATTACCATTGAAAGGCCCAGATGTGCAAGAAATGCCAGAAGCAATCTGATTAGCTGTCTGGTCTTCGCACTAGCCAATCTTGAGCCTTGTATTATCAGGCCTATGGATCAGACCCGTCATCTTTGTCATTCAACTTTTCAGCCAAAATATGGACCTTTCATCTCCTAAGGGTTAAAAGAGTTGCAATAGATAAGCCATTCATTTAAAATTAGGCATATCCCTAGGAATTTAAGCCATTACAAATCAATGTACAAAATGCTAGTAACATTGATTCAATTAAAGTAAATCTCAATCAGATTACTGCCTCCACCATCCCAAAGGCTTTATTTTTATCACAAGTTCTTTAACATTCTCAAGCTGATTAGGGTAGTTGTTCATTGCATTAAAAGATAATTCATTGTTGGTCACTTCACTACAAAAATATATTGCTGGTATTTTTACTATAAAAATCCATTTTTATACTTTCCTAGTGTTTTGATTTTTGCTGGTCACTATTTGCACAGAGACAAACAGGTGCTACTACCCTGGGTCAGGACTGATCTGGGAACAATAGCAATTAGGTGGTACCATATTCCTAAAAACCTTCAATCCACCAATCAGAGGCCTTGCTGCCGGATGTAGTTTATCATTATACCCAGGACGATTTTCAGGCAGGTACTCAACTTCATACCTAAATCTCTGCAACAAACACTTCATCTAACTCTGAAAACTACATGAACAAGTGTTATTCCAGCAGAAAGATTGTGATGTGCAGATTCACATTCTAGTACTTTTATTATTTATTGGTACATTTTCTTTTTATTTAACATGTTCAAGATCTCATTTATTGTAGACTAGTCAATAGGCAAGTTGTTATGCCCAATTAATATATTGTTGCTTAACCTAATGTTTGTTTGTTTTATATATATATATATATATATATATATATATATATATATATAAAATATATAAATATATATATATATATATTAAAAAATAAAAAAACTGCAAATGTTTTTGGTTGTAATGTGGTTTTTAATTTCTTTAAAAAGCCACAGTTCAACCAAAAAAGTTTGTGGTTTCCCTTTTAATATACACTTTTCTCTCATTGGAACTACTATAACCTTTTACATTTTTTATTTTATATATATATATATATATATATATATATATATATATATATATATATATATATAAAAATGGACAAAGTCCAACAATTTATTTTATTAAAGACATTTTTATGTTTAACGTTCTTTTTTATAGATACAAGTATTTAAGTAAATGCTCTGTTTATAATAAACAGTATTAAATAACATTTACCGGCCTGAATATCCGAGAAATATAAACATAAAAAGAACGTTAAACATAAAAATGTCTAATATATATATATATATATATATATATATATATATATATATATATGCATAAATTTCCAAGAGGATAGAATCCAGGTAGAACTCCATCAATTATATTTTAAAACAATATCCAGAACATTGCAATCAATCTCAGTTACCTTAAAGAAAGCAAAAAAAGTGTCATCCTAGAATTCAACACTTACTAATGTCCAAGCTTGTGCTTTTATGGCCTGACAAAAAGATGATTACATTTTGGTGCTGTCAATACAAATCTTTGAGAACTTTGTATTAATTTCTTTAGTCAATTTCAAAAACCAGTGCAAGAATGTGTATAAAAAAAAATAAAAAAAGTCAAATTCCTAATGTTGATAAATCTTTAAAATGTCAAATTTTTAAATTTCTAAATTTTATTCTTAAATTACCTGCCATAATTCAAGCCAAATGAAAACTAAAGCCTTAATATATCGCTTAGGATTTACTACAAATAATTGTTTGACAGACAAGAGAAATACTAAAGCAATAGATTTCAACACTTTAGTAACTGACAAGTATCCAAGAGATTACTTCTAGAAAAAGGCTTTTACACTTTATGTTCTAGCAATTAGTCAACAGATTCATTGATCATACATTGAACTTTAGATATTTAATATATCACAGAAGAACCCTTAAAAAAGTCAGCAGTCACATTAAAAAAAAAAAAAAAAAAAAAAAAAAAAAATCACTAATTTTTTTTACATGAAACTGTATGGAATTCTCAAGTTACAGCAGATAATTTTTTTTTTTTTTTAAATCATTTCACTCTAATCAAGGTAATAATGCCACTATAACATGAAAATATTTGTAGAAAAGACAGAGGGAAGCCATGTTACATCAGTGTGAAGGTGACTGAAATCAAGATGCCTGCATCAAGATCAATTACATTACACTCTTTGAATTTTGTCAAGAATCTCGAGATGTACAGCAGAAACACCAGACCAGATATGGCAACAGTATTCAATGCACGGGCAAATGGTAGATTTATAAATGTGCAAAAAGAATTTTGACAAGAAAAATTTCCTTGCAGTAGACATAGCAATTGATTTGATATAGTCGATATATAAGTTAGTTGAATTACTATGATTTCCTTTATCTAATTTTGTTTCTTCATAAATTATTTATGTTTTACAATATGCTCATAATTTTTGACAACTTTGTTAAAATGGCATTTAATTTCCAACATAATTGCCTAATTGGAAATTTAAATCTTGTTTGTACAAAGCAGGTATTCTTTTAACTATTGCAATAATTCCCACACTCCATGGTAAATACTTATTCTACCAGATTAGTTTTGATAATTGCTTTCCAGGAGTTAGTGAGTTTGTAGTCATTCTTGACTGTTGTAAGTAATTGTTCATTTGAGATAAAATATTTAAATTGTTTTTTTTTTTTTTTTTTTTTTTTTATTAATTCCCAAAGTGAACATTTCCTCTATCGGAAAACTACTGACTGGTAGTCACTGCAAATGTATAAAAAAAAAAAAAAGGGGATAAAATATAATCTTTTGATTAATATTCATCTTTTACAGGTTACAAATCAAATTCTAAAAACACAAGTTTTCTTATCTTACCCTCTACCTAACCATTCCCTTGTTTATTAAAAGACCATCACTGTGTACAGAGCAGGTGCATTGGTTTTAAAATATTTGCAAACAATGAAAAATACTTGTAGCCAAAGTAATGAAGTAGATTCATTCATAATTTAAAAGTCAATAATTTGTCTTCAATTCCACAGATTTCAGTAAGGTAGCCTACAGAAAGAAAGAGAGAAAAAAATATTTTTTTGTATATTTACTAATAAAGTTCAGCAGCTCACAGTCATTTATAAAAGCAAAACCTACAATTCAATCCAAACCGTAATTGTTAAGCAAATTCTATTGCAGAAATTTTCTAAGCTTGAAATCTTAAATTTAAAATAATATTCATCCAGCAGTGAATAAACAAAAGTTCTGTGGAGAAATAGCACAAGGTTGTATAAATAACTGTTCTTTAAATTATATAGCAAACAATCTAAAATGACAAGTTCCTCATAATATCCTTGTAATATAAGCAAGGCTGAAACTGTAAAAGAGATTAATTCATGACAGAGCAGGGAAAGATACAAATTGACAGGTGAGGAAAGATGAACAAGTAATTGGCACAAATTCACGATAACGATATCAAGAAAAATGTTCCATTATTTCTTTAAGGTTCATATGACAAAAGACATAACTTACCCCAGAATTCGAAACAAGCACGAACATGTCTTGCCTACAAAGTGATGACAAAAAGAAATATAGCCGCTATTGAAGACAATTTATACACACATATCTCATCCAAAATGAGACGACATTTGCACATATGCAAATTTTGGCCGTACTGGAATAGCATAAAAAGCGGGGTACCAGCAGCACGACAGAACCAAAGTCATTCGATGGACTGCGTGCAATAGAGTTGGACATACGGAGTGACAGACGGACAAAGAGGAAGCTGAAGTATGTGCGGCTGAGTTGGTGTCCGTTTCATAACTGCCCAGTGTAACGGCTGAGAAAGGGAGTCATGCAATCAATTTCCTTGAGATGACTGAAGAAGAAAAAATAGCTAGCCTGCTGGCGAGCACCGCACTGCACTTTTTGACCCTCCATATCACTTTCTCTACAGTTCAAAGCCGAGAAAATGGGAATACCAACCTCAGTCAAAATTTGAATAAGACCCTTTAAAGCCTGCATTTTGATTATTTTCTGTGGCTTATTGAAATAAAACTGCATTGAAATCTATTCATTAATAATCTAACTCTTCCTTCATCTCTGTCCAAGGTAACCAAGAGTAAGATACTTATAGCTTTATATTCACAAGAACCATTTAGAATTAATAAATGTCCCTAAAAAAATTCCATGCCTAGGGACACGGAGTAATAGTTAGTGGCTCAGATTGAGGAATCGGAGAGCCAAGTTCAAATTCCAGTCAGATCCATTACATTCACTTGTGTGCTAATACCCTTCTCCCACCAGCTATGGGTAAATAGGACAGATCAGGTTCTATAGCCTTGGATGGCAAATGGTCTACTGCAAAAAGAAATGGTAACCTACTTCAGGAAAAAATCTGCCTTGTCAGTTATGTATCGAAAGATACATAGTCGCCTAAGTGTGTATTATGCATCGTACATACGAGGACAACCAAGCGCACTCTACAAGTAGCTATTAAAACCCAGTTAAAGAAAAAAAAATATTATCAAATCATTGTATATTAAATTTTTTTTTTTTTTTAACTTGAAAAAATTAATTTTTTGTATACACACACACACTTAAAAAAAAAAAAAAAAAAAACAAAACATTTCCCTGATACAAGGTCCAAGTGCCACTCCATGTAGAAAGTTACTATGTGATGAATAAGCACAAGAAAAAGCAAGAAGTTCATGAGGTTATTTAGGAAAGATAACAGTTAACCCGAAACTTGAAATGATCAAAATTGTCATGATTGATTCCTTTTCTATGGCTTAACTCTTTGCAGGTTATTTAAAGCCAGAAAATATTTTTAGATTGGAAGAATTTGTTCTTGGAAATAAAGATTTAGTAATAAAAAAAATCATAGCTGACGGAGAAGGAAGACTCAAAGTATGGTTAAAAGTGGGGGATCAATTCTATATTACAATCAACACAAACTGACCCCTCCCTTTGTGGCCACTAGCTTCTAGACATTTGTATCCTAGAGAATGTAAATAAATCTAAAAGTCATGTTTGAGTATTTAATCAGTATTTGACTGATTGATTGATTTGTTTTTTACTGCTTATTAACCCCTTTGCAGGTTATTTAAAGCCAGAAAATATTTTTAGATTGGAAGAATTTTAAAGGGTAAATAATAATGGTGGAACAATACAAGTCTTACTAATTAACCCATATCTGGGGCAAGAAAAGGTAGATTCACACCTTCCCTCAGGGTATTTGTGAGAAAATGAATATAACAAACCCAGCAGGACTTGGAACTCAGCTCTCTGATTAACAATTACAAGCTATTATCCATTACACCACCTGCACATCCAAGCTTACAGCACCTGGTATTCCTAAGCAGTCAACCGTCGCTAAATTTCAGTGATAGTATAGGAACCAGTGTTTCAAGGTCACGTGACCATAAGCCTGTAATTATTGAGAACACATCCTGCTGGGAGTATGTTCTACAAAGTGGCAGTTCTTGGGAAGAAGCTGTCCGAGTGGAACTTACTTATTAATGGAATGAGGATGATTCATCCTTGTGTACGAAACAGGGAGAGACCCTGGTGCAAAGGTCAGGACTTGTAGATCCAAAGAATGTAATTTGGAAAAACAAATGCCATGGAAATAGCGATAGATTAATGAGAGGCTTGCAATGTTTTGTAGAGCGGAAAATAACAAGTCACTCACAAGGCCACATAGACACTCATCAATTATCAAGATGGGCAAGTGACGACAAGGTAATTCCAGTCCAGATGTGCCAACAGTACTCCATTTTCTGGCTCTTGTAAAGATAGAAGATAGCAGAGGGAGTTAGATACTTACTGGAGTGGCACAATTAACCAACCATTTTCCCCCAGTATCTTCACCAATAGATCGTTTATCATGAAAGGGCATGAAAGAAGAAGAAGAAAAAAAAAAAAATGGTTATTTGCCTCAAAGCAAGTTAGAAAATCAACTTCCAACTTTTAGACAATACATTTCTTTGTTTATGCTTATTAGCTACATATAAGTAATTTCTGTTTTAAGGAACCAATTGTAATCAAGGTTGTGGAGTTGGAACACAAAATCTGATTCAGGCTCCTATTTTTGGCACCTCGAACTGACTCCTCTTTATGTAATTAAGTGATCATGGGCTACGAATCTCAAAGCCCATGCCTACGTTTGTAACTTGAGTAGGCCTATATCATTATAACTGGTTTATATCAAAGAATAAAGATAGTGTGGTTTTTATATCATACCTATCCATTCTTCAATATTTTATAACAGAATTAGAGACTAAATCTTTGAAAAGATATAGAAGAAATAATAAAAATTCTATAAGACTATATATATATATATATATATATATATATATATATATATATATGTGTGTGTGTGTGTGTAAATAAGAAATAAGTAAAGAACAAAACTAAAATTTTTATAACAGAAGTTAAAAGATAATCTTTTACAGAATGTAAATGACAAAAATAAAAATTCTAAAAAAGACTTTAAAAAGTTGAGATGAATTTCTTTAAAGGAAATAGTAAATATACATTAGAAGAAATAATATAAATTCTATAAATCAAAACGCAAGGCAACACTAAATGCATATCTATATGTCCAGCAGCTGCAATATGTCCATAAAAAAAACTTGGTCAAAAGTACCCTGTGGCAGTCAAGTGACAATACAAGACCACATACAGTAAGAATAATACAGGAAAAGATCTTAGAACTTGGTTGATCTGTTTGAGACCATCCACTATATTCACCTGACTAGACACTGACTGTTACCTTTTCCATAGCTTCAAAATGCTTTGATGGTGATAAAAAAAAAAAAAAATTCTCTAATGAAAGCCAAATCAAGTTCTCGAACTTGGACACATCGAAACCTGCGGAATTTTGCTCAAAATGTATCAAAGAGCTGTCTGATAAGTAACACATCATTGCCATTAATGGTGAATATATAATTAAATAAAATGTTATTGTACTTTATTTTTTTGAAGAATAAAGTTGATAAAGGAAAACGGAAATTATCTATAACTCAACCTAATATGTTAACTGTGATACTAAATTCTGCTTTACAAAATCCAAGAATTCTTTTCGGCATCCCTAAGATTTCACAGGTGCTCAGACTGTCTAATTTAATTATCCATTGATGATGCAGGAGGAGGGAGAAGACCAAGTGAAGAAAAAAAAATCCCTATGTCATATATAAACAATTATTGACAGACCGTTTTAAATCTGAAAACTAGTGGCAATCAATATTATTATTATTGTTGTACATGGATTTTCCTTATCTTGTTAATAGTTAGAACATTTCAACATTGATATTCTTCATACTTCAATGAAGCGGAAAGAAAAAGGAAAAAGTGCTACCATGAATCTTATTGTATCAACAAAATAAATTCCGATTCCACCACAAATTGTCTTTTTTTTTTTTTTTTTTTTTTTAAATTTTCAGCCTACCCTTAAATGCTCTTTTACAATGAAGAACTTTCCAATCTAAACAATTCCTGTTTCTTTCTAGATAATTTCTTGTAAATATTTTTTAATCTTTTTAATCAGAATTTCTTGAGTATAAAAAGCTCAAATTACATCACTTCATTATAATCAATAAAATGCAGTTTCAGTAACAAATTTACCAGATCAAGTATTTGGTAGTAGATTGTTAGGATCTGGAATTCACCTTAACCCTATGTCCCTCCAATTGTTGAGTTTCATTTTCATTTGAAAATAAATTCCTTAGCTTATGAATTGAAATATCACTAATCTCAAAACAAAAAAAGCAAAAATTCGTTTTGAATTTAGCTTCCAAAGGATTTTTTTAATTGAGCCAATGTATCTTTTTTGAGATCAATTCATGTCTAGACACAAAGTTATAAGAGTTCACTAATTTTCCTCCCTATCCATCACAACCAACCAAACATATAATTTAGTTCAAATTTATTTAGCAGGAAGTCCCCTTCCTATAACCAAATCAATTATCAACTTAAGAAGAAAAAAGAAGAAAGAAAAAAAAAAGAAATTAAACAAAATATCCCATTCCTATGACAAATCAAGTTGATGATCATTTAATATTTTCTAATTGACTTTTTTTTTTTTTTTTTTTTTAAAAGGCCCTTTACTCAAGATAGAGGGCAACATTAGGAGGCCATTTGTGTGTATAGGAGTGGGAGATAATGGTTAACCCAAGCCTTGAACAGGTTAAGATTGTAGTGATTGAGAAAACATCTTGTTGGGAATAGGTTTCGCAGGGCAGTGGTTTGTGAAAAGCAACTGCTTGAGTGGAACTTCCTCCTCACCAATGGAATACAGAGGGAATGTAGGTGGTTTGCTACTATGTGAGTAGCATGGCATGTTTTTGCTGTAAAGGTTTGACTCGGCAGAAGCAGGGAATGAAGTTTGTCCAAGCAATTTTCTGGAAAGTGTTTAAACAGAGGACAGAAAAGGTGACTCCAAAATCTAAAAGCACAGTGAAATAACAAAAGATGCCTTTCAAAAGCTAAGCAAAGTATTAAGAAACTAGAAAGTTTTGTTAGAAACAAAAGAGTACTGAGCTGTTATGTAATATCAGTTCTCCCATATGCCAGTGAATGCTGGACAATACAATCTCCTCACATATAGACTTGAGACAACAAATAGGTGGTTCTACAGAAGGATACTGAGAATACCATGGCCTGAACATATTATAGTTTGATTTGTTTTACAGCATATCTATCTCGGTGAGTTATTTAATGCAGACAAGATTTTTATTTCCAGCAATATTTTTTAAAATATTTATTGCCAGCAATATTTTTTCTTCAAAAATTTATTGCTGGTAATAATTTTTTTTTACAAAGTATTTCTGGTATTAAAACCTATTTTTATAGTGTTTTGACCCCAGTTTGGATCTAAACTATTTGCCCATAACTAGGACACTAACAGGTGAAAAAACTAACAGCAATTAAGAGGTAGTTCTATGCTCCTCAAAACCTCCTGATCAGGGGCTTTGCTGTTGGGTGTAGTTTGTCGTCGTGCCCGGGATGCATGTTAATTATGAGGAAGTTTTAAGCAAATTGGAAACAAAAAAGATGCTTATACTTAGAGTCAGAATTTTAAATTTATCTGATACACAATTACAAAAGAGGGCTTGGAGAATTTGAAACTCACAGAGATAGAGAGGAAGACAAGTAACCTACTTAACAAGCTTGTGCAAATGGATGGCAGAACAGGCACCAAGAGAGATAATGAAAATACAAAACTTACTAAGAGTTACAAAGGATAGGAAGTTGTGGCAGGCCATGATCTTCCACATCCTAAAGGCACAGGACATAGAAGAATGTGACATTCATATTTAACTTTGAAATATTGATTATTGTAATGTATCAATGTTATGGATCTTATTACTTGATGAAAAGCTTATTTTACTGCCATGCTGCATTTAAATGATAAATTAAGAGATTTAATGCCATACAATTTTAAAAAGTTTAAATACTGCAATGAGTCAGTTATGTAAATATAGCACAGTTGAAAGAACACTTCAAAAATTTTTTTAAAAAATTGATACTCCATTACTTTATCTGTTAAGTAAAATAAAATAGTCAGCATAAATTATGTAAATGATTAAACTGATAGGCAGCTTTTATTTATTTTTTTCTTTCTTTTTTTTTTTTAGATAAAAAAAGTAATAGGGAGCATCATGATTATCAAAATCCTGAAGAGAGTTATTTATTTTCATGTTGTCTCTCTAGGATGTGAGCAATCATAGCTTTTTTTTTTTTTTTTTTTTTAAAGTTTTTCAGCCCAAGCAAAGCGAGAGTGCCACTAGCACACATGGGATTGCCGAGAGTGGGAGCAAGAATAAAGAGGCATGATAGAGGAAAAGATAAAGAGATGAATGGAATAGATCAAGGCACCTGGAGATGTCGATTGAGAGTGCATTTGAATATTTGGAGATTATAGCTATCAGGAAAACATATAAGAGGAAGGGAGTTCCACAAATGGGAAGTGCAAGACATGAAACTATTGGAGTAGAAGAGACAGCTACATTTAACAGTTTCGACAGTGAAAGAGTGGGACCAAGATGCCAACCTAGTAGTACGTTTAAATTCATATAGATTGTGAACAACCTGCAAAAGTAGCTCATCAGAGCAGTTACCATGAAAATATTTGTAGAAAAGACAGAGGGAAGCAACAGCACGTCTGTGAGAAAGTGACTGTAGATAAAATTTCAGATCAGGACCAATCACATTGCATATCCGTCCCTGGACTTTGTCAAGGACCTTAAGACAAATCTTGGGAAAGATAGTGGAGTAGTTTCTGATTACTTTCTTCATGGTTATAAATACTATGTCTCTTCAGAGCATGGGCAATCATGTTTCTTCACAGATTCCTTTTCTTCATTATCTGTTAATTGCCAGGATTTCTTGGGAAAGATAGTGGAGTGGTTTCCCCATTAGCCTTTCCATAGCTTTAAATGGCATGTGCCTTCAGGACGTAAACAATCATGGTTTTACACAGATTTCTTTATCTGTGAATGGCCAAATTTTGGGGAAAGACAGTGGTTTTCCATTGCTTTCACCATGACTTGGAATTCAAAGTTTTCCTTCTGTTAGAACATGGGTCACACACAAAGCTAGAGAATTTCATCTAACTTGTTATTTAACCCATAGCTGGGAGGATAAGCAACAGTCATTCAACCTTTTGTCAGGAACATTTATGAAATAGCAGTGATACCAATTCTTTAGCATAGATACCAATACTGTATAGATTTGTTTTCACAAAGTAATTCTTGTGTTCAAATTGCACAATATTATTTTGATAAAAAAATAAAAAATAAAAAAAAAAAAAAAAATGAACTAAGCTTTTAAATAAAAAAAAAGTTGAAGTCAAATTTCTATATTTTAATACAACTTCAGTTGACAAAGGCATCTTTACTTCCTTTTTTTTTTTTTATTTTACTTACAGTATGCAAATATGCTTATAAATGAGGTAAAATTAGCTGGCTTGCTTTTCCAAGAAGACACAAGAAGGTAGCCATGTTAGCAGGTAAGTCACTTGACTTCTACACTTACTAGCAGCTTCCAAATAAATAGGTGTTCCAGATTTTAGAAGACAGAAGTTTTTACTTGTGCCAAGTAGAAAAAATAAAAAATAGAAAACAGTTGGCAATTATTCAACTTACAGTACAAAGTACATCCCTATTAAAATTAAAACAAATTTCATAGCTTTCAGGAAATAGATTTAAAAAAAAAAAAAAAAAAAAAAAATGTACAGAGAATGTGTTTCTATTTAACTTAAATTTTTCTGTTTAATCTTAAAGTAAATTTCAAAGATTTAGAAATAATAGTAAAAGAAAAAACATTCTTACTTAAATTTTAATAAAGAATGTAGCAAAGAGTTACTATAAGAAGTAAATATGGTTCAGAGAAAAACATTTTATTCAAAGGGTAGTTTAATGCCAAGGCTAGCTTTTTTTGAGGGTGTGTACTGCAATGATTTAACTTAAAGGGAAACAAAACAAAAAAAAAATGTCAAGGCTACTGCCTAACTCAGATTTCCAGACTAAAACATCTCAAAATGAGCGGGTACTGAAAAGCTATTTGCCTGACCAAGAAGCTGTTTATTTAAAAAAAAAAAAAAAAAAAAAAAAAAAAAAAAATATTTTTGTCATATTTCAGGAAGAGTGTTCAACCAAGAACTTTTCAGCACCCCCTTGTAAAATAAAATCAGAAGAGGGTAGAGATGAAATCAGCAATATTGTGAAATTAATTTATTTGCCAGATCTCAAATTTAACACTAAATGTTTTTTTTTTGTACTTAACGTTAGATAAAGGACATATGCTTACTTAATATGGCAATTTACTGAACAGATTGTTCGGGATCTGACTGGTTGGGATTTCTTTTAAGGCCCAAATTGCTACAAGAGAGCAAAGACTACATTACTCAGCAACAAGGTGCATCTTGAACTGTAACCCCAATTCTACAATTTCTGCACAAGAATGAAAACACTTGTTCAAGATGTTTGAAGATATTTTTGCATTCTTATCTGTTAGTTTCTATCCACCTAAAAATAATTGCAAAATACTTGCCCATCCCCAATTTATAGGCAAAAGCATAAAAATGTATGCTTGGATTTCTTCCTAGTGAATAAAATAAACCAGTTCTCAGTGTCATCTGACACAGTCCTGGTTTGTCTTGCCTGATTGCTTGCACTGCATTTTTTTTTTTTTTTTGCCCTGTTCTTTTCTTGTAATTGTTTATTGCAAGCTTTGTCATATCTCTTTGTTGAACAGTTGTCATTTATTTAACTTTAACAATGGCCATTCTACATGATCTGATAATAATTTACACAGATTAAGTCTGCACAAATTTAATCCTAACCAGGATTTAGGAAACTATCTGTGAAGTCCACAGGAAAATACCATCAGTATGATAAAATTACTAAGAAAGTTTTTTTGTTGGGCACTGCTTAGCTAGTAACAGTCAATAGAGAGGAGAGTTACCATAGATAAATATTTTTCAAGCACTCAAAGCCTTAAGCAATAATTGAGGGCAGTGAGTGCAACTGTCAAATATCATCAATAGTTGTTTACAGTCACCTTGGATTCCTCATTATTTATAGGAAAATAGGCGTCATTACTTAGCTATAGTGTTTGATCAAGCTTGTAAAATAAAAACACAAGAGGGTAGAGATGAAATCAGCAATATTGTGAAATTAATTTATTTGCCAGATCTCAAATTTAACACTATATATTTATTTTATTTACTTAACCTTAAATAAAAGGCATAAGCTTACTTAATATGCGGAAGAACTCAGATTCATACAACTGATACCACAACCAATGCTGTTTCACTTAATCCAGAGACAGACAAACATACTACCATTCAAACTACAAATACATTCGTCTCTTAATAATATAAAGAGTTTCTTTTATAAAGGGTGCAAAACATTCATGTCTCCGTTGCCTAGCACATTAAGCTGTGTGCAGAAAAAAAGTAAGGTGTACACGAGGGTATTATTCTCACACCCCAACAAATGCATCAACTATGTTTTAGCAATAGTACTCTACAATGATACACCGAAGTACATGGTTATAAGCAGTTCCAAAAGTATATTTTCAAATGGAATAGAGAATGTCATTTGTTGAGGGCTTATCATTCAAAGAGTACTGTTTCAACAGCTTCAACTTCCTTTGATGGAACATTACAGTTTGGTTTACGGCATATCAACTTCAATGGATTATTTAATATCGACAATTTTTTATTGCTGATAATATATTTTTTGTCAAAAATCTATTTCTGGGAATATTTTTCCTTGAAGAAATCTATAGCTGGTCATATTTTTTTTTTCAAAGAATGTATAACTGTATTGCTGGTATTTTTTAAAATATTGCTGATAATAATTTCTTTCAAAAATTATTGCTGGTAATAACTTTTTTTTTATTACCAAGTATTTCTGGTATTAAAACCTATTTTTACACAAGTTTGGGTGTTAACTATTTGCCCATAGATGGGACCCTAACAGTTTCTACCACCCCGGGTCAGGGTGGACCTGGGAACATCAGCAATTAAGAGGTGGTTCCACGCTCCTCAAAACCTCCTGATCAGAGGCCTTGCTGTTGGACGTAGTTTGTCGTCTTACCCAGGGACGAATATTACCATAAGAGTCTTCAAGTGAATGGACACAAAGTTTGCTCAGAGATACTTCCAGAGTGTTACTCTGATGTATGTGTGTTTGTGTTTTGTTGGGGGGGGGGATTTTCAGAAACTTCAGCCTAACTGATATTTGGCAGAAAACTACTTCCTTTAATACTCTGCAAGTTTCATGCTCTCTTCATAAACAATGCTGTTGGGCAGACAAACATGGAACTAAAGTGTCATTTAGTTACTGAAAAATAGCAATATTGACAATTATAGCTCCATTGACCAAAAAACTCAGGGGCTTTTAAAAGAAGACATTATAGAACCCAGTAATTCATCATGGTGAGTACAAGTAGTAGTTTCTGGTAAAGATGAGCCACAAAACACCAGGTTTGTAACAGACTATTCTGAAACTTGACATATTTATGGTAATATGAATAAAAATTACTTATATTATTTGAACTTATTTACATCTTTATTGCCATATTCACATCATTTCGGCTGTTGTATGGCTTGTTCTCCTTCAGGTGATTGGAATTTTGAACTGAACCCTTTATTTCATCCACTAAGGTAGATTGTTCTCGTTCCATGTACTATGCCTCTTCCAGATGTCTTAGTTATTTCCCTTTGGTTCACCACTACTGTGGCCTAGTATTGAACACACCACTGTTTTGGTCTAGTCACTGGATCTAACCAACATCTTTATCCACTGGGCCATGTGTCCTTGAAGACAATCTATGCAGGTGGACAAAATAAAGTATTCGGTTTGAAATTCCAATGGAAGAAGTCTGGAGCGTATGACTGACCAAAACATTGTGAATATGGCAATGAAGACGAGGATAACAGTCTGAATAATTTAAATAATGTAAATAATCATAATACCTCATCTCAGAGATAAAGATAGATATAAATAAAAATTGTTTAGTATCATGTCTTTTAGCACAAGACATTTTTACAGTACATAGCACCGAGTTCTAATTAAATTCATTCAAACAAGGTATATAAAATTCTGTTGTGAATGCCACCCATAAAAGTATACCATAAAAGTATAGATGCTTCAGAATCTGGTATCAACATTTATCCTGTGGACAAAGAATTTAACATTCTTCTCCAGAGTGCTACAAAGACTTGGAAAAAAAAAAAAAAAAAAAAATGTCAATGTTGTCAAACCATATTAAGTGTTTGAGGGTCAAACCAATTGCTACCTGTTTAACAGAATACCATTCAGTCACAAACGAAAGAACTCATTTGTAGCTCATCCATTTCAGAGGAAGAACTAAAAGAACATTTGCCTGTTTAAATAATTCTATACAGAATGACAAAATGTACTTTAGTAAAGTGTAAAACAAAGGAAAATGCATTTTTCTCAACAATTTTACTTTATGAGGTAGAAAATAGAAACACCCAAACCAACTTTAACCTTTAGTAGGCCTACCAGTACCAAGAAACCAATGATCACTACAACATACTGCTTATTATTCACAGTGAATCCATAATTTTTCAACCAAGATTCAACCATCGATTAAAGTTTTTCTTCTATCAAGAAAAGAAAATTCATTCAAACAAGGTATATAAAATTCTGTTGTGAATGCCTACCATAAAAGTATACCATAAAAGTATGCTTCAGAATCTGGTATCAACATTTATCCTGTGGACAAAGAATTTAACATTCTTCTCCAGAGTGCTACAAAGACTTGAAAAAAAAAAAAAAAAAAAAAAAAATGTCAATGTTGTCAAATGGAAACAAGAAATTATAGAGGCTGTTAGACACTAGAGAGATTACATATCAAGATTCAGTGTTTTTTGGGGTTTTTTTTTTTACGGCTCATCAACCCTTTGCAGGCTATTGAAAACCAGGAACTATTTTTAGATTGTAAGATTTTTTTTTTTTTAAACATGGTTTACTGATACAAGTCCTACTAATTAATCTATAGCTGGAGAAGAGGTTGATTCATACCTTTCCAAAAAGTATTTTCCAATTCTGGGTAGTCATCCATTACACCACCCACACATCCAAGTTTACAGCACATGGTATTCTCAGGCAGTCACTCATCTAGGTACTGATCAGGTTTTATGTTGCTAAACTTTAGTGAGTGTACAAGAACCAGTGTTTCAACTTGATATGGCTGTTAGCCCCTACTGAATGCATTTTGCAATAAGGATTAATCAGTGTTGAGTATATTACATGTTTAACAAGCAGCATAAGAATAAAATAAGACATATTGGCTCCTTTTATAGGCAACCTTAATAATGAGGAGCACAAGACTGAAGATGATATTGAGTGATACAGCAGCAGGCCAACAAAGTGATGCTGAGACACAAATAAAGCCATCATGACACCCATTTTAACCAGGTGGTAAAGACACTACAGGGTTAGTAATATTATCTGACTCCTTTTCTATTTATGTGCCATGTTCTTTCAGGACAGAGGTGATCATGGCTCTCCACCTCTTTCTATCCCTTGCAGCTCTCAACAAGTTCTTTCTCTCTGCTACCTCCCCCAAGACCACGTTCTGTCATCCACTTGCTTAAAGCCACTAGGTATGTCATAAGTTGTTTTCCTTTGTCTCTCTTTCCCTCTATTTGACCCATGAGTATCAGATTCTCCAGACCCTCCTTCCTCATTGTGCATCCCAAAAACTTCAGCTGCCTCTTCCTGTATGTTAAGTATAAGCCGCCTCCTTGTTTGCATCCTCTCTAAGACACCACCATTGCTCACACACAGTCTATGATATCCTTAGCATCCTTCTATAGAACCACATCTGTTGCCTCAAGTCCCTTCATCTTTGAGGAAATCGTACAACATTTGCTGCCGTAAAGAAGGACAAATGTCACATAACAGCTCAGTATTCTTTTCTTTGTTACTAAAGAAATCCTCCTGTCTCACAATACTCTGCCCAGCCTTTGGAATGCGTCCTTGGCCATCCCAATACATCTACGGATCTGTGTCCTATAGGCCTGAAAAATCATCTCTTCAGATTACATCGTTTCACCTGCATTTATGAATGCCTACAACTGTATAAGATCCTTTTAGTCACATCTGAGGAAGCATGCAATTTCATCTCCAGTTTCAAGATAAATGCCTCATTTTGTAAAAGGCTGAATATTATAAAATTAGCTTACTGACAAGATATGAAATTTAATAGTGAACATTTTATACTTTTTTCTAAGATCAAATTTACAGGACAAAACAATTTTATATCCATATTCAATCTTGAAACTAGCTCCTTTATCTGGATACGAGATCTTATGTTGGTCTGACATTAAAAATGAAAATTTTAAACAAGTAGGTTTAGCTATTGACAGTTGTTGATCTCTGTACATAGTATAGTATTACAGTAATTAAATAGTACCGTATTTGATGGCATATAAGACGCAGAGGTATACAAGACACACCCCAATTTTTGTAGGGCAAATCAAGAAAAAAAATTAGTAAAATTATTATTAAATGGTGCAGCCTAGGCTATATTTATGAGGTATGATTTTGGTTAAACAAGCCATGATTACAATTAAATAAAAAAAATAATAGGAAAACAAGAACACAATCCTATAAAAAATTATATCCAAAGTTAAAACAAAATAAATAAAAAAATGAAGCAATTATTACAACCGAGCTAAACAGTACAGTTACCATTAAAATTCAGTCAAAAATATTCCTTTATATGATCTGTACAACCTGTGTCTTGTAAACATCTTAGTGGAATAATTAGGATATAAAAATTCCGATTTTATTTATATTTATAACAATGCAACTGGAAGTTATCGCAAGAAAAATATTAATGAAGCAAATATATAATTTGAATTTATTGCATATAATTTTAGTGGAACAAAGTACTAATATTAAACGTGATGAATATTATCAATGATAACACTTTTAGTCTGCATAATAGCCTTTTAAATAATGACAATAGGTATATGAAAGGTACTCTAAAATCTAAGCTAATAGGTCTTGCCAGGTAGCTAATTTTATTCGACTATCATGAATTTTAAACATACATATGGCATATAAGACACAGGGTAATTTAGAGATATTTTTATTAAAAAAAAAAAAAAAAAAAAAGCGAGGGGGGGCAACTTATATGCCATCAAATATGGTAATTATCAAATTTTAAGCAAAGTGAACAGTATATTGGCTTTAAGTAATAATTATTTCCAGATTAAACAATATTAAGATTCAAGCTTTTTTTTTTTTTTTTGGTATCACCCAATTGAAGGCAGTAAAGCCACTAAGACACAAGGGATTACAGGGTGTGGAAGAATTAGGAACACAAACATCAATAATGAGCGGGAAAAGGAAAGAGTAATCAGGAAGACAGTAGATAGCGATTGACATTGCATTTAAATTTTTGCAGATTAAAGTTGGCTGGAAAGCATGGAGCGGGAAGGGTGTTCCACATTTTATTTTTATGTCATATCCCTTCAGGATGTGTGTGATCATGCCTCTCCCCAGCTTTCTATCCTTTAAGTTGAGTAACCTACCTAATGTTTCCCTATAGCCCACATGCCTTCAATACATCTTGTGAGTGTCAAGTTCCCTAATCCCAATTTTCTCATTATGAGTTCAAGAATTTCCAACAGTCTCTTTCTGATTCTAAGTGATTTTTTTTTTAGTTTCTCTTTCATTGTTGCTCACAGACAATGCCTATGGTACTTTTATCATCCTTCTATAGAACTACATCTGTTGCCACAAGTTGTCTCATCATTTGTAAAGAAATTGTCCTGCATTCACTGCTCTATAAGAGGACTAATAGGACATAGAAGTTTTGAATTCTTTTTTAAAAATGAAATTTTCATACAATAAAATCTACACAGTTGTTTTCAATATTATTCATAAAAAAAAAAAAAAACTATAAATAAATAGATACCATCAATAATAGTCAAAGACGAAAAGTCAAGGTTACATAACAAAAATAAACACACCAAAACAGGATAAAAAGTCTTCATTTTTAATTTATTTACTCATGTCTTGGATAGCAGTATCAAGATGTTAATTTCCTAAATTCAACTCTTTATGGTATGAGATTTTAAAAAAATAAATAAAAACAAAATAAAAATTATAACCTATAAATTTTTTTATAAGCTGGAAAAAAAAAAAAAATTAAAACATTAAAAATAGTTAATTCACTGGTTTTCACAAAAGGAAGAGTCAGCAGCTAATTTTCAGAGTTTTGCTTGCAACACAATATTAGCTGTGATTTGCTGACAGTAAAGGTTTCATTGTTTTTTTTTGTTTTGTTTTTTTTTAATTTCATTAGCTTTAATTTCAAATCCCTAATAAGGACAGGCATAAGAGAAACTTAATGCATACATGCTTATTTGTTACTGATTTGGGAACAAGACAAAAGAGAAACTTAACTATTTAGAAATACAAATCAGCTTTCTAAAGAATTTAACCTAATACAAAAAACATAAGTTGGCATTTTCAGTATATATATATATAATCTGATTTTTTAATCTGGCTAAAAAAAAATAAAAAAAATACAAGTATGGCACAATGCTTTGTGAATTGTCCAAATTAATAAAATCAACTTTGTAAAAGAAAAAAAAATGTTCAAAGCCCCTTAAAAAAATTATCAGATTACAAATGAGAAATACTAGTAAGCATAAGCTTATGAAAACAAAAATGAAGATACCAGTCAGAATAATTCTGGAAAGGCTGTGTATATACTATTTAGGCAGTGGAACTGATTCTTAAATATGCTCTGTATCCGATATACGCCTACCCAGAGTTTAGATACAAAGCAAAAACAGGAATCATTAAAATCCAGCACCTATGCCTCAGGTCTAATGTTTCAGTACAAAAAAAAAAAAAAAAAAATATATATATATATATATATATATATATATATGCCTGAGAAAGAAAATGAAGTGCCAAAAGATATCCCCCCCCTCGACACTACTACTATTTAAACTATCTTGACTCCTTGGCAATGTTTATTCTTTTAAGACGCAATTATTAGAATTGTAGTAAAACTTAAATCATACAAATGTAAATTTACACATTTTCTTTGTTCTTGAGAATTAACAAAAAAAAAAAAAAATTATGTTTATTGGAACTGTTGGCAAAATATAAACTAATTGCCAATTGATTTTAACTTTATAAAATGGTAAATAAGGATTTTCTTATAATTGGTTCACATATTTTAATAAATGTTTATAAATTTATGAATAAAGTTTTTTTTCGGATTTATTTCTTTATAAATTAGTAAATGATAAATATTGCATTAGTTTTAATTTTATTAGTTTTAGAATGTTGTGAATATAAAATTATTCTTGTAAATGAACAAATAAAGTGTTTATTAATTTTGTTCTCGATTATCAAGAAAAAGAAAATGTATAAATTCACTTTTATGTATACATTTTATGACATTTCTAATCATCACTTTAAAAACGAACATTGCCAAGGATTGCAGATAGTTAAAATAGTAGCAATGTCAATGGAGAAAAAAACAAAAAAAAAAAACTCCTTTTGACACTATAGGGTTTTTTTTGCAGGCACAAAAGATTTGCCAAAATGTTATGCAATATATTTACATTGCGAGCTTTTAATATAACTCAGTGCTATCATGTAACTATCATGAAAGTTAAGATAAATAACTGGATACTTCCTGAAGTTTTTAAAGCACAAGCACACATTGTAGTAATTGTATCATTTTAAATATTAATAGCAATAATAGATAATGTGCAACATTTAGGTTATGTTCTCGGAATTTTGGAGTTGAAACTCAATAGTGGACCCCAGTGAATGCAGCAAAATTGAACTTGGAAATATTATTATGTAGAAAAGGTTGAACAAGCGTGCTCATTTGTTTCATATTTAAATATTACAGCATGCAATTTGACAAGAAAGAGTACAAGTTAACCAATAACAACAATGTTGCTAATAAAAATAAAGCTGAAGGACCAATTTAAAATAAAACGATAGTTGACGATATGCGTATAGTTTGTATATTGTTACAGATAACATACATCCTTTATAAAAATGGATTATGATCTAATGATACAGACTGACCTGAAATAAGACGGTTAATTACATTGCTAGCTATTTTCTCCACAACACTAATCTTTGTAAACATCTACATTACTGGAGTGTGTGTGTGTTTTTTTTTTTAATCCCGTTCCATATTTTAGTTGCAATCTTTTTAAACAAGTAATACAAAATTAATTTAATTTTTAAAAACTGGCTTTTTAATAAATTTTGATCAAAATAAAAACAAAATTGTAAATATATTCGCATATATTCTTAATGAAACTATTACACCACTGTTTTCAAACCTCATTGAGAAAAATGTTTGCTTCTTTCTACATCAGTTCTAATGATATAGCAGAAAAGAAATGCATAGCAAACACTTTTAAGCATTTTGCATATTTCTTGCCACTGTGAAAAAATTCTTGTCAGTAATAAATTAAATATTAGAAACAAACTTAAGAGAAAACTTCATCTTTCATTTTAATTCTTAAAACTTAACTTAAAATTAAGATAATTTAAAGTTTTAGATCATTTGACATATAGTATGGATATTTCGTTATAGCAAAGACATTTTACATAAAAAAAACAATAATACAGATTATTTTATAGATCGTGATGGCTATTAGGGAAATATGATTAAATATATTATAATGTTAAAAAAAAAAAAAAAAAATAAGCAATTATAACATAGCATAAATAGCTATATTGTTGAAAAAAGAATTTAACAATGTACACATTTTTTACATATTTATGGCTTTTTTTTTTTTTTAATTTTTTTAAAAAAAAAAAAAAAAAAAAAAAAAACAACATTCTTGTAAATGTAGTTATGGATAATATACATTAATTACTAATTTTTTTAATTAATAACTATTTGTGCTCAGTTGTTGACATTAATAGCTATCTGCTGATGTGTTAAAATTTTGGAATAATGCAATGATAGATGTTGCAATCTGTTAATAAAGTTATTCTCCAAAACAATTGTAACTACTAATGATAAACAAATTAAGTCAGGATTTTAAGATTTAAAAATGTTGGTATATACCAGAAAGAGGATATTATGTAACACACACAATGTCTGCTTGACAACATTTGCACAAGTGATTTTATTTTTAATAAAAATGTTGATTTTATTGATTACCAAATTTAAGATTTATAAAAAGCTACAAATCTGAAAAATGAACATGCTCCCAAAAAACAAACAAAAAAAAAAAAAAATAAATTGAATATTTCAGATTATAAGATAAGAAATATCCGTGTTTATAACACCCCCCCATTTTGCATCCTTCAAATATTGTAGGAAATATTTGGGGCATCAGATAGTATACAAACGGAACTAATCTCATTGATTATCCAAAATATTTACTTAAAACATTATTTCCCATTATAGTGAAAGATTATTACATTCCACACACACACACAAATCAATACAAGAAGAGATTTAAATGTCAAAAAACAGTTTTCATTTTGGAGTTATCAAGTTGGTTGGTTTGTTTAACAGCATATCAACTCCTTATGGGTCATTTAATGCCAAAATTTAATTTTCGAGGCTTTGGTAATTTTTTTTTTTTTTTTTTTTTCTATTAAAATTTATTGTTGGTATTTTTATAATTTCATCGTGTTACGATGTCAGTTGCTGGGGGGGATGTCAATATTTACCCATAGCTGGGATCCTAACAGGTACTACCACACCAGAGTAAATGTACTGGATTCTCAAGGTGTTTTAATAAGAAAATTGAAAACTTTTTTTTTTTTTTCTTTCATCTTAATTGCTTTTAATGCAAATTACTCTGAGTCATTCTACAGCCAATTGCAAACAGTAAGGATTAGAAATTATCACTTTTACCATAACTACTTTATTACAGATAGCAATTAATAAAAAGCTGTTACACTCATTGTCAACCTTCAGAGGCTAATTTATTAATATGAATATATATTTTTTTTTTAATTTTATTAGTGAAGAATTATCTGAAAAGTAAGAGCATTATCAAGAATAAAAACTTGATTTTTTTTTTTTTTTTTAAATATAAATATTATCGATTACTATACAACGGTTAATATATCAATTATATACTTTAATATTCCAGTATTATTACTACATCAGGAAATGATAATTTGTTCTTACAAAAACTTATATACAGAGTGTCGCTAAAGTCTGGACACAGAAATCTTATTAACTATTTTTTTTTTTTTTTTTACCTCCACAGATTAAACAGTTTTGTAGAAAGAAGAATTGACTTCTTTTTCTGGGGTATGCTAATGTTGAAGGTGTACTCAATGAAAATCACAGGTGCAACACCCTTGACTGAATGCATAAAGAGTGAAGAAAGAATGGACTCCTTTTTCTGAGGGTATACTAAAGGTGAAGGTGTACTCAATGAAAATGACAGGTGCAACACACTTGATTGAATGCATACAGAGTGACCGTGCTAAGATTGACAGCAATGCAAAGTTATTGTATCGAGTTCATGTGAATCTTACAAAGTATATCAACCTTTGCATCACAAATGATGCAAATCATATTGAAGATGTTATTTGTTAATATTCCAATCCAATAAAAATGTTCTTGAAAATTTCATTTCTTGAAAATATGCGTTTTTGCCTACGCGCCCAGACTTTAGGAACACACCCTAGTGCGTTAGAAATTGATGCAATATTACCAGGTACACAAACACACAAAATTTGCTAAGAAACTGTACGTGTGTGTATTTGACACCAACAATAGTAATCAAAGCAACTCCCAACCATTTAGGAAATTAAATTAAACACTTACCTACCATTCTAGAGAAGAGTTGCTATCTAATAAAGATTATTTACAGGTTCCTCTTTATGGATTATACAAATGAAAGGATAAAATAATAGCATTACGTGTCATACTTTAATGAAGCTAATTTTGTTATTGAGAGAGTTTTATTACAAAGGATAAAGAGAAACATTGTCGTTCTAGAAGACATGAACTTTGATTAATAGTTAATTTCAGAATTTGAATTTGTGGCCTTGGGATTTTAGTGAATATTATTTAGTCAGAACAAAGGTTCTTGAGTGGCAGACCTGTTTCAAAGCCAACAGAATATCAGTTCAACATTAAGATGACTTCAGTGCTACAAAAAAAAAAAAAAAAAAAAAAAAAAAAAAATTCTACATGTAGAAACATTTGTAAATTCATCTATGAGGATTGCAACTTAAAATCAGCTCTCATACAAGTGTAATCAATTATGTAAAAGAGTGTTCCAATTACTTGGACCATTTTTAAATGTGAATTAACTTTAAACATCTAATGACTTTTTTCTTTTAGATTTGGCAGACATTTTGGTGATATTATTTTTCACACATAAATGCCATGACTTAAATAACATGATCCAACAGAGAAATAAATAAATTTTCACCAATAACAGCGATTTATTTACTGCTGATTTTGATCAGTCTTAATGAAACACCTTTATTTATATATATATATATATATATATATAAAAAAATCAGTCTTAAAGCACCATTTTTTCTTTTTTTTTTGAGGAGATCCTACTCTTGCAACTTTCCAATACAGGTTGAGAATCCTTTATCCAAAATTCTTGGGACTGGAAGTGCTTCAGTTTTCAGGTTTTATTTCAGATCTTGGAATACAGGCTATTTAATTTGTATGTAGCATCTATAAAAGAGGGCAACTTGTAAATAGGACCCAAGAATAAATACAATATCTCTTTACATTTCATAACACAGCTTATACATATACTCGAAGTAGTTTTACATAAAATTTAATAAATTTTTTGTACATGCATATAATGACACTAGTCATAATGCTCACACAGATTTTTGTGGTGAAATTAAGATTTCACATGAAAACAGTGGAGCAATCGGAGAGCCGAGTTCAAATCCCAGTCAAATCCATTACATTCATGTGCTAATACCCTTGGGAAAAGGTATTAATCCTATTTTCCCCTCAGCTATGGGTAAATAGTAGGACAGACCGAGTTCTATAGCCTTGGATGGCAACTGGTCTACCGCAGAGACAAATGGCAACTTACTGTGGGGAAAAAAATCTGCCTCGTCAGTAATGTATTGAAAGATACATAATCACTTAATCACACATGGCACATAACTGACTGATGTATACAAAATATTGATAAATACAAAATATTGATCAATATAAATGCTTTCTTTTTACTACCTATTTGGCTATTTTCAGGACTTTAACATTTTGTATAATATCTGAGCATGAAACACCTGGTAAGTAATCCATAATTGAAGGTGTTGCTGTGACAAATCGCTAACAAAAATCTGGCGTTAACATAGATGGGCTGGGAAACCAACACCCAGAACAGATGGGGCCCACTTACAACAGCTGCACATCACCGAGAAACCTTCCCAGTGCTTTCTGAAACTTTCCATTTGTGGTGCAAGTCATGTCAGCACCTGAAAACCTTTCAGATTTTGGAGGTTTTCTGATAAAAGATACTAAACCTGTACTAACTTGTTTCAGATACTAAAGCAGATTACATCTGATCAAAATCAGGCACGTTAAAAGAAAAAAAAACTCACATTGCATCTCCCCTCCCCCCACCAATGAAAACTAACCAAAATAATATGCAAGTGAACATTTTTATTGAATTATAGGAGGGAAACAAAATTTGCTGAACTGATTAACATAGCAAGAGAAACATCACAGAAAAATTTAAACTCCTATTTACATTATTCGGACGATTGTCCTCATCTTTGTCGCCATATTTATTACAATGTTTCGGCCGTTGTACACTCCCGGCCTTCTTCAGGTGGTTGGAATGTCAAACTGAACCCTTTATTTCACTTGCTGTTGTAGACTGTTCTAGTTCCACGTGCCATGTCTAATGGATTTCAGTTATCAGTTATCTCCTGTTAATTCCCTTTTCCAAGTTCTCCACCACCTTAACAAGGTATTGAACTCACTCTTTGGGTCCTGTCACTGGATCTAACATAGGTACCTCCAAATCGAAAAAAAAAAAAAAAAAAAAAAAAAAAAAAAAAAAAGAGCATAGCTTGATGAAAAAGATGCCAACCTTGCTGAAAACAAAATTTTATTGTCTAAATGCTTATGTTATTATTAAGAGGAAAAGACCAAAGTTTTTTTTAATTATTTTTAAAAAATTTTCCTTTTTAGAACATTCTAAATTTTGATTAAAAAAAACCTTGTTTCTATTTGTATCAGCGGAACTAGTAAATAACATTTTTTGGTATGACACATTAATTTGAAAAATCGTGCAAAAATAGAAATAATTATCGGATGTTAATGAAACTTTCAGGAACTACTCACAGATGATCGAAATTATAAATATGTTTTTTTTTTTATGAAAGTCATGGTAGAAATTTTTTTTTAAATATTTATTACCCCCCATAACTAATTTTATGAAAAAACGCTAGAAATTCGATCGCATCGGTTTTAGTGATTACAATAATTAAAAGCACAGGGCTTTGAGGAATGCAAATCATGTTTTTTTTGTTTTTAATTGGATACGCAGTACCTGAAAATCAGCTCTGAATTGTAACATACAAAACTCAATAAAACAAAGATATTATTTAATTTCAAATGCTTTTATTTGCTTTTAGTTGTTTTTATGAATATGGACAATATTTTCTGAAAGCAAAAAAAATTTTCGATGAAAATGAATTTTTAATACAATTATTTGTTATTTCATTAATTATAATAGATTTTACATTTAAGTTGTTAAAATATTATAAAATTAGTTAAAAGTTGCATCGGCTTTCATAAGTGTCCTTATGAGATAGATTTTTTTTTTTTTTTTTAGCGTTGTAAATTGTATCATTTTGACTAATCAGAAGATCCCCAGTAATTAAGAAATGTAATTTTGTGCTTATAATCGAGCTGTAATTATAAAATACGGAAGACCAACCAGAATATAATTAAGTTGCGTTATTTGAGTTAAGCATTGTTCTCCGCTGTTAAGGCCTTTCCTTTTTGCGAAACACGTGTGGAGAAGTTAATTTGATTTTTTCAATTTCAACTGAGAAGGGTACCTACAAGTATCAGTATCATCTTATGAAATTTATATGATCTTATTTTTATATTAATCTCAGTTACATTTTTCCATAAATGAAATATCAAAATTAATAATAAAATGAATGCAAATACAAATAACAGTAGAATGTAATAAATGTACATAAAATTATAATATTTTATGTACAATTCTGATAAAATTTCATAAGAAAGGTACCTATAAATTAATTAGATACCTTTCTTAAGAAATATGAAATTTAATGTCACTCTTAACAGTTTTATTTTAATTTCTTTACAATATATTTCCCATAAAGCATCATAAACGTAAAGGTGAAAGCTAAGTACAAAAAAAAAAAAAAAAAAAATTAGACCGCTGAAAGTTTTCGTTAAAAATAACGGGGTAAATAATTTGTTCACGTAAATGTAAATTATTTCACTTTTCTCCTTCCGTAGAACAAATTAGCCTCATGGAATTCGTAAATATATCATTCATCACATGTCAAGAGACGCGAAAGTTTATGATCTGCTTTGTTTTATTTTCAAATTACATCTTTTTTTGCACAAAAAGCTAAGTTAAGTTTGGTTCAAAATATTTTAAATAAACATTATAATTTCTGATTTTCTTAAAATCAGTTTTGAAAAAATGATAATTGATATTTAAAAAATTTCAAAGTCAGATTTCCATTTTTTTTTAAAAATGGAAAAAAATGGTCAATTTTGCTGACTCAAAAAACTAGATTTTAACGAAAATTTCGGACGTGCTAGGAACGATTAAAAAAAAATGGAAAAAAATACCCCAAAAATACTTTGACCTTTCCTCTTAATAATAACAAATATTTAGACGATAAAATTTTGTTTTCGTCAAGTTTGGCGTCTTTTTCATCATGCTATGCTCTTTTTTTAGCGATCTCGTGGAGGTACCTAAACTAACACCTTTATCCACTGTGCCATGTGTCCTTGAGGTTAAGGCAGTGGAGAACTTTGAGAGGGGAATTAACAGGAGATAATTGACAACTGACATCCATTAAACATGGCATATGGAACTAGAACAGTCTACTCCAGTGAGCGAAATAAAGGGTTCAGTTCAACATTCCAACCACCTGACGAAGGCAGGAGCATACAACGGCCGAAACGTAATAAATATGGCGACAAAGATGAGGACAATAGTTCGAATAATGTAAATAGTGTACATTATACATCATCTCAGAAATATAGACAGATACTTAAACTCCTATTTAAAATACAAATAAGCTATTTTGCCAGTCCTGGTAAAGTAGATCCCTCAGTCTATTTTGCCGGTGAACATTTCTATTATGAGTGTAACTATGTCAAAAATAACACACAGATTTAACAGAGATGTTTACTTATTTTCACCATGTTGATGGAGTCTTGAGATTGTCAGCAGTGATTGTGTGAACCGTATAGGCAGGACTTGAACAACATGGATTCTGTGGTCGGTGACTTGTCTTCAGTGGGTGCATCTGAAGTGTATTGGCAAGAGAGCCATGCCCAAAGGCAAGTTTGGGATTTGCAGAAACTTATGCCTGAAGTGCTTAAAATATTCAGAAAATTCTATATTTCTTTTAACAATTGATGACAAAAAAGATTTTAACTCGTGTTAAAACAATGGACGGTGAAAATAAACTTCTCTATATCGTTATTTTTAAAATTACCTACCTTCAGAATAAAATATTTATTGTCAAAATATACAAGACAACTTGAAAATTATCCAAGTTGTATATTAATTGTACAAGATGCTAAGATTTATAACTTCCTCATAATTAATATATGACGGTGTTATTTCAATTTCTTTTTTTCTAAGTTTCTGGGACGAGGAGTTATTCTTTACACTATTTATATTTGGACTAGTGTTCTCATTATTTGGACTGTTGTCCTCATCTTCATTGCCGTATTCATGTTTCAGTCATTATACACTCTGGACTTCAAGTGATTGGAATTTCAAACTAAACCCTTTATTTCACCCACTGTGGTAGATTGTTCTAGTTCTATGTGCCATGCCTCAGTATCAGTTATCCCCCTTTAACTCAACTCTCCAAGTTTTTTGTACCTCCTCTGCTGTAGCCAGTTATTGAACTAACAACTCTTTAGTACACATGGCCCAGTGAATAAAAGCATTTATTGAACCCAGTGAAATGACCCAAAGAGTTACGAGTTCAATACCTGCCTACAGCAAAGGTGAACAAAAAAAAAAAAAAAAAAATTGAGAGTTGAGTTAAAAAGGGAGATAACTGATAAGACATCTGAAACAAGCATGGCAGGTGGAACTAGAACAATCTACCCCAGTGAACGAAATAAAGGATTCAGTTTGAAATTCCAGTCACCGGAAGAAGGCCGGAGAATACAACAGCCGAAATGTGAATATGGCAACAAAAATGAGGACAACAGTCCGAACAATAGTATAGGTAATTACAATACCTCACTTCAGAAACAGAGCGAGATAATGTCCGCATTTTTGTTGTTGTTATCACATTTCGGCCACTGTGCCTTCCAGCCTTCCTCAGGTGTATATCAATCCGAGTAACCTACTGCAATTCTGAACTGAACCCTTTATTTAATACACAGAGTTAAACTGTTCTCATTCTACTGCTCAGGTTTAGGGATATAGTCTAGTTCTTATTTTTAGTACTGCACAATTATTGCTCACCCATTTCTACAGAGTTCAAATACACACTGACCAGTCTAGGGATTAAACTTACAATTACTATGTCACCAAATTCATGAACCAACACATTAATCCACTATACCATTTTAAACTAATGTGAATTTGGTGACAACAATTGCAAGGTCAAACCCTGAGCCAGGCAGTGTGTACTTGAACTTGGTGGAAATGAGCAAGCAATAACAGAGCAGTACTAAAAATAAGAACGACATGGTATCCCTAGATAGGGGCATTGGAACAAGAACAGTCTACCCCCCAAGTCTCAATTCCTTAACCAATTAGTACTAAAACAAGTTGAGATAAAAAAAAAAAAAAAAAAAAAAAAAATTATAATCTAATTTCTATAATGAAAGTTAAATTTCAGAATGAAGTGTCAAGATGCTTAATGTAAAACATTTTATTTTGATAAATTTTGGTGTGTTGTACCAGATTACCGAGAATGTTAAGCTAAATATTTTCTCCCCCTGAATTACCTTATATATATATATATATATATATATATATATATATATATTATACACATACATACATACATAAATATTGAATATGCATATCAGAATAAATGTTAACACATGTATGCATCATATGCATGAGAAAGAAAGAGAAAAAAGAAACAGGAACAAACAGAATTTTCATTAAAAAATATCCTCAAAAGTTATGGGGCTCGTCTATAGGCTCAAGGAAAGCTAATGATGATATCTTAGCATCCCGATACCACCTTTTTTATCAATATCAATTTTTGTACAAAAAGTGGATCACAGAGCTTATTCAGCTCAGTAAATATTTTCAGAAAATCTCAACTTCTAATTGGTCACTTAATATTTAATAACATTGACCTAGTTCTTGACCTGACCAAAAAGATAATTCCGCCAAAATCTATCAAGCTTCTGTGAGCCTATCAAGTGACCAAAGTTAGCAATAAAATATGAAACGTCTCATCTTCGACAGTGTGCCAATCAGAATCCTTTGAACTCGTCACACAGTTCCAGGCTTTTTGTTAAAGTTCCTTAAACATGATTCCAACCTGAGAGAACACTCATTGACAAAGGAATATTTTATGATGAACAATCAACTCAAGTTTTCCACATTCAACTTAATACATGAATCTTTTCCATACGCTTTCAAGCTCAACGTTAATTATCACAATTAACATAAACACAGCTTGTCAACCCCAACTAGAATATTCTCTTCGAACAAGTGAAAACAAATCAAAGAGCGACAATTGCGTAAACCTGTAAAGTCGTAAACAATATTTCTCTATTTCAAATACACACTTGAACTGTTTATTTCTTTCCTAAATTACTATAATACCAAAGCTCATTATTGTACAGACCATTCAACAAATTATAATCTATCAAACCAGAACTTTGATTACTTTTCATCTAAACATAAAAGGACGTTTGATTCTTTTTAAAACCACCTCTTTACTCCAGTTGTTTGTACGTCTTTGTTATATAAATATTTTATTCATTGTTGTGCAAAAACTGTTGTTTCTCATGTTGTCCTTATTCTATGTTTGTTGAATACTGAAATTTAATGTGAGAGGAAATTGTTAATTTCATCACGCAGCCTAATTTACTCAACAATTTTTGATCAATATAATCCATTAACACAACCTCCACAAGATAAATAATTCTAACACAAAATAAAACTTAAAGAATGCTAATATTTTCATTATTAATTCTAACAAAAGCATCTCCCATTGTCACAGATATTCTACTTGATAAGCAGGTCAAAGTAATTATTAAATACTTCAATGTTGACTTTAATAGAAATGAACTGCATATCAAGCCAAGGAAGTAAGCAGAGTATACTGAAGGTCTATTAGGAGATGCAATAAAATATTTAGAAATGCTAGGAGTAATTAAAACCAAAAATAATTTTTTAAATTGTTCTGATCAATTGAAAAAGCAACTAAAAATGGCCAAGGAGGGGTTCTTGGGCCACGGCGATGTTGTTCTTCATTCACCATTATACATGATGAATTTGGTTCAAGTATGGATCAGAATCCAGAATGATTGGATAAAGAACAGATAGGTAGTATTTATCAATTTAATATGCTTTACTTTTAAAGCATCAGATGGAGAGAAAAAAAAAAAAAAAAAAAAAAAAACAAAACGTATTTTTTCATATTTTATCTTCATTGGTTAATCCTGCTCCACATGTACTGACTCATTAAGCAAACATGGAGGAGAGACAACACGTCCTTTCAAAGCTCCAAGAAATTAATGGATTCCAGAAAAAAATTTAAAAAGACATGTAAATATTGCTTTATGTATCTAAGTCTATCATTATTTGAAATGAGCTATTGAAGTGTTGTGCCTCTTTAAGTTGAAAAAGTGTGACTCACTGATATTCACATGTGTATGTCTCTCTCTCTCACTCTACATACATACATAGAAAAAGTTGCAAATTAAAAAAAAATGTTTTTTATGAAAGTATTTATATATATATTTGATATTTCAGATTGACCTCAATCTTTCTTCAGAAAGAACTGTTTGTTACAAATAAATTAAGATTACTGTTTGTTTACAAGTAGCGTCCGTCATGTGATATGGAACGCCACTGTGTTCGAATATTCCTAACGTAAATCTAACTGTAATGATATCTTAGATGTTTAAAAAAAAAAAAAAATAGTTAAAAAATTTATTTTATTTTATCTAAAAAAACTATTGAAATATTTATAAAGATTTAAAATACCCAAGTCTTTATTTAACCCTAGTTTATATGTATTTAATTTTAAAATACAGTATTTTTCTTTTTTTCTGCGTGTGTATGTGGAACTGAAATCAGAATCTATCAAACATTTACAGTTTTCTAATGAGTGTCCTGATTGATTAAAGTTTTCAGCTATGGGGGGAAAAAGGATTGTTTTATAAACGGACGCTACTTGTAAACAGCCTGATGAGTTACATTTGTAATTTCAAAAAGTTGAGTTTTACTTTTTTTAAATCTAATTCAAATTTCAATCCACTAATGTTTATGATTTGTTCTTTATAGGGTTCAAGTATCATTTCATTGATTTTTATCCTACCTATATTAGAATTTTTAAAAAAAAAATATAAAAAAAAAATGATCCTATTTCATTAATGAAAATCCACTTTCAAGAGGGATAACACTGAATTTCATAGCCTTTATCAATTTCTGTCTTAATGTCAAGTCTGACCAGTTCAAGAAGATCAAATTGGCAGCTGATCTCCAAAATGACCTACGATCTATTGTTAACCGGGCCAAGAAATGAATTGTTAATTTTAATGCCTCCAACATGAAACTGCTCATTAATCATCTTTCAGAACCTTTTTTTTGCCTTCTATTAGCATGACTGATGCTAATCGCCAGGAGAGTGACTCATTACGCTTTCTCAGGCTAACATTTTCCACGATTATATTGAATCAATCAGCTAGGTAAGTTTGTTCAATATGTTGTGCTAGACAATATTTTTATTATAAGCCTACCATTGACCCATGCAATGAATATTGTTATCACATCAGGTCTGATACTTCAGCTATATATTTAGAGATTCTTGATAAAATACATAGAAGAATCTGCAATGTTATTAGTTCTGATCTGGCATCTTGGCATCCGTCATTTTCCAATCATCATAATACAGCTTCCCTGTGCCTTTTCTATATTTTCATGGTAATTATTCTGATGAGCTTTAGATTTATAAATTTAAGTTCATTCCTAGATTGGTAGCTAAGTTGTATTTTACACTTGAAAATGGGGAGATGTAATTATAAAAGTTTGATTCTAACGGTTTCTTCTCGCACGTCTCACTTGTGGAACTCTTCAGGATTTTTGCTTTCCAGTAAAGTTTGATCTTCAAAATTTAAATGTAAATTGCTATTTTCTGTCTTAATTCCTGTTTTTTTTTTTTTTTACCTCATTATTTTACTCAGTGACCTCTTGCATTTTAGTGGATTATTTTATATATTTTAGTGGCTTTATTTTATATTTGGCATTCTTCATAAACTAGAATTGTTATAATCTTGTGCCTCTTAGTTTTCTCACTAGTCAAAAATTATCTGGTATTTTCATTATACAACAAGGAGTATCTGAACAAGTGTTACCAGTGGTAGCATCTGGAAATATGAGAACAGTTTCTAGTTAATAAAGTAGTTCCTTAGGACAGTAATGAATATATGACAGAGGATGTCTGTGTGATAACTTTTCACTAGAGATCCATCCAACAGATTTTGACAAACTAGTCACATACATTGTACAATGTAAGAGATAGGTTCTTAGCGTTAAAAAAAAAAAAAAAATTGATTTTTTTTAAAAATTCAAATTTTTCCTACAATTTACTAGTAGGTTACTTACAACATGACAAGCTCAATGATACATCATTTTTATTTCTATGCCACTGCATTTAGCAAAAAAAGAAAAAAAAAAAAAAATTAATTTCAACACAAATTTTAAACTAAAAACTCCCTCAATTTTCATGCAATCCAATACAAATTTCATTCAATTGTAGTCAACAATAAATTGACCATTTAACAGTCATTTAACTTGAGAATTCTTTCAACCAATTTTCATCAAACTTAGGAATTGCTTTATAAATGTATCCTCTTTTACATCACTGATAGCACACTGACAAATTGAATTTCAAAAACTTCAAGATAATTCTGCTCTGAAGTGGGTCTTCATGTTGCTTGTTTTACTCCATGTCTTTGATTGAATAAATATAGACTACTTCTGTCATATCAGTAACTGCATTAATTCAAAATGTTTTTAATGAAAGTACTTTAAAGTAATTGAAGAAAATAGACTGTTACATCTAAACATGATGCTGTTTTTGCTCCATTCTAATTGAATGCTTTTTTTTTTCTGATCAACCAGCTGGGTATGACTGCTAGTATATATTTATACTGGAATATAATTAAAAAGTGATAAAACTGTCAACAAATGGTGGACAAAAGAAAAAAAATTTACACTCCTCGATTTTTAGTATCACAGACAATTTCAAGTAAGGAACCGATACATTCTAGAACATCAATGTAAACATTTACTATTTTTTTTTTAATGTACTGGTCAAGATTCTAGCAAAATCTTTTAAAAGAATTTGAATCAACATGATTGTATTTTTAATTAGAAAATGCAATAAGTACAGGGTGCAGCAGAAATATCTCCCATATAATGGTAAAACATTTGTTAGATACCCATTGCTACTAATGTCTTACCATTATGTGGATGGTATTTCTGGTGTATCCTGTAGATTGAAGAAAGTTACCAGAAAAACAGTCTGTGGGTATAATGTAACATTTCAATAAACTCGACCATTTATACAATAATCCCATTATAATTCTGACTTGTTCCTTAGTCAGCCCTTACATTACACCCTGTCAATACCTTATAAATAATAGACTCTTCCACTTTGATCACAAGGAAAGACTGAAAAAAGACAGACTCTGGTTACATTGAGAAAAAGAGGGGGTATGTGTTTAACATCTATTTCAATGAAATGGAAAAAGTTGTCAATTTCAAATGTTTTCATTTGTACCCTCTTACTTCTTTCAATAATGCTCATGACTGTTAAAAAATGTCAAACTCAGTTATTTTAGGAAGTATAGAGGAATTTCCATGGATATTTTTAAAGTTGTGGATCTCGGTCAGTTATGTGCCATGCGTGATACACGCTCAGGTGATCATGTATCTTTAGATTTTTTTTTTTTTTTTTCCCCCAACAGTAGGTTGCCATTTCTTTCTGTGGTAGATCAGTTACCATCAAAGGCTATAGAACCCGGTCTGTCTTGCTATTTACCCATAGCTGGAGGTAGAGGAAGAGAATTCATACATTTCCCAAGGGTATTAGCATGTAAGTGAATGTAATAAGGATTCAACTAGAATTCGAACTTGGCTCTACAACTCAGTTATGTGCCACACGTGATACACGATTAGGTAATCATGTATCTTTCGATACATGACTGACAAGGTAGATTTCCCCCCCCGCCCCGCAGTAGGTTGCCATTTCTTTCTGTGGTAGACCAGTTACCATCCAAGGCTATAGAACCCGGTCTGTCCTGCTATTTAACCATAGCTGGGGGGAGAAGAGGATTCATACATTTCCCAAGGGTATTAGCATGTAAGTAAAAAATGTAATGGATCCGCCTGGAATTCGAACTAGGGTCTCCCGTTCTTCAATCCGAGTCGCTATCCACCGTGCCTCCTGTCTCACAAGAAGCTTATTCAGTCACTGACTTATCGTGATTCATTAAAAATTCCAAATAAAACCGTGAAATTTTCACGAGTATTTTCTAGTAAAAACACTCTTCGTGAAACAAATTCTTGTTTTCAAATCTAATCAAAGTGATTGCATATATCGCGAGAATTATGCAGGTGTAAACAAAGGTTAGAAACGTATGTTGTTGTTTCTAAAAAAATCTTAGAATTTGCTTCTTGGCATTTTATGGAACTGAAAGCCATATTGAAACTAATATCAACACAGACAGGCACACGACTCATGAAAGGCAATTTCGGATTTCGAAGACGAGTGTTTTAGAGAGTAGTGTTGTATATATCATATCAAACGAGTGCTATCCACCATAAGGTACAACTATGGACGTTAGAAATGAATTTATTATTGACTGTATTAACGCGCCCACATACAAACAAAAGAGAGAGTTAGGGGGGGGGGGCGTTCTTTCTCGGTATTGAATGAAAAAAAAAAAAAAAAAAAAAAAAATTACGGTCACAGTGAGAGAGAGAAAAAGACAAAAAGCTATTAGTGTCTTGTTTTGAATAATAGCTCTCACCTCACTCGCTTCTTCT
Source organism: Acanthosepion pharaonis (assembly GCA_903632075.3). Classification (NCBI taxonomy): domain Eukaryota; kingdom Metazoa; phylum Mollusca; class Cephalopoda; order Sepiida; family Sepiidae; genus Acanthosepion; species Acanthosepion pharaonis. The sequence goes on along the minus strand of CAHIKZ030000242.1, from coordinate 2,081,141 downwards.
CTCACCCCAACGCAAACACCAGTCATTGTAATAAATTTTTCTAAGTTGATTGCCAGGCTCCCCTATAGACGAGAGCATAGACAAAAGAGAAAATAAAAATTTTTTTAAAATCACGACTAAATTGACAAAGAAAAAAATATTTTAATTTGCATAAATTTTAGCGAGAACTGTTATTTCCGGGCACCTGATAGAGCATCTCTCTGGTTCGAATCTAATCTCCTGAAACAAATGTCAAATATTCACCTCTGCAAGGAAATATTTCTAGGTCATTGATGGTTTTTAAATGAAAATCAAAACTTATCTGTACATCAACATTTAAAAAGAAAAAATTTTAAAAAAATAAAAAAATAATGTCAATTTATTTATGTAGCATTTTTCTAATTTAAAATGTTTATTAGTCGTCAGCTTAAAAAAGCAGCAAAACAACCAAAGACCTACTTTCTTCGGAGCCTCTTCCATAATTTCGACTTAAATTTGTAAACAATAAAAAAAAAAAATAAAATAAAATAAAAAAAAGTCAAGACCAACTGACAAAAGTTGAAATTTTATTAACAGATGTCAAATATTTTTGATTTGACATCTGTTACAGAATCTAGATGTCAAATCAAAAAGAGTTTTAAAAAATATTGACATATCAAATCAAAAATTAAGATTCTAAGAATTTTAATTCCCTGGTTTGGAAAATAATTTATTTTCCTCACCTTTTTTTTTTTTTAATAACTCGAATTTATTTTTATTTTCCAAAAATCAAACCTTATCCTCCTATATTTTTATGATGTCTTTTTAAATGATGTGAGATAACTGCGAAAGAATACTTATTTAGCAAAAGTTCGAAAATAAAAGTTGAAATGCTTCTTTTTTTAAGCTGTAAATTTTAATTTTTTTTTTTCTTAATCAGTATGAGAGTGAAAGAAACTTCTATGTTAGTCCCAACTCACAAGAATAAATAACAAAAAAAATAAATAAATAAATCATTTGGGAGGATACAACACAAAGTGCCCGCGAAATTAAAAAAATTTTTTTTTTTTTTTCGGTTGATTCATGCTAAAAGTTAAAAATTTGTCTGTTTCCACAAGACAACTTAAAACAGAAAACTGTCAGTGTTTGTTATTTTTCACTTTCTCTTTTATTGACATACTAACGCGCAAGCGTATGTAAAATGACAGACTGGCTCGGTGATCGACATGAAAACCCCGAAACTTTTTACACCGAGAGTTATAAAGACTTCTTCTGGCATACATGAAAATAAGCAGCATGATATTTTCCCCAGACATTATTGTCCCACACGTGTTCATTTTAAAAGAATGTATTTGTGTGTGTGTGTGTGTGTGTTTGTTTTTAACACACACTGGTAAAAAAAGGTGAAGAATTCTCCAGTTTCTTTACTAAGTTTATTGCATAAAAATTTTAAAAATTATTAATTAACGGAAAGAAAAAAATAATTTAGAGACTAACTAAATTACACAGAATGTTGTATTTTAAGTTTTAATTGATTTTCATTGTTCAATAAAACAATTCAAAAGGTTATTTCCGATCCAGTCAAAAAGTAAAACTTTAACTTTAATTATTCAAATTATCGACAATATCTGGAATATTACGAGTGTCATTTTTCTTAAAATGAATAAATAAGGCCAACAAACACACAAACATTTAAAAAATGTGTTTAGTTTTAAAAGTACGTCTTTCAAGAATTGTAAAATTTTATTATGCATGTCAATGTTTTCACTATTTTTGTTGGTGAATTTTCCACCAGGATATATGAAAAATATTATTTGTGGGTTTCAGCTGGTGCTATTAGAAATATTTTACATTATAAATTATTTGGTGATGTGAAATTTCATTATGCAAGCAAGTACAACTCGAAGATTCTTCAATCTTTAGCAAAAAATATAGTCATTGATATTTATTTTTAATTTCAGATTTCTAATATGCCGTAATAAATAAAGATAGGAGTTATATTGGAAATTGAAAATAAAAGAGTAAATTAGAGAAAAAAAAACGTAAATCTTGAAAACATTTACAAGAACAATAACCGGTTAATGCAGAAAAGACATTTGAGAAATGAATTTGAGCAGCAAGAGAAAAAAATATTTGAAGTGTTGCAAAAACGTAAACAGAGAGAAAAAGATTCAAAATAAAACAATGGCGAAAGACAAAACTAAAAAAAAAAGGTCACAAGGAAAAATGTTGAACAAAAATACCCGAAAACTTCAATTTTTATTTTCTTTATTTTAAGAGAGCTACATTGGACCTAAGAGCTGGGCTAGAGATGAAATTCTTCATGGAAATAATCCACCACCACGATTTAGAAGACAACAGGGAGAAGGGGTAGTTATATTTTTGACGTGGATTTTTTAGATAGTAAAATTATAGGTCCCTCCAAAATTGATGGTGCCAAGATAAATGAAGAGAATTATTGTAAGTTCTTGGACAACTTTTTTTAAGTGCTACAAGTTTTATAACAAAAACGTTCCAAGCTAAAAATAGAACATTATAATAATTGCAAGACAATGTTCCTTCAACGTTTGCTAAGATTCTATTGCCCACCTTACCAAAAAAAAAAAAAAAAAAAAAAAAAAAAATCGCAACTATTAAATTAAATCCTCCAGCCTCTCTAGATAATGAATCTCTAATAGAAAATATGGTCATTTAAGCAGATGCATATGAGAATGAAAAACAAACAGTATTCAAACAAAGATTATCTTTGGAAAGCAAAAGAATTGCTATAAAAAACAGTAGAAAAGTTCAACTCAATGATTGAAAGATTGCTGAAGGTTATAGAATGTCAAGGAGCTGAGATATTCTGTTCTTCACTGTTAAAGTTACTCAAGAAATTTATTTTTTATTTTTTTTTTTTACTAGTCTATGTTTGGTATTCATTTATAAATGAATATTTGTTTCACTTTAAAAAAAAAAATTGATAATCAGAAAGTCACGTGATACATTGTTTAAACATCTTGAAAAATCATTTTCAGAAAATGTTACAAATTATAATACGAATTTTCAAAATTGATTCGCATTATTAAAGAGTAAAAAAAACTGAAAATTAAGTTTCATTCATTAAATAAGAATTATATAGACTAAAAAAAAAAAAAAAAAAAAAAAAAAAAAATAGTTAAATTAAAATGAAACTTGATTTTCCTAGTTCATTTTTAGTTTTTAGTACGCTGAGATTTACCAGAGAAAATCGAAATAAACTCATTCACGCTTAGAAACTAGTTTCTGTTCTAATTGACTGACTGAATTAAGCTTTTACTTTAAAAAAAAAAAAAAAAAAAAAATTTAATTAAAAGTGAAAAGATATTAATTTTGAAGAGGCAATATTTTGGATTGAATACATTTCCCAAACAAGACAAAATACTAAGTTACTTTTAGTTTTACTATATTTTTATACTTTTCTTTTTTTTTTTTTTTTTGTAAATGACCTGGATATTTAAAAAAAAAAAAAAAAAAAAAAATAAAAACTTGGAAATATCTCAAGTGAATGAAAGTTACTTCAATTTAAAAAAAAAGAAAAGAAAGACCACAATACATTTTTTTTGCCTTTCTTCCTATCATATTCAATACAGCGTGACATCTTTTTCGCTTCCCACAACAGATAACAATTGTTAAAGACAAAATGTCACTTTTAAACTAAAAACATTTTTTTTTTTTTTAAAGAGAAAACCTGACCACGGTGATAAAGATATTCGTAGTAAAATTTGTTTTTTTTAGTCATCTTGTCGTACAGGTCATCAATGCAAAGTTTTTAATTAAAAAAAAAAAAAAAAAAAAAAAAAAAAAATAAATAAATCTAATTTCTTTGAATTTTTAAAATAAAAATGAATTTCTAGTTTACTGTCAGAAACATTACAAAAGATGAAAACAAAATAAAAATGGGTCGACTTCTTTTTTATTATTATTATTTATCACGACAGGAGAACAAAGAAAAGCGCTATTACACTTTCGCACCCCAAATGATGTCAACTACATAATTTTTTTTTTTTAGTTAAAAAAACAAAAAATAGATTTCCCTTTTTTTTCTTAATATTTGTTTCATAATTTTTGTATTTTAATTTTAAATTATTTTTCATGACTATTTCTATGTCATTATCTGTCTTTCATTTTAGAAACTTTTCACGGCTGAAACACTTAAAAACACATTTTCATTTATTTACCTTTTTAAAATCAATGCTAGTTCCTGTAAATTTTTTATTTTAATTATTAATAAAAAAAAAAAAAGTTACCTACTTTAATTATTAATAATTGCAACAATTGTTATTTTTATATTTATCAATTTTATGAACTTTTTAAAAAAAAAAGTTTGTTTTTATTTTATAAATTTATCTGGTTGTGTTTTACTTGGGGGTGGGGGTCGAAAGTTTAAACAGCACCCAAAGGAATTTCTTTGGGAGAAAGAGGAAAAAAAAAAAAAAAAAAAAAAATTGTTTGTTTTGTTCGTCAAAGAAATGAAAAAAAATTCTATCAAAATGAATTAATTTCGTAAATATTTGAAGTTAAATTATACTTTTGTTTGAGTTTTACAATTTAAAAAAAAAAAAAAAAAAAAAAAAAAAAAAAAAAAGTGATTTTCCTCTACATGAAAAAATAAAATACATTTGCTTTTTCTTAAATATAGAAATTAAAAACAAAAAATGCTTTTTCTTTTTTTAAAAGGTTTGTTTACAAGTGGCATTCTGCCAGGGAATATAATTTTTCTAAATATTTTAAATTCCAACAATAACAAGATATGTATATACAAATAACACGTGTGTATCTGGGGATAAATTTAATAAAAAAAAAAAAAAAAAAAGAAAGAAAAGAAAAAAGTCTTTATTATTAAAATGAATAAATGAGGTGTACGTGTGTGTGTGTGTGTGTGTGTGTGTGTGCGCGCGTATTTACTTGTGTATATCATCCAATATTATCTCATTATCACACAGTACACGCAATTTATGCACACAGTATGTTGTGCACACGCATTTAAATACATATTATTGGTATGAAGCGATTTCTAAACACACTGAACCAATATTTATTTATTATTAAAAAAAAGAAACAGCAATGGTAAATAAATAAATAGGTAGTCCGTCACAGAACAAGGGGGACCAGTTTATTACATAGATAATATTAAAAACTGATCCCCCAATTTAGAACTATGTATTTTTTTTAATTTAACCTATAAAATAATAGAAATTATAAGACTGTATTTTTAGGAAAAGATTGATAAAGATTAAAAATGTTGGTAAGGTGATAAAAAATTTAAAATAAAAGGAGAAAATAATTCATCAAACACATTCAGTATTTTTATTATTTATTTTGTGTGTATATGTCTTCTTACCAACAGACGGACAAGTTATAAAGAAATAGGTAGCGATAGCCTTCAAAGGAGTATAAAAGGTACATTTCATGATTTGGAAATAGTAAATACATAAATATTAATCCTTATACAACTAAATTTCTAAGATTATTTTGGTAAATAATTAATAAACTTGCTTCCTTCAAGAGAAGACATTGTGTAGGTGATAGATTTCGAAAGAGGCTTTATCCATTACTACAGTTAAAACGGCGAATTTTAATCGAAATTTCTTCCTGAGTCTTTTAGAGGAATATTGATATCCTTCTAGATGAAGATAATATAATAAATACGGTTTAATATTGCTGATAATTTTTAAAAAAAGAAAGAAAAAGCTATATTCCGTTTTTATTACACACCGCCATCACTTCTAACATAGAGAAATAAGCTTCTTTTTTTTAGCTTTGTTTTTTTACACGCAGAAAAAAATGATATGGATAAAGGTTGAAATAAAAATTACAATTAAAAAAAAGCCAGAGCATACCTTTAGGCAGAGTTCAAGATCCGAAATATCATTTGGAATTTAATATTTATCCAGTATATATCCCGTTGTTTGGTATGTAGGTAACACTAATCTGGCCAAACGTTAACCATTAATAAAAGTGAATAAAGTACGGAGGACGAAGCGAGTAAGAAAGGAGAGCGACTAGCAGCAGCATTCACTTCCGGTTTAACAGGACCTATCTCCAATCATCGCAAAAATAATTCATTGTAACATTTCCAAAGATATTCGACCATCTTTCTAGCGGCAGCATTTGTTAAAGAGGTTTTATTCGATAGCTAGTAGAAGTCAGAATATCAAAGCAAATGTATGCAAAATAATCGCTCAGAAAACAGACCAAGAAATAAAATATCGAGGAACGACAATGAAGACGTCGTTTAAAATCGTCACTTCCGCCTACCCGGTTACGTGTACGTTTTGGTTACCAAACCGGACACGTTAAAGCAAAACAAAAAACAAGAAAGAAAGAAGAAAAGAAAGATAAAAAATAAAAAAAAAATGAAGCCGGTGCGAAGGTAGCATGTTGTTGTGATTGAAACAAAACAAAACTTGTGATTTACCCAAGTAGACATTTTATTCAAAAATATATTATTTCGTGATTAGTTTATATACCTCTTCTTACTTAAAGCAACCAGTAGTTTGAAACTTTTTAGTGACTATCGCTGAGTTTATTTCTTACTGTGTTCAAAAAAATAGTGTGTTTTTTTATGTGTGTGTGTGTGTGTGATTATCCATTATTAAATGATTATTATTATGTCACTAAACCAAAGGAATATTCTCACCACGCACATGCAAATTTGAGCATAAAAATTGGATAATCCAACTTCTGTCGGGAAACCAGGAAAATGATCCAAACTGAAGAAAAAGAACTTAAAGAATTTGTCTAGCTAAGACAGTTTGTTAAAATAAAAAAAATAAAAATATAGCCCAACTTCATGACACTGAATGCAAAATACTTGCACAAAAAACATATTGTATTGATTACCTACTTTTACATACTGTATTGATTTACCTACTGTAAAAGCCTATTTTTGCAATCTATGAAAAATGATGTATATTGATGAGTGTGCTTATAAAATCCTATAATTTATAACCAATAGGTGAAAAACAAATAAGTAAGAATTGCCAACAAACAAATAGAATCAGAATCACTATAACAAAAACTTTTGTACAAATCAGTAAAAAAAAATAGGATCCCAAATTAAATAAGTAGTTTCTGGAATGTGATTGGACAGTACAGTCACATGCTATACTTCTGATAATGTCCATACATTTGAACTCTAAATAAACTGGTTGCCAGGTGCTATCCCGTGTAAACTGAAAAGCTTTCATTTGGAGCCAATCACATGATCAGGATATCTATATATACGCCAATTTCGGGGGCAATAAAAACACACTCAGAAAAAACCCAGTCAGCAGCTGGACATGGATCCACCATCGATTACAGACAGCTAGATCTGTAAACACCTGACCAGATTTCTCTTGTTAACATGACAGCGTCTCTGTCAGCGACAACTACACACCATTCAAAGGAATATTCACACAACTCAAAGAAATATGCCTAACCATGGTAAAAAGTAAGTTTTATCATCCATTTCCTTTTGGAACCACCATAGTCAAATTTTAAGCATTAGCACTCACACACGCAACGTTTCTACTAATATGCTTCACTCCCACCCCCATACACACACACATTCAGTCAGCAGCCACACATACACTCCATTAAAATGTACTTCAGACAAATGCACATATATAAACACTTTATATTGACCCAGGTGTATGACTTTATGAAATACCCTTAAACAAATGGAAAATTTTCTCAAACATTTGAACTTTGATTTTTTTATAAACAGAACAAAAACGTTTACCATGTAAAAACAAATGTTAATATGTATATAAATATGTAATTATTTCAATTTGGTTTTCCTTTTTGACTATCCTAAAAATATCATTTCTTCACATTATTTGTGGGTACAACACTCGGATTTTAATTTTTCACTTTTAATCCTACATAATAAAATAAAGTTTTCAGGCCCATCCATTTTCTAAACTATGATCCAAACAGAATTATTATTCACAGGACACTATTTACATTCAGACTATTGTCCTCATCTTTGTTGTTATCACTATGTTTCAGCTGTTGTGCCCTCTGGCCTTTATCAGGTGTATATTGATCAGTGTAACCATAAAAGGAATTCTGAACTGAACCCTTTCTTTAATCTATAGGGAAGACTGTTCTAATTACACTGTTATAGGATATAAACTACTATATTTTACAGCCAATAAGTGAAGCACAAACAAGTAAGAGAAGCCTACAAATAAATCCTACTAAATTCAGTAGATATGAAAAACTTTTTACAATTCTGTACAAACACGGCTCCAAATTAAATAAGTAGTTTCTGGAACCTGATTGGATATGACAAGTCACATGATGTGCTTTCTGCTATGACCACATGGTTGAACTCCAAATAACCGGGACATAGGTCATGTATTCGGTTACTGAGTATATTCCTGCACAAAACTCAAATAGGATTCATGAGCCAATCACCAGCTGTCACATAGCAATATGAACAGCTTGTCAGAACAGTCAGGAAAGAGAGTCAGCAAAAGAAACAGTCAGTGACCAGATCTGAAATGACACCGTGAAGGCAAAAGCAGTCAGTGAACCCTACCAGCCTCAATCAACAGCTTAGACACATATTATCATGACAACACATATTTCAGCAAAAATTGTTTTTATATAGAACACCATGATGAAAGCAAGTATTGTATCCTGTCTTTTTGTTCCCCGTGTTTTAAAATTACTGCTCTTGCATGCAATCAGTCAGCAGTCGCACACATGTTTCATCAATGTGTTCTTTTGAAACTTTGCTGACACACTTGCAACAAATCATTTTGAACAATCAAACCATTTGTCTCTTCATAGTCGCAACAAAGAACGTTGATTTTTAATATATAAATACGTATGTAAATACAGCAGCTCAGATTGAGGAATCGATGAGCCAAGGTTGAATTCCAGTCAAATCAATTACATTCAGTTACATGCTAATATCCTTGGTAAAGGAATTGATCCTCTTCTTCTCCCTCCAGCTATGTGTAAATAGCAGGACAGACTGGGCTCTATAGGCTTGGATGGCAACTGGTCTAGGAGAAGGACAACTCTGAATTCAAAACCTGTAGAGGGCTGTTTGGGGACCTTGTGGCATGTAGTGCACCAGGTCTCTGTATTCGACCCTTCAAAAAGTGTGGTTGGTTCTGCACAAAGCCTTCACCATTATAATCAAAGCATATGTGCTGGTGTCTGGGCTGTTGGTTTCTAGGAACTGAGCTGCTTGACCCTCATACATTGAATATGATGGGAGAGTTCACCAAATACTGTATAACTGTTACAGTCATATTTAGCTTTGTCTTCTTCCTTTTCCATGAAAATCATTTTTTCACATTGTGGACACGACACTCGGATTTTATTTTTCCACCTAAAATCCAGGTAAACTGACCCCACACTGTCCATGTCTAGAGATCATTTAGTTCTTATTTATATTAGTGTTACTAATTGATTCACTCGCAATTACTATGTCACCAAATTCATGTATCAACTCTTTAATGCACTAGTCTATTCAACTGTTGGATAATTCTCTTAACCTTAAACCTAACCTGCCTGCTGATTAGTGTTGCAGTTTGACTGCTGGTGCTGAAGACTTGCTGTCTTTCTTTCTTTATCAGCAGCTCACATGTGGTATTTATTTCGGCAGCAGTCAAACATGACAGGCAGCAGTAATAATCAGCAGGCAGTTTTGGTTTAAGCCTCCAAGTTCACCACAGAGAAATAGATCTAGCTTTCCAAACAGTTCAAATAGAGCTTTGTATCTTGTCAAATAATTTTGTGTAAACTATAAAACATAAATTTATATTCTTCTGTATTTGTATTGTTCTGTTTGATATCATTCTGATCATACCACATTTTTTGTGCTTGTTCTTCTCTTTTTTCTTGTCTAATTCTGCTTTGCACTCTATTCATCAGAATTCGCATTATTAGTTTGGTTATGTGGCTCATTAAACTGATTGTCCTCTGGAGTTTGTATTTGTTTGCACCTGGTCTCTTAATTAATATTAAAAAGATGGATTTAGTGAGGTCATCCAGTATGTGGCCACTGTTGTATATTTTGTTTATTACTTCTGTGATCTTGTCGATAAAAAAATTGTCTAAGGTTGACAGCATTCCTGTTATGATACCATCAAGCCTTACTGCTTTATTCCTGTTCATCTTCTCCAGTGCTGATCGTACTTCATCTTTTAGTATATCTGGACCTTCCATATTTTCCAGCATAGGTTTTTTTCTTGCATCGTGAAAAAGTTCTTTCACCTATTTGCTCCACCTTTGTATCTTATCAGTGATCCTTGCCTACATTTTATACAGCCTGTTGGTTGACTCACCTTTTATTCTGTTACTTCTTTTATTCTGTTGGGCATACTTGCTGTATTCCATTGATCCATTCTTCTGTTGCAAGAGATGAAAAGCTATCTCCACTTGATAAAAACAAAAAATAGCAATAAAAATTAATTATAAATATTCACAAGAATTGAAACAGTCAAGGGATCTGACAAGACATTGTTAGGTGGGAAAGTCAATCTTCCTCTTTTTGCTCCTTGAAGTTACAGTAACAAAATGCACAATTTCAGGCTCATAACAACCAGATAGATAAATACAAGATTTATATTCAAACTGTTATATAAATCCTAGCTGATAATAATCTAAAAATTTCATTAAAGTCATCATTTCATAAAACATCAGTCATTTTTTTGGGTTATATTAGCTCTGAAGGTATTAGACCTACACAAAATAATGTTAGTGCATTACAGAATTTTTCCCCTCTTAAGGACAGTAAGAATCTTTGTCGTTTCTTAGGCATACTAAATATTTGTAGAAAATTAATGGCAAACTTTGCAGACATAGTCATGCCATTAACTGAAAAAAATACATATATGCAGTAATACTGCATTTACATTAAATGACTTGGAATTGCAATCATTTAACAATATTAAAAGCAGAATCAGTGAATTTCTGTATTTAGATCACCAACGGTCTGACTATACTGAATATCAGTTGATTATTGATAACACTAATTATGCAATTAGTACAACCCTATTTCAGAAAGTAGAAGTAGTACCAATTCCAATAGGCATCTTCTCTAAAAAGTTAACTCAAACTAGGTATTAGACTTTTGATAAGGAAATTTTTGTGGCATATTCAGCTACATTATATTTTAAACATATTATCAAAAGAAAACAAGTTTTATTACTGACCATATGTCTTTGCACAGTCCATTCTGTAGTCTAAACCCTGGTAAGTCAGATAGATTGTAGTGGCAATTAGCAATTCTCACAGAATATATATCAGATAGAGGCTATATGAAAGGGAAATCAAAATCTTATAGCTGATTGCTTCTATAGATCTATCCTAGCAGTTATGGTAGCTGTTATAGGTGCTGCACAACTTAACCCTAGAACACTAACCATGGGTATATAATAACCAGTGCAAATTTTCCTATTTTAAGTCCAATTTTCAGTACCTAATTTTCTTACCTAAATATGTTTTCAGTTCCTATTAATGTTAACTCAAAGTACAAAGTTTGAAGTGCCTGCATGTAAAATATTTCAAATAAAGATTTATATTTAATATTTTTTTATATTTTCAAAATCGGGCATGATATACTCATGGTTAATAGTGGTGTAACTTTAACCCTAGAACACTAACCATGGGTATATAATACCCAGCGCAAATTTTCCTATTTTTAATTACAATTTTCAGTACCTAATTTTCTTACCTAAATATGTTTTATGTTCCTATTAATGCTAACTCAAAGTACAAAGTTTGAAGTGCCTACATGTAAAATATTTCAAATAAAGATTTATATTTAATATTTTTTTTTATATTTTCAAAATCAGGTATGATATACCCATGGTTAGTAGTAGTGTGAATTTAATTGATGGTTAGTGTTCTATGGTTAAGGACCCTAAGTTATAAAAATTTCCAGACTTAAAAAAATACAATTTTAGTACTGATGATAATAATAGTTCCATATACTGTGATAATGCTACTGGTGTTCCCAGATCATATATACTTGGTGAATTATGAAAATCTATTTCCAATAGTATTTGTGCGATATCACACCCAGAAATTAAAGCCTCATGTAAACTTATTGAAACAAGATTTTTTTTCCTGATATGGACAAGACAATAAAAGAAATGTGTCATGAAAAGCAAAATTCAGAGACATACTAAATCTGCTATTCCCCCTATTGAATTGCCTACTAGTCTCTTTTATATGGTTCACTTGGATATAATTGGTCCACTCCCTGTTACTATCAGATGTTATGAAACATACAATACTCTTTCCAGATACATGTTAACCTGTATTGACTGCACAACTAAGTGGATCAAAGCAGAAACATTCTCAGATATAACAGCATTATCTGTGATCAATGCATTTGTTCACGCATTGATCACTAATTAATTATGGTACTCAGTTTAAGAGCAAGTTTTTTTCAGAGATAACCTCAAATTTTGACTTCTATATCTATAGAAGTCAAAAATTTGCGCACAACTAGTTACCATCCATGAATGAACAGAATGATCGAACATACACATAGAACAATTAAGACAGCATTAATAGCTGGATGCCCTTCCAATAATACTAATGGGTCATTGTGCCGCACCCAATTCTTCTGATACTTCACCCTTCTTTGCAGTTACAGGAACACATATAATGATTCCTCAGTTGCTAGTAGATGATACTAACAATAACAAAGATAACCAGAAGTTTTCTAAGGAGTTACAACGTACCTTACATTCAACACACAAAGATTATAACTCTGTAAATAAATCACGTCAATATGTTCCTGACAAGTTTAAGACATTTAAAAGTGTATGGTTAAGAGTAGAGAGAATTTTCAAGCCCCGGGAATTCCCTTACATTGGCCTTTTCCAAGTGTTAAATAGAACTGACAAATATTTTGTAATTAAAATGAACAATGAGATACAGTCAACAGTATCAATAGATAGATTAAAACCACACGTTGAACCTAAAAGTGATAAGCAAGTAATAACACAAAAGCAACCTCATAGTGATGATATAATAATGGATACAGAAAACATAGATAGAAATAGGAGGCCTTGTCATACAAAAGCAGATAGGAAAGTTTTTTGGAAAAAAAGACAACCAATATCACTACTATTAGACTCCACAACTAGGTGGAGAGGTTTGTAGCAACAGAAAAAATTTATCTCCCCTTGACCAAAACAAAAAATAGCAATAAAAATTAATTACAAATATTCACGTGAATGGAAATAGTCATGTGATCTGACATGACCCACACAAAACATAATTAGGCAGGAAAGTTAATCTTCCTCTTTTTGCTCCTTGAAGTTATAGTAACAAGACACACAATAGGCAGATAAGTACAAAATTTATATTGTTTTTGGTACCCAGTCTTTTGAAAGTAGATATATGAAAACCTTGTATTGATAATTTTGAATATATATATATATATATATATATATATATATATATATATATATATATATATATATATGTTTTATACGAAGACTATTGCATTTTGTTTGAACTTTTCATATATTTATGTTGTCATATGTTTCATATACCTTAAACTAGGTCTCTGTTATACATTCCCATACAACACTTCTTTAGCCTGCTTACATTTGTTTTTTTCATTTCTGTGTTTAGTGTTTGGTATTATATTCCATTCCTTGGCATTGTTTGTTGTTACATTTTTATCATCTCTAGCATTTCCTCTGTCATCTATTCATTTCTTTCTTTGGGGAGACTAAAATGACCTATAGGAACAATGAAAACAGGTCCTAGATATAGTGAGATTTTCAATACATAAAACTATTTCCCACTTGATTATGTGTTGTTTAGAAGGGAAGTTGGTGGAAAACTTGTTGAAACCCAGAAGAAAACATATAAGAAAAGAATATCTTAAGATTATTACTGAACAGAAAAATAAGGCCTTTATTCAGACTATGGGTAGGTAAATATAGCACAAAAGAAGAGAAATCAAAGGCTTAATAGAAATAAGCAAGAGGTAAATCCGGGTGTGGAAGATTTAGTGGGAGGTATAGACTAGACAGGGAATAATTGGACCAAAGATGGAGATACTTCCCTAGCATAGTAAAGCAGACAGCGTAAATAAAGAGAAATCAGTGTTGTACCCTGTTGGAATTCCAATTCCTTAACTCAAATGGAAGTACTTACTTTGGCATCCATGACTCATTTGACAAAAAAAGAACCCTTAATTTTGTCCACTTCTATGCACCCAATTCTGGAATACCCCCCAAAAAAATACCAGGATCATAAAAAATTTTCCCTGCCCAATCAGAAAAAGGCCTATGCAGTTTTTGCAGCAGCTGTTTCTGAGCCACTGACTCAGTATAAAGCCAAAGCTGAATTTCCCCACAAAGGCAGATTGGCCAGCATTAGCAAAAGACTCCTACAGCAGGCAAGCTTAACTGAACATGGCAGACTAGATGACTGCCCAGGCCATCAGCAGCAATATTAAGGCACTTTCATCAATGAAACCCTCAGTGAAATTAACAACATGGCAAGCAACAAAACAAGCAGCAGAAACTAAATTTTGACTACTACAATATGATAACTTGTAGAATATTTCTAACCATGAGTCTTTCTTACTTAGCTACATATTTGTGTTGATTTTCTCCATGTGTCTATCTCAACTACTACCTTGTACATACCCTCAACTAAACTCTCAAGACTGATATAAGATACCTGAAATGAGCAAACAACTGAACCTTGTAGATTGGGGGAGGGGAATAATAAGATACCTGAAATGAGCAAACAACTGAACCTTGTAGATTGGGGGAGGGGGGAATAATAAGATACCTGAAATGAGCAAACAACTGAACCTTGTAGATTGGGGGAGGGGGAATAATAAGATACCTGAAATGAGCAAACAACTGAACCTTGTAGATTGGGGGGGGGGAATAATAAGATACCTGAAATGAGCAAACAACTGAACCTTGTAGATTGGGGGGGGGGGGAATAATAAGATACCTGAAAACAACTGAACTTTTGTAGATTGGGGAGGGAGGAATAAAAAAACTATGAGCAAACAACTGAACCTTGTAGATTGGGGGGGGGGGATAATAAGATACCTGAAATGAGCAAACAACTGAACCTTGTAGATTGGGGGCTGAGGGGGGTTTCAATAATAAGATACCTGAAATGAATCAAACAACTGAACCTTGTAGATTGGGGAGGGGAATAATAAGATACCTGAAATGAGCAAACAACTGAACCTTGTAGATTGGGGGAGGGGGAATAAAAAACTCTTTTGTTGGGAAAATTATCTCAGCTCTGTCTTATCTCCATTTGTTGTTTTGTCACTTTTACTTTTTTTTTTCTTGTTAATGGCAAGGTAACCATTGCAAGAGGATAAATAATAGTAAGTAAGAAGTAAATCCAGTAAATGTGGGATATCTAGTACATTATAAAGCAGGCATTGGCCACCTTTTTTTAGCAGTGGGCCACATCATCCATAGCTCATCACAAGGCAGGACACACTACTAAAAAGATTCAAGGTAATTTTTCGTAGTAGATACCTCAGCTATTTTCACTACAGAAGACCATATGTGTAAGCATATACATTTGAAATGGAAGAAAAGTTGATTTCTTTTTCTGTGAAATTGAAATCTTGGTATAATATTATCACGGATGACAGTGTGATTAGCACATAATGCTGAGTGTGATTCATTTCTAATTTATTCATTCAAAAATAAAAATGTATGTTTCTTCTTTATAGAAAAACTGTTATGTTTCAAAAGTAAAGGATGTTTACATGTATGAGCTTCCTTAGTGAAAATTGCCAATCAGTTAAAATGATGAAAACATTATTTTCATTGAATGTTTGCAAAATTCAAAAAACATTGTCCTCAATCATTTTTTATGGAGGTAGTTAGAGAGGAAAAAAAATAGTCAGAAGAAAATAATTAACTCCTCCTTAACCATCACTTTTAAGAAAGGAGGCATAGTGGAGTAATTGATAGCAGCTCAGATTGAGGAGTCAGAGAGCCAAGTTTGAATTTCAGTCTATTACATTCACTTACATGCTACTACCCTTGGGAAAGGTATGAATTCTCTTCTTCTCTCCTCCAGCTATCAGTAAATAGGGTTCCATTAATGGAAGCAGACCATGAGTTCTATAGCCTAGAGAAAAGACTGTGTCCCAACCGGTGTAGGAGAAAATAACTCTGAATTCAAAACTGTATGTAGCCCTGGTGTAGCACATACTATACAGCTAAGGAAAGGATCATTTGCTTTGGCTTGCTGATCCCAAATATGGTCAACCTGGAAAGAAGGAGGAAGTAAGAAGACAGTGTATTGTTGGGAAAATGGGACATAGAAATCAGGAGGCACATTGGAATAGCTAACATTACCTTCCAGAAACTAAGCACAATATTAAGAAACAAGAAAATTTTGTGGGAAACAAAGAAAATAGTATTGAATTGCTATGTAATATCAATCATTCAACATGATAATGAATGCTGGACAATTTCCTCACAGATGAAGAGGAGATTTGAGGCAAAAGAGATATAATTTTACCAGAATCTGAGAATGTCATGGACAGAACATGTGAAAAACAAGGAATTTATAAAGAAAATGAGAATGAAAAGAAAACTTTTGTTTAAGATCAGAAAGAGACAAAATTTCTAAGACACATAATGAGGAAAGAGGGCTTGGAAATTTTGACATTCACAGGAGATATCAAAAGAAAGAGGGAGATAGCAAGTAACCTACCTAACAGGCTTGTGTATATGGATGGTGGAAAACAAATTGATTGAGAACATTCCCATTAATGGAAGTTAAAATATAGTTAAAAGATAGGAAGTTGTGGAGATAGCCATGATTGCCTACATTCTGAATCGACATGGCACATAGAAAAAAGACTAGGACAGGGCTCTGAAGATAGAGGGTTGCCATTACATAGGAAAACAGAGAGACATTCTGAATCGACAACAGAGAAGAAAAAGACTGGAGGACAGGGCTGATGGAACATAGAAAACATAGAATGGAGAACATGATCGCACATTCTGAATCGACATTGCACATTCTGAATCGACATGATTCTGAATCATAAAACAAGAAAAGGTGGAAGCCATGATCGCCTACATTCTGAATCGACATGGCACAGAGAAGAAAAGACTGAGTAGGACAGGGCTCTGAAGATAGGGTCCCATTAATGGAAGTGAGAAAACATAGGAAGTTGTGGAGAGCCATGATCGCCTACATTCTGAATCGACATGGCACAGAGAAGAAAAGACTGAGTAGGACAGGGCTCTGAAGATAGGGTTCCATTAATGGAAGTGATAAAACATAGGAAGTTGTGGAGAACCATGATCGCCTACATTCTGAATCGACATGGCACAGAGAATTAAAAGAGAAAACATAGGAAGTTGGGACAGGCCTACATTCTGAATCGACATTGCACATAGAAGAAAAGACTGAGTAGGACAGGGCTCTGAAGATAGGGTCCCATTAATGGAAGTGAGAAAACATAGGAAGTTGTGGAGAGCCATGATCGCCTACATTCTGAATCGACATGGCACATAGAAGAAAAGACTGAGTAGGACAGGGCTCTGAAGATAGGGTCCCATTAATGGAAGTGAGAAGGAGGAGAGAGACAAGAAGAAGAGAAAAGTATGAAAAGGAAGAACTATCTTCAAAGAGATAAAGAAACAGACAAAAAGAATGATGAAAGAGAATCAGAGAATGAGTTTCTCTTCTGACAATAGAATCAGTCTAAAAATATGTTAGTAATAAAAGGGTTAATTTTGAAGGTGATTGAAAAGTTGATCCATATATAAAAATATCATTTAACAACAAAATGCACAATAAAGAAGCACTATGAAATTGAAACAAAGAAATTGTGGCAAACATGGACTTTCATAGCTGCAAAAAAGTGTCAAAAGGACAGTTTCTCCGATGAAACTGCTTTTGTTTTAACTTCTTCTCTGCAATGTTTATTGTTTTAAAAACCAATGATTAAAACTGTAATAAAACCTAGACCAATGATTCCAACGTGGGGCGCATGCCTCACCAGTGGGGCATGGTAATATTTTGATGGGGCATGCATAGAATGTTCAACCTTCGGCTTACTATACCAACAGAATAAAAAAGGGGGAATCAGAGAATGGCGTAGCTAGAATAAAAGTAAATTGAAAAGTTGATCGTCACCCAAAATGCACAATAAAGGGGCAAAGGTCAAACATGCTCAAATGTCACTAAAACCAATGAATGGGGCGCCCTGATTCACCCTATGCTGAATGGTTGGCTGTAGCTAAATTTTCATACATGCTCTACCTCTACTTTTCTACTCTACTGACCGGTACGTTACTGTTTATGTATGATCCAAGACAAAATCCAATACCACAAAATAATCAGTTCAAATCAAAAGGTGAAAACATTGCTATTTTTCCTACTCACAAATTTCCCGACAATTTATTAGAAGGGGGGGTGACAAAACGGGGGGGGTCGGCATAAATTATTTCGGGGGTGGCGGGTCATATGCCAGCCTGCGAAACCCTGTATCTCCACCATTGTTTTCAGACTATTTTTGGCACCTTAGCCTGGTTGAAAAATTTTGTTGGGGGTGACATTGTGTCACCCCCTCCTGTGCAGGCACCCGGGGCGGTCCGAACCCCCCTCGCCCCCTCCCTCCCAGTTACGCCACTGTAAGGGGGCAATCTTAGTTATTAACAGTGAATTTTTTTTCTAGTGAATTTGAGTGAGCGTGTTAATGTTAATGCGTGTTAATATATACGATGCATATACAGTACACATAGAAACATTTTGTGTGTATGCACATACATGTGTAATTGACATACAGGGTATCTACCGTCTCGCCAAACTTGCATGTCTCAGTCAACAAAGGAGAGCGCATGATGCATGTCGCTGGAATTGCAGTAAAATTTTGAATATGTAAGAATTAAATATTACAGGGGGCACCAGAACTTTTTTTTTATCAACGAACACTCGTTACCACTTTTGTAATGCTAATGATTACTTGTTGTCACTTTTGTAAGGCTCTTTGTAGTAGAGACTTTGTAATCGCAGAAACAACTATAATAGACCATTGAACAATACTAACGTCAGACACCTTCAAATAGCACTCGCACTAATAGTACTTGCTCGATAATACTCGCTCGAACAGTAATCCATATAGTAATCCGAATAGAGGATAGATTAGAAATAGCAATTCGTAGAGAAATAGAGGATAGAGTAGAAATAGCGATCTGAATAGTAATAGAGGATAGACTAGAAATGCAGATCATTTAGACGTCACGCAACCTCCTACTTATACGTTTCCTCTATGGTCATGTGGTCTACTTAATTAAATAATGGGATCGCCTGCGTTTGCTCACCGGTGATCTATGTTCAAATTCAAGTGTCAGCAGCGGCACTTTCTTCCTATATAACAATTATTATTCTAATCATTGCCTTTTAAAACAATAAACATTGCTGAAGAGTGAATGTAGTTAAAATAAAAGTAGAGTCATAGGAAAAACTATCTTTTGACACGCCGTTTTTTTTTTCAGGCATGAAGGTTCAAGTTTTCCAAAATTGTTCATTTCCATTAATTTGTTATCTGATCTTTGTCACCATATTTATTACAATGTTTCAACCGTTGTACGCTCCGGCCTTCTTTAGGTGGTTGGAATGTCGAACTGAACCCTTTATTTCACTCACTGGGGTAGACTGTTCTAGTTTCACGTGCCATGTCTAAATAGTGTACATAATACCTCATCTCAGAAATATAGACAGATACTGAAAGGCCGAAACTTTGTAATAAATATGGCGACAAAGATGAGGACAACAGTCTGAATAATGTAAATAGTGTACATAATACCTCATCTCAGAAATATAGACAGATACTGAAAGGCCGAAACGTTGTAATAAATATGGCGACAAAGATGAGGACAATAGTCTGAATAATGTAAATAGTGTACATAATACCTCATCTCAGAAATATAGACAGATACTGAAAGGCCGAAACGTTGTAATAAATATGGCGACAAAGATGAGGACAATAGTCCGAATAATGTAAATAGTGTACATAATACCGCATCTCAGGAATATAGACAGATACTAAAGAATGTAGAATTTTTTGTTGGGTGTTCGGAGATTGGAAGGATGTGTAATGGTGTAAAGCATCCTTTGAATTCCTTGAAGCTAACAGAACCTAGTGACTTTTTTCCCAATTTGCTACTAAAGTTACTTGTTCTGATGACTTATATCTCATCTTGACTAATTATTCATAAACACAATCACAATGAATAATGGTAGATGTCTGATGACTTCCCTTTTAATTGTTCCAACTCACTCAGTAAACTATTTTTCAAAATTGCATCAGGCTCCAGTTGTTGCGATTGATTGGAATAGTCAGAAAGAATTCTCTTTTTATGCCTATTTCTTTTCAAAACTTATTTTAATTTTTTTTTATTACCTTGTACCAGACATTGAGGGAGGCATGATGGAATAATGGATAGCGGCTCGGATTGAGGAATCGAAGAGCCAAGTTTGAATTCCAGTCAAATCCATTACATTCACTTACATGCTAATACCCTTGGGAAAGGTATGAATTCTCTTCTTCTTCCCCCAGCTATGGGTGAATAGCAGGACAGACTGGGTTCCATAACCTTGGATGGCAAATGGTGTACCACAGAAAGAAATGGCAACCTACTGCGGGAAAAAAATCTGCCTCGTCAGTCATGTATCGAAAGATACTTGATCGCCTAAGCGTGTATCACCCATGGCACATAACTGACTGCCCAGACAATGTGTCACCCAAACCAGGCTGAGAACCAGGGCCTATCAAATAGGCTTAACCAAACACCTCATTAGGTGGAAATATCTTCGTTCTAGATGGAGGAAAGAGGCAGAGGTTTTTTTTAATATAAATTCTTCGAGATTTTTTTAATTTTGAAAAGGCCAACTTTGCACTGATTTAGAGAGATTTCAAATGATTAATGTAAAATATGAGATAAGAGATATTATGAATGAACAATCAGCAATGTCAGGCTCACCCTGGCAAGGAGGTTCCCAACTAGCGTCCAATTGGCAGACAAAAATAAAGTGGGTTTATTGTATAAAAATATACAATTATGGCACAAAGCCGAAAAGGGGAATGGGTTGAGGCTGGTCTTCATTGACTATCTTATACCTTGCTAATCCGATTCATGACCCATTAACTCATTACAATTCGCACATTCACCACAAGAACCCATCGGTCACTAATCAATCCTCATACCATAATACTGCATACTATCAGGGAAGCTAAAAAACGCATCCCACGACATAAAAAATTGATGATTCTATTACAGTCGAGTATTATTGTTTGCCACTACCAAACTCTACAATGAATTCAAAATAAATTGGTAACACTATTTTAAAGAAAATAAAGGAAGTAACGATAGTGAGATTCAAGTGGATTACTTGAAACTAAATCAGATACTTTTGAGATGTTGGGAAACTGAAATATTAAGAGCAAATAGTTCTGGAGGAAAGGTAACTAAAAAGGTCTTGAGAAAGTAGAAAATATGAATTTGTTACATAGCCTTTTACATACCTAGGAATGATAATGGGTGTCACTATTCACATAAATACAGTAGTAAATACTGTATGTTGGTCTTCAGTTGGAGATTCATCTCCAATTGTGCTGGTCAAACTCTCTGCCTCCGGGCAGAGAGGGTCCCCAGACGAGGCAATGTTGAAAGGCAGAGTCTTGTCTCGGGAAACAGCTACTCGACCCCATTTTATACAGGGTCTACGGGGAATTTTTGACCGGGCCTACGGGATTGGATACCCTACATTAAATTCGTTGTGCCACATCTGACCGCGTGGGGCGGTTGGTAGATATCATGCAGTTGGAGATTCATTGTGGAATTCATTTGATTCACTTCTAGCAGTTGAATACTTTTACGCGCCGCTGGCGAATCTTATACGTGTTGTTCTTGTCTTAAGTATTATCGTTCATTACCAACCTTTGTTTGATTATTCTATTCAGTAACCTTCCTTAGGTTACAACAACCTTAAACAAGAAAACCTAATTCTGATGAAGCAATATGGTGAGATGCAAAGTAGTTATCTGCCTGAATTAATGTTGGTACAAAAAGAACAAGAACAGTAAGGAAAATGCTTAATGTTTTGTTTGGAATTATAACAGAAGATGGCTGAAAAATGATTAAGAGGAAATTGTTTACTCTAGATGAGGCACAGAAAAGTAAGGAGTGATTGCTAAATACAAGTTGGAATCAGGGGATATAATTTAGTAAAGATTAATATAGTAAGGCCTATTCCACTTGTCTGCCAAGAAGCTTCTCCTAATAATTGTGAGATGACCTGTCCAAGATGCAGTTTAAAATAAAAGGGCATAAAGTCCCTCCTTTTATCTTTCTTTCACATTTAATCACACGATGCCTTAGAGATAGGACATGACTCATTTTCCCACCTCAAGATGCCTTTTGGTCAACAGTAAACCTAATATTGAATTGAACACAACACAGAAAGTACACAGCATACAATGCTCTAATTTGACACAATGCAGACAATACAACATACTCAAATTACAATACAAATTTGACTCAACACAGAAAGTACTCCACATACACTGCCCGAATTTGACACAACACGGAAAGTACACAATATACAATGCCTTAAGTTCATTTGACTACAAACAGAATACCCAATTCTACGAAGCCAACAAAGAATTCTTCTCAAATCTAAGTCTTTCAACATCTGTAATAGGACTTTGCACTTATATATGTGCAAGAAAGAGCATCTTGCTCTCCCTCAGTCACTCTTTCTCTCTCTCTCTCTCTCTATATATATATGTGTGTGTGTGTGTGTGTGTGTGTGTGTGTGTGTGTGTGTGTGTATTCTGTATGTTCTTTAAGGTAAATGCTATTAAAAACGAAAAATATTTCGTGTCAATTTTAATGATCGATTTTTCCAAGTTATGAAAAATATTTCCCAGACAAGGAAGAAATTCTATCAGAAATTGTCCAAAGTTCATTTTGGAAGAAAAGTACAGGAATTATGGTCCAAGATTTTAACTTAAGAATTCATCATCAATTGTCTTTATCTACTCTGATGATTCTCATTTTCCCCTAGGAAAATATTACAAGTAAAACTCTCTCTCATTTCATCCATTTCACACTGTTGTATACATAGGTTATACTTTCTGTATGGGACAAATTAGTGGCAGTTATTTATATAGCAGTACATAAAATCTCTTTAAGAATAATGTATATTTGTGTTTCGTTTCTTTCAGCTATTCTGTTCTGTTCATATCCTAATATGTCAGCATATAACGGATATAATAATGCTTGTAATGGGGAAATGCAATCTGGGAATATTCCTTCTTACTTACCACCCCCATTAATATGATGCTAAAGACTAGAAGTGATCTACCATTTCTCAAGAGGGAGATGGAAATGTCCATTTGATGTGATGATATTGGTTCCAGAAATAGTAAACTGGATAAATATGACAGTAAACATAATTCATCAGAATAAATATACTAGGAAAGAAAATGTTGAGGTACAATACCAATACTTTTTTTATGTTATTAAAATTCTAAAAGGAAATATGTATTTTTTAAAGGAAAATTGGAAATGCTTGTGGGGTCACTGTGTACACCTGGAAAGAAGGTAGCTGGCAAAAAAAAGTTTGCATCATTACATGTATAAAAACATTTCAAAGAAGATCAGGAGAAAATAGAAGATATCGAAAATGGAATATATTGGATATATAAGATATACAATATAAATATGCATCAAAATAAAAGATAGATGAAATTGCATTTAGAGGAAAATAGAATAGAGAAGAAATAGAATGTATAGGAAATATATGGTAGAGTATAGAACGTAGAGGAAATGTGAATATAGAGGAAAATAGATAAGAGAAGAAATAGAAGGTATAGAAAATATATGGTAAATTATAGAACGTAGAGGAAATGTGAATATGAAGGAAAATAGAATAGAGAAGAAATAGAAGGTATAGGAAATATATGGTACAGTATAGAACATAGAGGAAATGTGAATATAGAGAAAAATGGAACAGAGAAGAAATAGAATGTATAGAAAATATATTGTAGAGTATAGAACGTAGAGGAAATGTGAATATGAAGGAAAATAGAATAGAGAAGAAATAGGAGGTATCGGAAATATATGTGAAAGTATAGAACGTAGAGGAAATGTGAATATAGAAAAAAATAGAATAGAGAAGAGATAGAAGGTATAGGAATTATATGGTAAAGTATAGAACGTAGAGAAAATGCGAATATAGTAGGAAATAGAATAGAGAAGAAATAAGTGGTATAGGAAATTTCTGGTAGAGTATAGAACGTAGAGGAAATGTGAATATAGAGGAAAATAGAATAGAGAATAATTAGAAGGTATCGGAAATATATGGTAGAGTATAGATCTTAGAGGAAATGAGAATATAGAGGTAAATAGAATAGAGAGTACAATGGAAGTCTAATTTAAATATGTGAATAGGGGAGACAATAAATTGTCTCCCCTATACATAACAGGATATTTTCATATCCAGTTTGTATAACTATTTATTTAAGTATCTACCACCATTATATACTATTTTACAACAATGGTGCCATCCGTAGAACCGAAGTTATTACTGGATATCCCCAATTTTGTTGGCATTTGGTTGAGATGCTTCATTACTACTACCAGAACTAAGAAGTTAATCGACAGCAAGTCAGTTGTTGCTGACAATATAATCAAGATGTTGTATTTTCGACCAATAAATCTCGATTTCTATGTTGGAAAGCCACCATATTTGTTTCCTTCTCAAACTACTCAACTATAAATAATCAAACCTCACTTTTTAGCAGAAGTCAAATTTCATTGAATAAAGATTCACTACAAGCTTAAACATTTGCTTGCTTTTCCTCACACTATTTTACATCGTTCAGCCCGTTGTCCTCATCTTTATTGCTATATTCACGACGTTTCGGCCGTTGTATGCTCCAAACTTCTTCAGGTGATATACATTGGAATTTCTAGCCAAGCTCTTTATTTAGTCAATGGGAGTAGATTGTTCTAGTTCCATGTGCTGGATATCTCAGTTTCACTTATTTCTCTTTAGTAACTTAACTTTCCAAGTTTTTATTCCCTCTACTGTGGCCAGGTATTGAACTCACAATATATACACAACTTATTTTTTTATCTTTCAGTGTTTTTTGTTTTTTTTTAGCTGGGATTTTGGGGTTTTGGGATTTATAGCCTTATGCCTATATCAACCAATGCTTTTATCTACTGGGCTATGTGGATAAAAGAGTAATATTTAAAACTAGCTTAAAATCCGCCCTATCAAGCAGTATTTAAGCTTGTAGCGAAAGTGTTACCAATATTGTAAGTGTGTGTACTACATATATTTAACTTTGGCTAGGAAAGGTGAGATTAAGGACAATGCGTGGACGCAATGCAATTTATATTTGACGTAAAATAGCACATAGAATAAAATACAAAACTGAACGGAATGATTTTAAAACATAACAATTGAATTTATTAAGTATTTGATGTACAAGCATGTGAACTGAAAAGGTTAGACAGAGTTGTGTCTCTTAGACTAGGTAATATGTGTACCTAAGCTCATAAAGAAGAAGTTGATTATTAAACTGTAGAAGAATGAGTTGTTGCATGTTTGGAATTGTGTATTGTACAAGTTGGTAAAAGTTCACAAGAGATTTCAGAGTTCGTACTTGCGTGAATATTGGTAATGATCTTTAGCGTCTGACTAGATGGTCAAGACGGGAGTTCTTGAAGATTACATCTTGGCAGCAAGGAGAAAGATGAATGAAAAGAAACACGATGGAGCTTACACGTGTTTTGTTTTTATAAGATCGTGTATCACGTAGGAGGCTCCGACTTAGTCGGCGCCAAAATAGATCTGTCGCGTGGGGGTGATTTGATTGGTCGAAACTAACCAATCAGCAAGCTAGATTGAAGGTGACTAACCAATGAATGCTTGTTATATATTTTGTAAGATGGTGGTGGTGAAAGTTACAACAGGAATAGTGCATTTCCTAGCAGGGGTGACTGGCTGTTGTGGAAGATTCCACAAGCTAGTTCCTGTGGAGGGTTCTTGATTGGGCCTTCATCACAATAGGTAGGGGGGAGTAGATGCGATAGGCAACAATAAACTACAGAAATACTCAAAACTAATCACTGTATTTAAGTATTGCATTAATATTTAAGCTTACCTTTTAAAAGTTCAACGATAATTCTTCTGCTACGATTTAATTTAAACTTGATGTGTGTAGGTCCTTACTTTCCGTACAAACAATTATTTTTATTTCATGAGCGACTTTTGCTGGATTTTGCAATTAATTTTGAATATTTCCAAATTTATTTCCAAATTATAAAAACTGTTATCATACAAAAGAATTTGTCACTAAAAATCATGTAAAAAAAACTGCTGAAATCAATTGCAGTAATGAAAACTTGGGAATCCAAAATTTCAGGATTGCAGGTCCAGATCCGGCCCGGAATGTTTTTAATTTGCTCACGGAGTCGGCCTGATTCCAAAATGGTATGATATGATGGGCTACAGCCTCTAGAAGTAAAGTTGAAAATGTGTGACACACTGACATTAGCATTTATTATATAAAAGAGTTACAATACCTCATCTCAGAAATATAAACAGATATTGTTTGTTTTTCTTTACAGGTTTATTCATGGCTACAGCTAGATGTGACACAGTAATGTAAGTCTCTTTAATAACTCCCCCTCCCCCACCAAAAAAAAGAAAAATTTAGAAGACTTACATTCTGAAGAAATACAGAAAATCATAAGGACAACATGACTAAAAAAAAATTACTTATTACCGAAAGAAGTTTGTGTTTATGTTACAAGAGATTTCTGAATCAATTATAAAATTTCTACACCAAATAGAATTTGATATTGTGAGTTTGAGAAACTAGGACAAGTTGAAATAGGAGTTGATAGTGTTAATCAATGTGAAGTTGTTCCCCGTGTACCTTCTCCATGAGTGAGGTACGATTGAGGCGGAAACGTGGGGGTAGGGACAGTTGGTTACCACCACGTGGTGTTGGAAGGTCGCTAAATAAATTCTTTCTCCACACACAAGTCTTGTTGGAGTCATTTATTTAATTCACTTTGGTAGCAGAGCATTTAGATCCAAAAAAAAAAAAATTATTGCACCTGGCCGGAAGTTTCTGTTGGCTACTCAAACGTCAGAAAGCGTAACCGCGGAAAACAGAATGAATGCCGTTAACTTCCGGTGACTCAGCGTTTTTCAGAGAACGATACACAAAAAGCAAAACATACGAAACATAAACAAACACAAGTCCTCCTAATGACCAGAAACTACTTTATATACACATGGTGTCCAAATGAAATCCATGTGTACAGTCAAAATGCTGATGGTAATTTTTAATCATTAACCAAAAGGCATTGGTAACCGGCTACGATGCTGACCGCAGCGGACATAAACACAGCCGATTTCTTCCACCAAATAACTTGGCTGATTTGGCCTAGGGGTAGAGCAAATTGCTCCCCCTCTCACCTTCACCTGGCCGACCCTCACCGCTGACTGCATGAAGCAGCCAACCTTAGCAGCAGCAGCGGGCCAACCCAACTTCAGCAGAATCAGCAGCAGCAGCAGACTGACCCAACTTCAGCAGCAACAGCAGCAGCAGTGGGCCGACCTTACTTCAGCAGCAGGCCGACCCAATCTCAGCAGCAGCAGCTGAACATTATATGCAATAGTCCTTTTTAGGACTGACCTGGCCACATGATATGCGACAGTACTTTTTAGGACTAACCTGGCCACATGATATGCGACAGTCCTTTTCAGGACTAACCTCAACCCAACTTTAGCAGCAGAAGTGGGCTGACCCAACTTCAGCAGCAGGCCGACCCAACCTCAGCAGCAGCCGAACATGATATGCGAAAGTCCTTTTTAGGACTAACTTAGCCACATGATATGCAAAAGTCCTTTTTTAGAACTACCAAGCTGCGTTCTTACATGACTGTCATTCTAAGGACGAACAGGCTACACCAGCACCGTCTGCGCCGATCCTCTCTCTTCTTAAACGCCGACGTGCTCTTTACTAAAGGGCAGACACCAGGGAATCGACGGGACCTCGAATACCGTTGTTCCATCTGCCTGCCTCAGAGCTGTTGTCTAGAACCCTAACAACGATCCTTCAACTGGCACTCCCTGACTTCACGATCGAACTACGCCAAACAATTCCTGTACATACATTTGTCCAGATCGACAAATAAATTCGACGTTTGTTATTCTAAACCTCTGCCTTTGTTCCTCATTGTCTTAGCTGTTCACACCTTTCTTCGTTAAAAACTTGCAGGGGCGACATTCCTTATCAGCCCCGCAACAAAATGGCTTTGAAGTTTATTTCCCCACCTGCCTTAAACACGGACAAGTACAATACTTGGAAAAAAGAAATGCAAGTGAGGGAACTTGCCACCAGCTTAGAGATACATAGATGTGCCCCAGTGGCACTTCTATCTTTGGAAGGAAAGGCCAGGGAAGCTGTACTAAAATTGGACATTGCCACCCTAAATGCCGATGATGGCATGGAAAAGTTATACCAAAAACTGGACACACTTTTCTTGGAAGACGCAAACCAGGCGGCTTTTACAGCATATGAATCCTTTGAGCGATACACATGACAGAGCACTGATTCAATTGGTGATTTTCTTATCTGCTTCGATCGTCATGTTGCAAAATTAAAGGAACACAAAACATCACTGCCCGAACTGGTTCTCGTGTATAGGGCATTAAAAAGCGCAAATCTCACTCCAGAGAATGAACGGCTGGTGAAAGCCACGGTTAAGGAACTTAATCTTAACGAAATGTCTAAACAATTGAAGAAGATTCTGCATAGACAATATTGCAACGCTTCATCACCCACCACTCCTCCAGTCGTGGTGAAAAATGAAATGGATGTTGCCTTCAGCATGGATAATCAGGAGGAGCAATCTAGTGGGACATTTTACAATCATTGTTCAAATAGAACTACTCGCTTTTCTGGTCGGCGAGGTAATGGAAGGAGGGGTCGTAACAGAAATTCAACACGCTCCACTGATAAAAATCTAAACCCACTAGGACCTGAAGGAAACACCACTAAATGTTTCACATGTGGATGCAAATTCCACTGGGCTCAGAAGATACTTTCAGACAATGAAAACATACTCGTCTCTAACCTCATGCTGATGAGTTAGCAAAAAGGGGAAGATGGCGCTAACATGTTTTTGGGTGAAACACTAGGCTTGGCCATCTTGGATTCTGGTGCCTCTGGGACTGTTTGTGGAAAGAAATGGTACAAGTGTTTTCTTGAAACCATACCAGAAAAACAAAAAAAAAATATATAAAAGTTCGAGACGGAGTGAGAACATATAAGTTTGATGATGGAAACAAACTTAAATCCATCTACACAGTCACTCTACCGTGTGTCATTGCCAGCGTTGAAGTCAGTATCATAACTGACGTTGTGGACTCTGACATACCACTTCTGTTAAGCAAAAATTCCATGAAAAGAGCCAGGACATGCCTCAATTTTGAGAATGACACTGTTACCATGCTGGGGAGAAAAGTCCCAATGCAGTGTACTTCATCTGGTCACTACCACATCCCTATTAGCAGACCTCTACCAGACCGAGGTAAGTTCAAGCAAATTTTATTTATCAAAGAAATTGCTAGTAAAAATAGACTAGAGAAAATTAAAATTTCCACAAAGTTGCATAGACAATTCAGTCACCCCAGCAGCAAAAAGCTATGTAATTTAGTGAGAAATGCTGGAATGAGAGATTCTGAATTTATTAAAATTCAACAAGAACTTCCTAATTCATGTGAAATTTGCATGAGGTACAAATGGGCTGAACCTAGACCATTGTTGGATTCTCATTAGGAACCTATTTCAATGAGAGCATTGCCATGGACATCAAAGAAATTAACGGCAACAAGGTACTGCACCTAATTGACCATAGTACAAGATACAGTGTTGGAGTCCGGATTCCTAGTAAGAAAAGTTCTGACATCATTAATGCCATCTTCAAGCACTAGGTTGCGTATTTAGAACTCCGGGATTTATTCTCACTGACAATGGCAGAGAGTTTAATAACCAGTCATTTAGAGATATGGCGCAAAATTTAAACATTGTGGTACGTGCCACTGCTGCTGAAAGTCCTTGGAGCAATGGGTTAAATGAAAGACACAATGGGATATTGGGAGAAATGGTAAAGAAAACCATAGAAGATACCAACTGTAGTTTTAAGGTAGCACTTGCATGGGCCATAAGTGCCAAAAACACACTTCACAGTGTTCACAGATACAGTACCAATCAACTTGTTGTTGGCAAAAATCCCAACCTACCTGCTCTTCTAAATGACAAACTTCCTGCATTAGAAGGTGTTTCCACCAGTGAAGTTGTTGCAGATAACCTAAATGCTATGCATGCTGCCAGGAAACAATTCATAGCATGTGAGTCCTCGGAGAAACTAAGACGTGCACTTTGTCACCAAGTTAGGACAGGTATAGCACAATCCTACAAAAATGGTGATGCCATCCTTTATAAAAGAAACCTGTGTGATAGATGGCTTAAGTCCAGGAACTGTTATAGGGTGGGAACATAAGCAGGTGCTTGTCAAACATGGTGGCACATATGTAAGGGTACATCCATCTCACTTAACACCCTACCCTGAGACATATCGAAGCTCTTCCAAGGACAGCATCAAGGAAACTAGTGCCTCACAGAATAGGCTCGAAGAATCTCCAGAAGTACCAATTTCTGAAGAGTTTGATATGAATGAAGATTTGGGAACCACAAACAACAATGTCGAGCAACATCAGACTGTAGAAGCAAGAGATAGATGACATAAACAGGAATTTACTCCAAAGAAAATTGAGCTTCCTAAACCAGGATAAACTATTAAATGCAAGCTTGCCAATGACACAGATCCAGAATAGAAAAAATTAAATGTCATAAGTAGGGCA
The DNA here is from genome assembly GCA_903632075.3 of Acanthosepion pharaonis. Taxonomy (NCBI): domain Eukaryota; kingdom Metazoa; phylum Mollusca; class Cephalopoda; order Sepiida; family Sepiidae; genus Acanthosepion; species Acanthosepion pharaonis. Next base: position 2,050,208 of record CAHIKZ030000242.1, on the reverse strand, counting down.
GGTAAAGCAACAGGCAAAAACAAGCGTTTGATGAATGTGGTTATGGAACAGGGTGAACCTTTTTGGCTGGACTTTGAGCATGGGGTATCATCAGAGTGGCAAACAAGTGAAGTTGAGGAAACTGAACATGAACACATTTCTTGTGACGGGGAAAATATAATGATTTCCTCCCCTAATGATGACCTGGAACTGGAAGAGGCAAGAAAGAAAGAGCTCCAAAGCTGGGTTGAAAATAAAGTGTACATCCAAGTACTTGACCAAGACTTCGCATTGAGATGGCCATTTTGAGAGAAATGTTGGACAGAAAGGAAATTGCAGAGTTCTCTTGGATACCAACTGATGAACAAGTTGCAGATTCCTTGACAAAGAAAGGAGTACCATCATTTAAAATCCTTGGCTTTATATCAGAGCCCAAGGAATCATCTGTTTAATAAATTCAAAATTTTTTTTAATCTCTTTTTCAGATGGTCATCTGAAAGAAGAAAAGAAAAAAGGGGAAGAATTGTTAATCAACGTGAAGTTGTTCTCTGTTTACCTTCTCTTTGAGTGAGGTACGATTGAGGCGGAAACGTGGGGGTAGGGACAGTTGGTTACCACCACGTGGTGTTGGAATGTCGCTAAATAAATTCTTTCTCCACACACAAATCTTGTTGGAGTCATTTATTTAATTCACAGATAGGATTATGATTAATTGAGGTAATGTATGGTACATCACATTGATATAAAAAAAAAACAACTATAATTGGGGAATATGTATCTCAGTGTTTGGGTTGAATTTATACAACAGCAGTTTTGGTTTCAATCCTTATCACAAACTAGCAGTATAACCCGCCTTTGACCGGGTGTTTCATTACTGGGAATTTTTGCCGTTCAATTGGAGCAGTTTAAGTTTAAAGTCAGCTCACCCGAAAGTCAATATTAGTAACAACAATTGGGTGCAACTGAGGCACATCCCCAAATGGGGGGGGTAACAATTTGAATGGCGGTGGGTGGCCCTGAAAAGGTTCATTTTCGTGTTCTCAATCATGCAAGGAAGGAAACTCTTCCATGAAGCATCATAATAAAATATACAAAAATTTTTATTTATAATATATATTTTTTTATAATTCTAATAATCTTTTGGGATAGATACAAAAGCAAGAATTTTTATTTTGTAACATGTGTTTATAAACAAGAGCAAAATTGTTATTATTTTTTCAAAATCTTTAAATTTAAGAAACACTCATAAATTTTCCTCAGTTTACCTGAAAAGTCATTGATATCATTTATAAAAAATATTACCACGATTCAAAATAAAACATATATGCCATCTTTAACAAAAGATTAGATAAAGATTTGAAAACAAAATATTGTTGTAGAACAATAAGGATAAAAATTACATGAGAATATCAATAATAATATAAAAAAAAAATAATTTACAACCTGCCAAATTAAAAAAGAAAGATCTGTGTTATATATTCATATGCTTGCCACAGTTAAGTGCCTTTTATATAAGAATATAAATATTAATATAAAAAAATAATAATTTACAACCTGCCAAATTAAAAAAGAAAGATCTGTGTTATATATTCATATGCTTGCCACAGTTAAGTGCCTTTTAGATAAGAATATCAATAATAATATAAAAAAAGTAATAACTTACAACTGCCAAATTAAAAAAGAAAGATCTGTGTTATATATTCATATGCTTGCCACAAGTGTCTTTTATATAAGAATATCAATATTAATATAAAAAAATAATAATTTACTACCTGCCAAATTAAAAATAGAAAGATCTGTGTAATATATTCATATGCTTGCCACGGTTAAGTGCCTTTTATATAAGAATATCAATAATAATATAAAAAATATAATAATTTACTACCTGCCAAATTAAAAATAGAAAGATCTGTGTTATATATTCATATGCTTGCCACAGTTAAGTGCCTTTTTTATAAGAATATCAATATTAATATAAAAAAAATAATAATTTACTACCTGCCAAATTAAAAATAGAAAGATCTGTGTTATATATTCATATGCTTGCCACGGTTAAGTGCCTTTTATATAAGAATATCAATATTAATATAAAAAAAATAATAATTTACAACCTGCTAAATTAAAAAAGAAAGATCTGTGTTATATATTCATATGCTTGCCACGGTTAAGTGCCTTTTATATAAGAATATCAATAATAATATTAAAAAAATAATAATTTACTACCTGACAAATTAAAAAAGAAAGATCTGTGTCATATATTCATATGCTTGCAACAGTCAGTTAAGTGCCTTATGTGATACAGGCTTAGTTGATCATTCCTCTTTTGAATAATGACTGATGAGGCAGGTTATTTTCCCACAGAAGGTTAATGTTTCTTTCTGCAGCAGACTGGTTGCCAATGAAGGCTTTATGTCCCAGTCTGTCTTGCTATTTAACCCATAGCTTGGGTAGAAGAGATGGTTTCATTCCTTTGTAGAATTCTTATTCTACATCTTTATGAATTACTAAAGATAACTTTCTCTATTTCTGAGATGAGGTATTATGTGCACTCTTTTCATTATTCAGTCTATTGTCCTCATCTTTGTCGCCATGTTTATCACAACCTTTCGGCCATTGTACACTCCGGATCCTTCAGTATCTGTCTATATTACTGAGATGAGGTATTATGTACACTATTTACAATGGATAATGGCGTTAGTTAGATCCAGTGAAAAGACCCAAAAAGTGTGAGTTCAATACCTGGTTGAGGCAGTGGAGAACTTTGAGAGGGGAATTAACAGGACATAACTGACATCCATTAAACATGGCACATGGAACTAGAACAGTCTGCCCCAGTGAGCAAAATAAAGGGTTCAGTTCGACATTCCAACCGCCTGCTGAAGGCCTGAGTGTGCAACGGCCAAAACGTTGTGATAAACATGGCAACAAAGATGAGGACAATAGTCCGAATAATGTAAATAGTGTACTAAAAATAACTTGCTGAATTTCTGTGTAAAATGTGGATCACAGTGATGTTTTAAAAAGATCCAACTTCTCACATATTTTTTTGGAATATTCGAGTTCTATTTAGTCGACAAACATACAAGTGGGTGTTGCTCTCCACCGACACACAAGTTTATTCATTGCATGATCAAATTAAAATTTTTAGCGCCAATTTCTCTAGAGCCTACTGAAGTAGATAAATACAGACTAACTCACTTTGCCAGTGAGCATTGTGACTTCAAACTATTTGCTACATGAACTTATGTCACTTCATCTGAAGTTTTCAAAGTTACTTGTGAACATAAAACAAATTTCCAGAAATTTCACTCATTCATCAGTTTAGCAGCTCATAATCATTCCTGCTAGTGAATAAACATTGCAACTTCATTCAAACAAAGCAAAGAACTTTTCAACAACGAAATCATCTTCCGAACTTTCACGAACATTCCAACTTCAAGTCTCATCAAGAGCAGTCGAAGGAAGACAACTTTATTTGAACTAAATTTACACAAATTTAATGTGAATCTATTATTTGACATAAACTGTTTAATTTTCTTATCAACAGTTTATTACTACATCCTACCCTGTGAAACTTTCATCATAAATTTTGCAACACTTAACCTCTCAGTTAAACTCACAAGCATCGTTCACACATGCATATATAGAGAGAGTTTAACATTAATCAAACTAACAAACAATATGAGATTTCAATCAAAAATCTACACTTATTACAATACATATCATTGTAACCTTCATACAATATAAATGAAAATTGATTGTTATTCAATATAAATGCCTTTGTCTTTTCTCAGTATTGTTCTATGCTTTTCTGTTTATTTTTGTTGAAGTATAATATAAATGTGTTGAGGATACATGTCTTTGAATACACAGCCCAAATTTATTCTTTCAACTATAAATCTCAACATAACAAGTCCTCCACACCTTTCCCTAATGAATTTACATCTAAGTGAATGTATGCAAGAGTAACAAATGAAAAACAACAATGTATTGTTGGTTAGGTGAAAAGAGAAGGAGATATGTTAAAATAAAATGATCTATATTACCAATCAGATCATAGTGGAATGTCTTTTGTTGGTTTAGTGCAGTTGGCTACTTCTATAATTAATGTATAAGGTTTCTTAAAGAATATTTTACAATACATGAAATAATGGTGGTGAAAAAGAGCATGCACAAAAGAACAGAGACTGATTGATTTGCAATATAAGATAAAATTTATTAAACAAAACAACAAAAGGAAAGTTTAAGAGTTTCTTTTCCTAGAAATAAATTGCATACACAACGAAAATTGTTAATGAATGGATTTGAGTGTGACTTGCCAGTGTAGATGTGTTTTAGTGTGAAGTGTTCATAGCCCTTTTTGCTTCAGTATGAAAAGTTCTTGGCATATCCTTCAAAAGGAGGCAAAACTGGAAGAGAGAGTTACTTGAGAGTTTATCTGTTTTTATACCCCCAGGGTTGCTGCTCATATGATGTTGATTAAGGGTTGCTGCTGATATTATGGTTATTAAAGCACTACATTGGTGAGTGAGGTGATGCTTGTCGAAGTCTAATCTTGAAGATGGGAGAGTTGGTTGTGTATTGGCCTCACATTGAGGCTTGTGTCAAGTTAGTTGACAGAGAGGCCACTGTGAACTACCTTGAAGGTCACCGAGCAGGTCCTTTTAAGCAGTCCAGGTGGATACATGATTCAGCAATTTTTTTTTTCATGTTTTTGCTTTTGTGACAATGTTCTTGATTTCCTCCAATATTTAAATGTTATTTTTTTTTATTAGTTTTGTGATGCTCAGACCACCTTCCCAAAGCTCTACTTTTTATTTTTAATTTTGCTTTCATAGCATTCATATCCATCCAACAGGCTTTGATGTCGAAGGAGTCAGAAAGAGGTCAAATTTGAAGTAACAATTTGAAGAATATAACATCTGAAGACGTTAGGCTTCACAAAAAAAGATGACGATTATTTTTACAAGAAGGAAAAGAAATAAACTTGACATGAACTTCATTATTTTATTCAGTCAGTTATGTGCCATGCATGATACACACTTAGGCAATCATGTATATTTCAATACATGACTGACGAGGCAGATTTTTTCCCGAAATAGTTTGCCATTTCTTTCTGCGGTAGACCAGTTGCCACCTATAGAACCCCGCTCTGTCCTGCTATTTACCCATAGCTGGGAGGAGAAGAAGAGGATTTATACCTTTCCCAAGAGTATTAGCATGTAAGTGAATACCAGTCAGTTATGTACCATGCATGATACATGCTTAGATGATCATGTATCTTTCAATACATGACTGACGAGGCAGATTTTTTCCCTGCAGTAGGTTGCCATTTTTTTCTGCGGTAGACCAGTTGCCATCCAAGGCTATAGAACCCAGTCTGCCCTGCTATTTACCCATATCTGGGAGGAGAAGAAGAGGATTCATATCTTTCTTAAGGGTATTAGCACGTAAGTGAATGTAATGAATTCGTCTGGAATTAAAACTCGGCTCTCCAATTACTCAATCCAAGCTGCTATCCATTTTTTTTTCATTAGTTTTCAGATTATGACAATTTGAAAGTGATCTTTATAATCTATCTTTCATATCAGTAAGTCTACCATTTGTTCATTTTGGAATTTTTGGGTACCCTGGTGTACAAGTGAGCTGACTCATTTTATAGTTCACAAATAGAAGGATTAACCAATCAGAAGGCTCAAAATATTCAATGCGACGTGTATAAAGGCAGCCATGTTTTTCCTGAATATGCACTGCCAGCCTTTGATATTGAAGACTGAAGAATTACAGAACAGTTGCTGGTGGTATTGGCGATATAGTCAGATTCAGTAAAATATCTGAATCGAGAATATTAATCTTTAACATTGTTTCATTGAACAGATTACATACTGTGCTGTATTCTATATTCATAGACTATGGTGAACATGGTCAACAGTTCATATTTAAAATATTGTTACCATATATGATCCAGTGCCCCTGCAATTTACCTTGAGCTCATTGACAAAATCTAAAGCAGAATCCGCAATATTATCAGTCCTGATCTGGCAGCTTGGCTTCAGTCACTTTCCCATCATCATAAAGTTGCCTTTCTGTGTCTTTTCTATGAATATTTCATGGTAATTGATCGGATGAGCTCTTCGCTATAATACCTAGATTCTTGAATTCAAGCTCAGTATTAAACTGGTGTCGAGATCTCATCAATTTACAGTTGAGCTAGCTAGACGTAGCTGTAAATTCTATGCTAACATTTTATTTTCTTGCACTTCTCGCTTGTGGAACTCTCTTCTGGCTTCATGCTTTCCAGCCACTTTTAATCTGCAAAAATTTAAATGCAATGCCAATTGCTATCTACTGTCCTCTTGATTACTCTTTTCCCTTTCTGCTCATTACTATTTCTTGTATCATTAAAACAGACAAAGGTGGTACTCGAATGAAGGAACAGCAACACATGCATAGATGAAAGAAAGAGAGGTTTATTGTAAAAGAGAATGCACTGCTGAAAGACAGGAAATCGGGTGGCAGGCTAGTAATTCCCAAAGCAAGTATATTTGCCCACCACCTCACGTGGTCAGATGTGGCACAAAGCCAAATTTAACGTGGGGTATCCAAGCCCATATGCTCGGGCAAAAATTCCCCGTAGACCCTGTAAAATATGAGGTCGGGTAGCTGTCTACCACCCCAGATGAGACTCTGAGAGGCAGAGAGTTTGACCAGCACAGCTGGAGACGAATCTCCATCTAATTCCTGAAGCAAGCCCCCAAGTATATTCTGTGCTCATTATATATAGCTACTGATATAGTCAGTCCATATAGACGATAGGGAATGTGGGACATTCCATTACAACACCTCTCCCTGAGCTAATTTTCCCATAAAAGTTTGCTCAATACTTCTTCTTTTTGGGGCCAGGACATAATTGTTTGACTTTTTTCCTCTTCCTAGTACTTTTCTGTCTCACCAGCACAAAATTATTAATGATTATTAATGCTTCTGTTCCTAATTCTTCCACACCCCTTGTGTCATAGTGGTTTTACAGTCTTGCTTGACGTGAAACCAATTAAAAAAAAAGAAAAGGAAAAAAGGGAGCTAAGCCTTTACCATTCAAAGATCAACCTTGAACTTGAAACCATTATCAATATGTGACTCTGATTGGCTAACTACTTTCTTTCTTCCCTGACTGTTATTTTTTTATTATCTTCTGATTTTACATCTTTCTTTCTTTCTTTCTTTCTTTCTTTCTTTCTTTCTTTCCTTTTATTATTTATTAATGGCTAAATGTAGCCGTAAATTCTATGCTATTTTCTCAGAGTATTGGTAATCTATTTTCTCGCACTTCTTGCTTGTGGAATTCCCTTCCGGCTTCATGCTTTCCAGCCACTTTTAATCTGCAAAAATTTAAATGCAATGTCAATCACTATCTACTCTCCTCCTGATTACTCTTTTCTCTTTCTGCTCATTATTAAAGTTTCTGTTCCTAATTCTTTCACACCCCTTGTGTCTTAGTTGTTTTACTGTCTTGCTTGGCGTAAAATCGATTAAAAAAAGGAAAAACAGGAGTTAAGCCTATACTATTCAAAGATCAACCTTGAACTTGAAACCATTACCAATATGTGACTCTGATTGGCTAACTACTTTCTAATCTGGACCCCTTCTTGGGGCCATGTGGTAAATTCAATCCTGAAATCTTTCTCTTTTTCAAGTAACAGCTGTAGTAACCATATGTTTATTGGAGTCATCGTTTCTGACATTAAAAGAACGCAGATGCCACAAAGCTGCAAATCTCACTTGTTCATTGGACGTTCAACTAAAAGTTAAGTTTGCAATTATAAATTATATTTACAACTTTTTACCTATTACACATACACCCCTTTGCACATTAAACCCATTGAATTCAATATTATTGTTGAGTTTCTTCTCTTCTTCAAGTGTGTCTATTGTTGTTTTTGTCTTTGTGGAACTTAACTGCACCAATAAAAATCTTTATGTCACAAATAGTTGAACACCATTGCTATGACCTCTCTCAACTGCTTGTCTCATGATCTGTCAAAACCATAAAATGGAAAACTTTTACAAAGAATAAATCTTGATATTAAACATGCTAATACAGATTTTGTTCTACACCAAAAGGAAGGAAACAAGAAAATGTTTAAAATCAGGAGGAAAGATCATTTATAACAGTGATTCCAAAACTTTTGGGGTTTGCCAAACTCTTGGATATCAAAACATAACCCCAAGGCCACCTCAATGTATAGTCAACCTCTGGTTTTCTTGGTGCTAGTATTGCATGCCAAATTAGTATCTGTCTATATTTCTGAGATGAGGTATTATGTACACTATTTACATTATTCGGACTATTGTCCTCATCTTTGTTGTCATATCTATCACAATGTTTCAGCTGTTGTACACTCCAGCCTTCTTCGGGTGGTTGGAATGTCGAACTGAACCCTTTATTTCACTCGCTGGGGTAGACTGTTCTAGTTCCACATGCCATGTCTAATGAATGTCAGTTATCAGTTATCTCCTGTTAATTCCCCTCTCCAAGTTCTTCACCACCTTAACCAGGTATTGAACTCACACTTTTTGGGTCTTGTCACTGAATCTAACCAATGTCTTTATCCACTGTGCCATGTTTCCTTGAGGACATCTGTGCAATATGAGCACTGGTAAAAAATGGTTGCTGAAGACGTTAGGTTTATAATACCCAGAAATTGATACACAGATATCTTCAAGGACACATGGAACAGTGAATAAAGGCATTAGTTAGAACAGTCTACCCCAGCAAGTGAAATAAAGGGTTCAGTTCGACATTCCAACCAACTGAAGAAGGTCGTAGCGTACAACGGCCGAGACATTGTGATAAATATGGTAACAAAGATAAGGACAACAGTCTAACTAATGTAAATAGTGCAAATTAGTATCGTTGTATTTCCCATAATAATTGTTATATAAATGGGATACCCTGTAAAGTGAAGAAAAGATACAATTCAGGTACAATGCATTTTTTTTAAGCATTTCACCCCATGCAAGGCGGGAAGCCACTAGCACGCAAGGGCTTACAGAGGATTTGGAGCAAGAGCAGATAGGAGTGATAGAGGAAAGGATGGGGATAGATCAAGGCAACTGGAGATGTCAATTGACATTACATTTAAATAGTTGGAGATTATAGCTATCAGGAAAACAGGAAAAGGGAAGGGAGTTCCACAGGCGAGAGGTGCGAGATATGAAGCTATTGGAGTATAAGAGATGGCTACATTTAACAGTTTCAACACTGAAAGGGTGAGAGTGGGATGCCAGCCTCGTAGGACGCAAGAAGTCTGGGAACCAGTGAAAGCAGCTCATCGGAGCAATTACCATGAAAGTATTTGTAAAAATGACAGAGAGAGGTGATGGCATGTCTGTGAGAGAACAGCTGCAGATGAGATGCCAGATTAGGGCCAATTATATTGCATATCCATCTCTGGATTTTATCAAGAACCCTAAGGCAAACAGAAGGGGCTCCAGACCATATATGGCAGCAATACTCTGGAGGATCAACTCCGGGGAGAAAAATTTCCTGGCGCAGCACAGGGAGCCAACTTTCCTTGCGGTGGACAAAGCAATTAACTTAATGTATTTGTTCCATCTCAGGTCAGCAGACAATGTGAGACCGAGCAGCCACAGAGAGGTGCTCTCGAGAAGTCAGACATTCTAATGGGGGGTAGGGAAGGTTCTCTGTGGTGATTAATAGAGAGCAGTTTTGTTTTGGGGGCATTAAAGTTAACCCAGCCAATTCCTGCCCTAGTTCACAACTGATTGGAGGTCCTTTTCGAGACGAACTGCCAGGTTAGTTATAGTCAGTGACACTAGATTTGTTTTTGAGGCAGGAGTAAATTGTAGTGTCGTCCACGTAGATGCCTACTTGGGAATCTATGTATGTGTGAGGTGTGTGTTATAGTTCAGATGTGATACTGCCACCCTTTTTTTCTTCCTACATTTTTCTTGCCACCCACTGGATCTTTCCACCACTCCCAAAAGGGCCGTACTGCCCACTTTTAGGAATCTCTGATCTTGAATATTGGGTTGGTGCATAATTATCAGGCGTTTTTGTACGCAAGTTATTTTTTTAATAAAAAATGGCTGTTTTGTTTGCTTTTTTTAATTTTAGGTTATGTCTCTTTTTTCATAATAAATATTGTTTTAAAATGCCTGATAATTATGAACCAACCCAATATAAAATAAAATTTAATGTTATATATTTATTAGTCATGGAGACTGGTCTTCTCTATTTACTAATTATATATTATGTTGTTATGTTAACAGGTGGCATTACTTGATTATTTTTTTTAATCATTTCACCCCAAACAAGGCAATAATGTCAGTAGGATGCAAGGAGTTACTGAGTGTTAGAGATTGTGAGAAAAACTACTATTAAGGAGAGAGGAAAATAAAAGAAGAGGAATTAAGAAGACAGAAGACAATGATTGACATTGCATTTAATCATTTCATCCCAAGTAAGGCAATAAATCTACTAAGACGGAAGGAGTTACTGAGTGTGAAAGAATTTGTGAAAAAGAAAAACACTATTAAGGAGAGAGAACAATAAAAGAAGAGGAATTAAGAAGACAGAAGATAAAGATTGACATTGCATTTAATCATTTCATCCCAAGTAAGGCAATAAATCTACTAAGATGCAAGGAGTTACTGAGTGTGAAAGAATTTGTGAAAAAGAAAAACACTATTAAGAAGAGAGAACAATAAAAGAAGAGGAATTAAGAAGACAGAAGATAAAGATTGACATTGCATTTAATCATTTCATCCCAAGTAAGGCAATAAATCTACTAAGATGCAAAGAGTGACTGAGTGTGAAAGAATATGCAAAAAATAAAAACACTATTAATGAGAGAGAACAATAAAGGAAGAGAAATTAAGAAGACAGAAGACAATGATTGGCATTGCATTTAATCATTTCATCCCAAGTAAGGCAATAAATCTACTAAGACGCAAAGAGTTACTGAGTGTGAAAAAGAAAAACACTATTCAGGAGAGAGAACAATAAAAGAAGAGAAATTAAGAAGACAGACGATAAAGATTGACATTGCATTTAATCATTTCACCCGAAGTAAGGCAATATAGTTGATAAGACGCAAGGAGTTACTGAGTGTGAAAGAATATGTGAAAAAGAAAAACACTATTAAGGAGAGAGAACAATAAAAGAAGAGGAATTAAGAAGACAGAAGATAAAGTTTGACATTGCATTTAATCATTTCATCCCAAGCAAGGTAATAAATCTACTAAGATGCAAGGAGTTACTGAGTGTGAAAGAATATGAGAAAAAGAAAAACACTATTAAGGAGAGAGAACAATAAAAGAAGAGGAATTAAGAAGACAGAAGATAAAGTTTGACATTGCATTTCATCATTTCATCCCATGTATGGCAATAAATCTACTAAGACGCAGGGAGTTACTGAGTATGAAAGAATATGTGAAAAAGAAAAACACTATTAAGGAGAGAGAGAACAATAAAAGAAGAGGAATTAAGAAGACAGCAGATGAAGATTGACATTGCATTTAAATTTTTGGAGATCAAAGTTGACTGGAAAGCATTAAGCTGGAAGAGAATTTCACAAACGAAAAGTGTGAGAGAAGAAACTTTTAGCAAAGAACTTATGGGTAAATCTAGCCATTTCCAGGTGGCATTGCTTGATTCCAGTGTGAACATACCTTGTGTTATCATAACAACTGGATATCTCATTGATAAGTAAAGAGAACAGGGTTTTAATATATTGCTTTTTGTGTGTGTGTGTGTGTGTGTGTTAGCCTTCTTTGGATATTTTCCCTTTTAATGATTTAAAAGGCAGAACTTTTTTCTTTTATGCAACAACAAAGTTAATTGTATGAATAAATGTCCTAGATTATTCATACAGATCATATAACCAATTGAATTACAAAGTTGATTAAATATGGTAATTTTTGACGGTATGAGTCAAAATTAATTGTATGAATAAATATCCTAGATTACTCGTGTATAAAATATAAGTAATGCAATTTCAAAGTTAAATTTTTCTGCCATTTCCGGAACATTTAATGAGTTAAAAAGCAGAATTCCTTTCTTACAGGTGACAATAGAGTTAATTGTATAAATAAAATTTGACATTACTCTTGCAGAAAATTAAATCATAACCAGTGCAAAATTATTAATCTTCCTTTTTTATCTTGCGTCAAGCTTTTTCTGTACTAATTATTTCTTTTGCTCTGAATTTTTGTTTTGCTCACCTTTCTTCTGTAAACTTTTGATTTTACTACTTTCTTCTTTCTTACTTTATCCCTCTTTCTTTCTTTTTTCTTTCTTTCTTCAGTTTTCTTTTATATTATCTTGTTTTTACTACATTCTTCTTTCTTTATCCCTCTTTCTTTCTTTCTTTATCCCTTAATATATTCTTAATTATTGTCTTCTGTTTTCACTAGTTTCTTCTTTATCTTTATTTCTTTATCCATTTTTCTTTCTTTCTTTCTTTCTTTCTTTCTTTCTTCTCTTTTCTCCCATTTCTTATTTATTATCTTCTGTTTTTACTACTGTCTTCATCTTTCTTTCTCTCTATTATTTCCTTTCTTTCTTTCACTCTTTTCCATCTTTATTATTTTCTTTCTTTCTTTCTTTCTTTTTTCACTTTTCTTATATATTATCTTCTGTTTTTACTAATTTCTTCTTTCTTTCTTTCTTTCTTTCTTTCTTATTTATTATGTTCTGTTTTTTCTACTTTCTTCTTTATCATTCTTTCTTCATCCCTTCTTCTTTCTTTCTTTTTCACTCTCTTTTTTTATTTATTATCTTCTTTTTTACTACTTTTTTCTTTACCTTTAATGATCACTTTGTTTCTTTCTTTCTTGCTTTTATTATTTATTATCTTTTGTTTTTACTACTTTTTCTTTATCTTTCTTTCTTCATCCCTTTCTTTCTTTGCTCGTCTTTCTTATTCATTAAATACTGTTTTTACTACTTACTTCTTTATCTTTCATTCTTTCTTTCTTTCTTTCTTTCTTTTCCTTCTTTTCTTATTTATTAACTTCTGTTTTACTACTTTCTCACTTATCTGTAATTATCACTTTTTTTTCTTTCTTTCTTTGCTCGTTTTTCTTTTTTTCATTATCTACTGCTTTTACTATTTCTTTCTTTCTTTCTTTCTTTCTTTCTTTCTTTCTTGCTTCTTTATTCCTCTTCCTACTTCTTTCTTTCATTCATTTCTTGCTCCTTTATTTCCCCTGGCAATTCTTTCTTTCTTTCTTTGCTTTTCTTATATATTATCTTCTGTTTTTACTACTTTCTTCTTTATCTTTCTTTCTTTATCTTACTTTCTTTCTTTCTTTCTTTCTTTCCTTATTTATTATCTTCTGTTTTTACTACTTTTCTCATTATTTTTCTTTCCTTGCTCGTTTTTCTTTTTTTCATTATCTACTGCTTTTACTATTTCTTTCTTTCTTTCTTTCTTTCTTTCTTTCTTGCTTCTTTATTCCTCTTCCTACTTCTTTCTTTCTTTCTTTCTTTTCTTGCTCCTTTATTTCCCTTGGCAATTCTTTCTTTCTTTCTTTGCTTTTTTTATCTATTATATTCTCTTTTTACTACTTTCTTCTTTATCTTTTTTCTTTCTTTCCTATTGTTCCTTTTTTTTATTTATTATCTTCTGTTTTTCTACTTTCTTCTCTTTCTTTTTTCATCCCTTTCTTTCATTTTTCTTTCTTTCTTTCTTTCTTTCTTTCTTTCTTCTCTTTTCTCCCTTTTCTTATTTATTATTTTCTTTTTTATTACTTTCTTCTTTATCATTTTTTGTTTCTTTCTTTGTTGTTTGTTTATTTGTTTCTTTCTTCATTTTTTCTTTCTTTCTTTCTTTCTTTCTTCTCTCTCGTTTTTTATTTATTATTTTCTGTTTTTACTACTTTCTTCATTATCTTTCTTTATCATGTTTTCTTTCTTTCTTTCTTTCTTTCTTTCTTTCTTTCTTCTCTTTTCCCCCCGTTTGTTATTTATTATATTCTCTTTTTACTACTTTCTTCTTTATCTTCTTTCTTTCTTTCTTTCTTTCTTATTGTTCCTTTTTTTATTTATTATCTTCTTTTTTTATCTCCTTTTCTTTTTCTTTCACCACTTTGATCCTTTAAAATCTCTCTCAATGTAAGGTTTCACTACATATTGTTTGAGCTGACAGAAAATCACAACGAGAAGAGTTTTATTTCTTTAAGATGGATTGATTGATTTTTTTCTATGGTTTATAAACCATTTGAAGGTTAATCAAAGCTATAAAAAAAATTTAGATTGTAAGAATTTTTTTTATTTTACTTATACAAGTCTTACTAATTAACCCATAGCTGTGGGGGGAGAGGTAAATTCATACCTTTCCCAAGGGTATTTATGTGTAAGTATATATAACAAACCCAATTGGAATTTGACTCTCTGTTTAGTAATTCCAAGACATTACACCACCTACACATCCAAGCTTACAACTCCTGGTATTCCAAAGTAGTCACCCATATAGGTACACACTAGGCTTGACATTGCTTAATGGGTGATCACACAGGAAACAATGTTTCAATGTTATATGGCTGTCAGCCTCTTCTTTCTTAATGACAACATGGTGATAAACACTTTGGAGGTTTAGTGTTGTAACAGAGAATTGGGTCAGCCCGAAAAAAGACTTCTTCATCCTCAGTGTTGTCACTATTCATTTCCACCATGGCAGTAGGTGCATCAAAAATCCGGGAATCTATTTCCAGCTCCCCATCGCTTGTGGATGAATCATTGGTGTCGTTTGCGGCAGAGCATTGGTCCCATGCAGGTCAGAGATCTTTAATCATATCAGCCCGATAAAAGACTCCGAGTTGGTTGTATGTGGTGCTGTAAGAACCAGAAGTTGCATCCTCTTCCACAACCTGTTGTTATATAGCTCTTCCAGTCCCAGACCCATGCTGACTATTGTCTAATACCTGCCCAGTATCAATCATATGCAAATAGTCAGCGCCACCAAGTCTAAGTAGAAGTTCTTCTCTCAACAGCCCATGATGGAAGGGGACACATACAACCAACTCATCAACTTTTATCAGGCTGACCTAAAATTACAAGCGTGCTATATCCAGAAATTTTATGAACCATTTCATATATTCTAGGAAATGGATAGGCATCAAGTATATGAATGGTTAATAGTTGATGGTAAGTGTGTAACAAATCATCGTCCTCCATTTTTAATCATTTTGCTTCAAGCAAGGCAATAAAGCCACTAAGACGCAAGGTGTTAAGCTATTAAGGATGGAAGACAATAAAAGAAAAAGAATTAAGTAGGCAGAAGATAACGTTTGACATTTCATTTAATTTTTTGAAGCTCAAAGTTGACTAGAAAGCAAGAAGCTAGAAGGGAGTTCTACAAGCGAAAATTTTGACAGAAGAAACTATTAGCATAGAACTTACGGTTATATCTAGACATTTCAACTGTAAAATGATGAGACCTAGCTGATAATTTGGTATTGTGCTTTAATTCATAAAGTCTACGTACCATAGAGGGAAGTTCGTCAGATATAATTACCACGAAAGTATTTATAGAAAAGACAAAAGAAAGCTACGTTATGGTGATGGGAAAGAGACTGAAACCGAGATGCCATGTTATGACCAAAAACGTTGCAGATTCTTCTTTGTATTTTATCAAGAATCTCTAAATATATAGCGGGCGCACCAGACCATATGTGGCAGCGACATTCAAAACAAGATTTACAAGACTTAACTATATCTTCCTTTAGTATTTTTGAAATTTCACTTTAAATGAATTTCTTATCAGAAATTGTATATTACTTTGGCTTTATGAAATTTAAATATTGTGAGTTGCTGTATCAGATGTACATGATCACATATGATTAACAAAGAAGAAGCGTGCATTCATGTATTGTGGTGATTGTAAGGAAACAAAAATTTTCAATGTCTCTTTGGTATGGTCGTTTTCTTTTTCTGATCCTGTTGGGGAGTAAATAAGATACCCTCGGTAACACAAATGAACTAGGCAAGGCGCATTAAATAAAGAACTCAAAGTGAATCAGGATGAGTCAATCGCAGTCTGTCGTAGGCTCGCGACAAGACAAGACCGTTGTCTTCGGGCAGGGGGTGAAAAAAATGTCCGTCTTCAGGCGGAGGATGACTCAATCGGGCTCTGTCACTGGGCTGAGAAAAACAGACCAGTTCTGTATGCGAATCCGCTTTCGCAGGTGGGGGGGCTGGGTAAATTTTGACCAGTGGCTCGGGTGGAAACGTTCGGGTTCCCCCACGGTAAATTTGACCTTTATCGCATCTAGTCCGCAGTGGGGCGGCCGGTAAATAACACGCTCTCGCAATCTGTTCCAGGCTCGTGACAAGACAAGACTGTTGTCTTCGGGCAGAGTGTGACAAGTCCTCTGTCTTCGGGCGGAGGATGACTCAGTTGGTCTTTGTCTTCGGATAGAGACTCGGCTGAGAAAAACAGACCAGTTCTGTACCCGATCCCGCTTTTGCGGGGGCTGGGTAAATTTTGACGTTCGGGTTTCCCACGGTAAACTTGACCTTGTGTCGTATCTAGTCTGCAGTGGGGCGACCGGTAAATACCAGTCCGTCGAAGTCAGGCAGATCGTTGCCAGGCTCTCGGCTGACTTGTCGAACTCTCTGCCTTCGAGCAGAGAGAAACCCAGACGAGGCTATGCCTACAGGCAGAGTTTCGTCTGGGGACGTAGACAAACATAAAAATCGGCCTTGTGCCAGATCCTACCTTGTGGGGGTGTTGGTAAATACCAGTCCATAGGAGTCAGTCGGAAAGAATTTTAATGACGTCACAGCGAGTAGCATTAGCGTGACATAATATTATAACGACTAGGAGTGAATTATAACAATGGCGATGAGGGATCGAAACTCATACAGAGTCGGAAAAAATACTTTTTGCTTCGACGCACATGAAAACAGTGACGAAGAGAAATTAGAACCACGTTGGTTTAATTTTTTTTCTTTGGTGTTGGTAAAAAAAAAAAAATGACACAGAAGGAAAAAAAAAAACAAATATTTCTTAAATATGAAAGAAGTGGTAAAAATACTAAAATAGCAACAACAACAGCAACAACAGCAGTTGTTGGAACTCCAGAAACAACAACAAATATAATTGAAATAATACGAACGGAAACGGAAAATTCCACAAGTTCCATCGCGGTGGCAAATGACATTGCAGAATTCGCATACCTTTCAAGTGATGGAATTACCTTTTCTGCTTATTTTAGAAGATACGGGCAAATTTTCAGAGAAGAATGTAGCGATTGGGAAGACAAAAAAAAAATACAAGACTTTAGATGATAAAGTTAGCACTGGTAGAACATGAAAAATACTGTAATTTTGTACAACCAGGAGGAATTTGTTTTGAAGAAATAGTAAATATTCTGACTAAAATTTCTAGCGAGAAAAGTTCGTTATTCGATACTCGTTGGAAGTGCATGAATCGGACGAAAAAAGAAGACGAAGATTTTGTCACGTAAGCTGGAATCGTTAACAAGGAGTGTGAAAGATTCAAATTAAATGAACTCACTCCTGATATGTTTAAACGATTAATTTTCGTTCAAGGGTTAACGACGGAAAAAGACCCAGAAATATGTGCTAGAATTCTAACGAAACTTTAACAGAAACATAACATTACAAGAAATATCGGACGAATGTCAGAGAATCTTAAATCTGAGACGCGATACGGAAGAAATTGTAGAAAAAAATGCTCATACATACACGTTAAAGAATGTGCAAAAAGAAAAATTAATGCATGTTTCAGGTGTGAACAGAGACGATTGTCCCTTTAAGAATTCAAAGTGAAGCAAGTGTGAAAAAGTAGGATATAAAATGTCATATCGTAAAACTAAAGCAAGGAAACATTCTCAAAGAAAAAATTTTGTACACAACGTTGCGACAGAAAAAATAATTACAGAAAACCAAAGAAAATGTGTGTATGTAAAAATTAATAATGTGGATGTAAAAATGCCTCTAGACACTGGTAGTGATATCACAATAATCAACGAAACCACATGGAAAGTAAACAGATAACCTACATTAAAAAGAACTTCGAAAATCGCACGTGGCGTGTCAGGTAAGAAATTCTTTTTTATTGGTGGAATGACTTGTAATGTTTCATTTCGTAACAAGTGTGTAAAAGATAAGGCTTATGTGTTAAAAAATACTACAAACTTATTCGGTACTGACTGGATGGAATTTTTTGAGTTGTGTTATTTTCTACAGATATTTATTGCAAAAATGTAAGTGAAGAAGTTACCAGTTTAAAAAATGAGTGAAAATTTAAAGGAAGAATTGAAAAAAATGTTTCCCGGGTGAGTTGGGTCGGTGTTCCAAAGCCAAAGCGAAATTTCAAGTGAAAAAAGTTTCGATGCCAGTGTTTAAACCAAAACATAGTGTACAGTTCGCAGCATTGGATCATGTCAACGAAGAATTAGACAGACTTGAAAAAATGAGTGAAGTGAAAAGACTGACCATTCAAAATGAGCAGCACCAGCATTGTATGTAAAGAAAAAATAATAATAAAATTCGTGTTTGTACTGATTTTTCGACAGGTTTAAACAAATGTGTAGAATCCCATAACTACTCATTACCAACTCCAGAGGAAATCTTTTGCGAAACGGTAGAAAAAGTTTTTCGAAGCTGGATCTTTCTGAAGCGTATTTTCAAATACAGCTTGAAGAAGAATGTTCAGAGTTAATAACTATAAATACTCACAAAGGATTGTGTAAATTCAACCGACTTCCTTTTGGGATATGTTGTAACCTAGAAAGGGTTACTGAATGATGAATAACCAAAGCGGAGGTTGGAAATGAAATGGTAATCTTTATAACATCAACAAAATACAATACTCGCCAGCGGCGTGAAGTATGTAAACCACTGCTAGTGGTGGACTACTTAGACAGCATATTACTTCCATTTACCACAGTGTCCAACGTATTTTATGAGGACTGAGACATACCCATTAGTGTTCATAGGTACGCTATATAACAGGTCGGAAATGACATTCTATTCTTGTTAAGCTTAGAGATCTAAGGTCGTGTTATAATCTAGAAAGGGTTACTGAATAAGGAATAACCAAAACAGAGGTTAGAAATGAAATGGTAATCTTTATAACATCAACAAAATAAACAGCATATTACCCCCACTTACAATAGTGTCCAACGTATTTATGAGGATTGGGATTTACCCATTAGTATTCATAGGTACGGTATATAACAGGATAAAAGTGGCTTCAGTTATATTTCAACAAGCTATGGATACTATGCTTGCAAACTGTGATTTCGCAGTTGTTTATCTGGATGATATATTAATTAAAAGTGTATCTAAGAACAACATATCGGGCACGTGAAAAAAGTTTTGGGAAAGTACGAGTATACAGGTTCAAACTCAGTGAAGAAAAGTGCGAATTGTTTTTGCCTAAAATTAAGTACCTAGGACCAATCATTGACACAAATGGTCGTCAACCAGATCCGTCGAGGATAAGTGCAATTAAGAATATGCCTCCTCCAACAAACGTTACTAGGTTATAAGCATTTCTAGGATTGCAAACTTATCAAATCTATATACCTAATATACAGAATTTGAGAGCTCTACTGAACAATTTAATTAAAAAAAAGGCATAAAGTGGAACTGAACTGATAACTGTCAAAAGGCGTTTGAAGAAATCAAGAAAATACTAACATCAGACTTATCATTAGCGCACTACGATCCAAAAGCAGAAATCGTATTGGCTTCAGATGCTAGTGACTATGATATAGTAGCAGTAATTTCTACATAAATATGATGACGGTAACGTGAAAGTCGTCGCACATGTTTCGCGTTCGCTACTACGACAGAAAAACAACGGCCAGATTGAAAAAACGGCGTTAGCAACAATATTTGCAGTGAAAAAATTCACAAATTTATACACGGAAAAAGTTTTCGTTTACAGACTGACCACCAACCTCTGTTATCAATTTATGGTTCGAAAAAAGGAATTTCTACGCATACATTAAAAAGATTATAACGGTGGGGTACCAACTTATTAAATTACGATTTCAGGATAGAATACCAAACGTCAAAAAAATTAAGACATGCTGATGGTTTATCAATATTGATACTAAAACATACTGAACCGGTTAGGGACACTGTTATTGCAGCATTAAAAAGTGAAATAGAAATTAAAAACATATTATGCAATGTAATACGCGAACTGCCAGTTACCCTGGAAGAAATGAAATTAAAAGCAGAATGAGACATGTTTATTTCGAAAAAAAAAAAAACCCGAAAAAAACGATTAAAATAAAATAAGAAAGACGATTAGAATGCAATCCAGACATGAACGCTTACTCGCTATGTGATGGATTACTGATGTTTGCACATTGTAGTAATACCTATCATATTACAAAAGCGAATATTAAATGAATTTCATAGTGGAAATCCGGGAAATTTAATTCTCTTATGAGAAGCTATGTATACTGGACCAAAATTGAATCAAAGACATTGAAAAATTATGAAAAACCTGCAGGGGTTGTGCTTTGGCAGCAAATTCACTTACCACGAAATTATAACCTTAGCCAAAGACAGATACTTCGTAGTCATGACTGCACATAGATTTCGCAGGCCCAACAAATGGATCACATTATCTTGTGGTAGTGGATAGCTTTACTAAGTAGCCTGAAATTTGTAAGTGCAAAAAAAAAAAAAAACTTCCAGGGATACAGTGAATTTTTTACACGAACTGTTTGCAAGATATGGTATTCTGGATGCCATAGTCTCGGATAACGGTAGACACTTCACTGATTACGAATTTAAAGAATTTTGTAAAATGTTCTCAATTAAACATATTACTACTCTGCCATATCACCCAAGGTCAAACGGACAAGTTGAATGGTTTGTGGGCACTTGTAAGAGAGCTTTGAAGTAACAAAAACGTGAGCGAAGAAGCACTACAAAAATTCTTGAGAGTGTATCGGATAACGCCGAATCCCAATACACCGGAAGGCATGTCACCGGCAGAATTGATGTTCGCAAGAAAAAATTAAATCGGTGTTTGACAAGTTGTTACCAGGTCAAAAAAGAATAAGAAGGGATAACAAAAAGAACACAATTTTTTTTTCAAAACTGTCAAAAAAGTACACTATTTACATTATTCGGACTATTGTCCTCATCTTGTCGCCATTTTATTACAACGTTTCGGCCGTTGTACGCTCAAGCCTTCTTCAGGTGGTTGGAATGTCGAAATAAAGGGTTCAGTTCGACATTCCAACCACCTGAAGAAGGCCGGGGCGTACAACGGCCGAAACGTAATAAACATGACGACAAAGATGAGGACAATAGTCCGAATAATATAAATAGTGTACATAATACCTCATCTCAGAAATATAGACAGATTCTGAAGGACCGAAACGTTGTGATAAATATGGCGACAAAGGTGAGGACAATCGTCCGAATAATGTAAATAGTGTACATAATACCTCATCTCAGAAATATAGACAGATGTCAAAGAAGTGTTTTTCAGATTATATAAAAATGAAAAAAAATGTGGGAAAACGGCGTAATAAGGCCACGAATTGTAAAAATTATATATATATATATATATATATATATATATATATATATAGTGAAAGGAAAAAATAGGAACACAAAAGGCTGTTATGATTCATGATGATGATAATATTTTATCATTCTAGAAATAAAAATCTGAAGTTTCATCATTCTAAATAACACCCTGTCCACCAGTTAATAATTCGCGATGATGATGATATTTCAGATCTTTTTTTCTTGAATGATGAAATATCATCATCATCATGAATCATAACAAGGCATTGGAATCAGGTAAATGAAATGTTTACTGAGGAATATATGCAAGTAGTATGCAAGAAAGGAAGAACATTTGCAAGTAGTAGTAGTAGTTTTCGAGGATACCTATCTACTAGGGCGGCTAGCCAATCCCTATTGCAGACGCTTACTCAGGCGCATTTATGTTGGCTCAATACCCACAGAACCCACTTGTGGTTTATGCTGCAACTATGCTGAGCAGACCTTAGTTACAGTTTCTGGGAAAGAGCGTGTTATCTAGCGTGATCAACAATTTGAACAAGGCTAGCACGCTCATGCCCTCGGCCACGATGACTTGTGACTTCGTGCTAGCAGAGCTATCGACAGCACCCAAGGGTTCCGTCTACTCAATTTCACTCACAAGGCTTGGGCCAACCTGTGGTATGGTTTTCAGGCACTTTCCAAATGTGCTGCACGCTAGGATCGACCCCCTCCAGTTCTCTTTACTGACAAATCGACCATGATGAGATTCGAACCCGGGTTTCATGGTCAGAAACCTATGCAAGTACTGTATGATATTTTTGACGTACCAGCATACCAAGAATTTGTTGAATTTACAAGTATGATTACAAGAAAAAGGAAACATACGAAAAAACTAGAGGTTGACCCAAAACGGAAGAATTACAAAGTTCATTACGTGGCGAACTCTTCAGAAAGAGGTGGGGGTGAATACTAAAAAATAAAATAAATATTTACTAGTGAAAAAAAAAATCTGAAAAGGACGGGATGTTGTGGAGTAAATAAAACACCCCTGGTAACACAAATGAACAAGGCAAGACGCCTTAAATAAAGAACTCAAAGTGAGTCAGGCGTCAGTCGGAAAGTAGCCTAAGTGAAAATTACTATTATAACAGCTAGAAGCGAGTTATAACAGGCCCAGAAGTAAGGACAAGAATAGTTATAAGTGTTGTGCTATAGTCCGGTTTATACTGAGTTGCAACGACCAAAATAAAGGTTTGTATTTACTTCATCAGTGGAGAGGTTCTGCAAAACACGTCCGAAAGGAAAGTTGAAAAAAGGTTTAGTCATCAGTAGACCGAGGAAACAAACTTGCACCAGCGGGAATGTTGCTTTTGCGTGTACTGCTACATCTTGGAGCAAAGAGGAGAAATAAAAAATGAGGAAGGAAAATGTTTTTCTTTTTATAAACTTCAACAGCGCCACCTAGCAGCGTTTGACAAAGCCATGTAGGGGTAATCATACTCCCAGTTCTGTTACTACAAGTATTATGGAAAAATGTATTTCTTTTTCGTTTATTAATCATTATTATGTATTCATTGATTTTATAGCAACGTTGGTTGTTTGCATTATTTTATTTAGCAGCATATCAATCTGTATGGGTTATTTACTGACAAAATCTAAATGTTTTGAACGAAATTTTATGCCTTCAACAACAGATATTTTCTACATAATTTCATACTTTTAGAGTAGTCAATCAGTTATGTGCCATGCGTGATACACGCTTAGGTGATCATGTATCTTTCGATACATGACTGACGAGGCAGATATTTTTCCCGCAGTAGGCTCCCATTTCTTTCTGTGGTAGACCAGTTGCCATCCAAGGCTATAAAACCCGGACTGTCCTTCTATTTACCCATATCTGGGGAGGGAAGAAGATGATTCATACCTTTCTCAAAGGTATTAGTACGTAAGTGAATGTAATCGATGGGACTGGAATTTGAACTCGGCTCTCTGATTCCTCTATCCATTACATCACCGTGCTTCCTCTTTTAGAGTAGACGTATTACTGTATCGTATCGTATTCATATACTTTCCAGTCCGGCCATCGCTGCTGTGGCTGTAGCGATCCGTAAGCGGATTTCTGCGTCGAAGGTACTATTTTTGACAGGGTTGCACCCAAGTATCTGAAGCTGGGAACTTCCTTTCAGGAATTCCGGCATTGTCTTATCCGTCCAATCTTTGGTGTTGTCTGACCAGCTTTTGCGTTGCCGCCTGCCTTCTAAAGTTCTTTGCATGATGGCTTTTGAACTTGCTCCGTACGTAATCATTGATTTCGTGATATCAGTAGGAGAACCAGAAGAACTTTCTCAAGCATTTGTTCTCGAACGCCTGCACCCTTTTTCCTCGCCCCAGCTAAGAGTGTCCAAGTCTCACACCGTAGAAGAGGATGGATACGACCATCGATTCGTCGAGATTGAACATGGTATGGAAGCTGATGATGCTCTACCATATACTCTCCAGTCCGGCCATCGCTGCTGTGGCTGTAGCGATCCGTGAGCGGATTACTGCGTCGAAGGTACTATTTTTGACAGGGTTGCACCCAAGTATCTGAAGCTGGGAACTTCCTTTCAGGAATTCCGGCATTGTCTTATCCGTCCAATCTTTGGTGGTGTCTGACCAGCTTTTGCGTTGCCGCCTGCCTTCTAAAGTGCTTTGCATGATGGCTTTTGAACTTGCTCCGTACGTAATCATTGATTTCGTGATACCAGTAGGAGAACCAGAAGAACTTTCTCAAGCATTTGTTCTCGAACGCCTGCACCCTTTTCCTCGCCCCAGCTAAGAGTGTCCAAGTCTCACACCCGTAGAAGAGGATGGATACGACCATCGATTCGTCGAGATTGAACATGGTATGGAAGCTGATGATGCTCTACCATATACTCTCCAGTCCGGCCATCGCTGCTGTGGCTGTAGCGATCCGTGAGCGGATTACTGCGTCGAAGGTACTACTATTTTGACAGGGTTGCACCCAAGTATCTGAAGCTGGGAACTTCCTTTCAGGAATTCCGGCATTGTCTTATCCGTCCAATCTTTGGTGTTGTCTGACCAGCTTTTGCGTTGCCGCCTGCCTTCTAAAGTTCTTTGCATGATGGCTATTGAACTTGCTCCGTACGTAATAATTGATTTCGTGATATCAGTAGGAGAACCAGAAGAACTTTCTCAAGCATTTGTTCTCGAACGCCTGCACCCTTTTCCTCGCCCCAGCTAAGAGTGTCCAAGTCTCACACCCGTAGAAGAGGATGGATACGACCATCGATTCGTCGAGATTGAACATGGTATGGAAGCTGATGATGCTCTACCATATACTCTCCAGTCCGGCCATCGCTGCTGTGGCTGTAGCGATCCGTGAGCGGATTACTGCGTCGAAGGTACTATTTTTGACAGGGTTGCACCCAAGTATCTGAAGCTGGGAACTTCCTTTCAGGAATTCCGGCATTGTCTTATCCGTCCAATCTTTGGTGTTGTCTGACCAGCTTTTGCGTTGCCGCCTGCCTTCTAAAGTTCTTTGCATGATGGCTATTGAACTTGCGCCGTACGTAATAATTGATTTCGTGATATCAGTAGGAGAACCAGAAGAACTTTCTCAAGCATTTGTTCTCGAACGCCTGCACCCTTTTCCTCGCCCCAGCTAAGAGTGTCCAAGTCTCACACCCGTAGAAGAGGATGGATACGACCATCGATTCGTCGAGATTGAACATGGTATGGAAGCTGATGATGCTCTACCATATACTCTCCAGTCCGGCCATCGCTGCTGTGGCTGTAGCGATCCGTGAGCGGATTACTGCGTCGAAGGTACTATTTTTGACAGGGTTGCACCCAAGTATCTGAAGCTGGGAACTTCCTTTCAGGAATTCCGGCATTGTCTTATCCGTCCAATCTTTGGTGTTGTCTGACCAGCTTTTGCGTTGCCGCCTGCCTTCTAAAGTTCTTTGCATGATGGCTATTGAACTTGCTCCGTACGTAATAATTGATTTCGTGATATCAGTAGGAGAACCAGAAGAACTTTCTCAAGCATTTGTTCTCGAACGCCTGCACCCTTTTCCTCGCCCCAGCTAAGAGTGTCCAAGTCTCACACCCGTAGAAGAGGATGGATACGACCATCGATTCGTCGAGATTGAACATGGTATGGAAGCTGATGATGCTCTACCATATACTCTCCAGTCCGGCCATCGCTGCTGTGGCTGTAGCGATCCGTGAGCGGATTACTGCGTCGAAGGTACTATTTTTGACAGGGTTGCACCCAAGTATCTGAAGCTGGGAACTTCCTTTCAGGAATTCCGGCATTGTCTTATCCGTCCAATCTTTGGTGTTGTCTGACCAGCTTTTTTGCGTTGCCGCCTGCCTTCTAAAGTTCTTTGCATGATGGCTATTGAACTTGCGCCGTACGTAATAATTGATTTCGTGATATCAGTAGGAGAACCAGAAGAACTTTCTCAAGCATTTGTTCTCGAACGCCTGCACCTTTTCCTCGCCCCAGCTAAGAGTGTCCAAGTCTCACACCCGTAGAAGAGGATGGATACGACCATCGATTCGTCGAGATTGAACATGGTATGGAAGCTGATGATGCTCTACCATATACTCTCCAGTCCGGCCATCGCTGCTGTGGCTGTAGCGATCCGTGAGCGGATTACTGCGTCGAAGGTACTATTTTTGACAGGGTTGCACCCAAGTATCTGAAGCTGGGAACTTCCTTTCAGGAATTCCGGCATTGTCTTATCCGTCCAATTTTTGGTGGTGTCTGACCAGCTTTTGCGTTGCCGCCTGCCTTCTAAAGTGCTTTGCATGATGGCTTTTGAACTTGCTCCGTACGTAATCATTGATTTCGTGATACCAGTAGGAGAACCAGAAGAACTTTCTCAAGCATTTGTTCTCGAACGCCTGCACCCTTTTCCCCGCCCCAACTAAGAGTGTCCAAGTCTCACACCCGTAGAAGAGGATGGATACGACCATCGATTCGTCGAGATTGAACATGGTATGGAAGCTGATGATGCTCTACCATATACTCTCCAGTCTGGCCATCGCTGCTGTGGCTGTAGCGATCCGTGAGCGGATTACTGCGTCGAAGGTACTATTTTTGACAGGGTTGCACCCAAGTATCTGAAGCTGGGAACTTCCTTTCAGGAATTCCGGCATTGTCTTATCCGTCCAATCTTTGGTGTTGTCTGACCAGCTTTTGCGTTGCCGCCTGCCTTCTAAAGTTCTTTGCATGATGGCTATTGAACTTGCTCCGTACGTAATAATTGATTTCGTGATATCAGTAGGAGAACCAGAAGAACTTTCTCAGGCATTTGTTCTCGAACGCCTGCACCTTTTCCTCGCCCCAGCTAAGAGTGTCCAAGTCTCACACCCGTAGAAGAGGATGGATACGACCATCGATTCGTCGAGATTGAACATGGTATGGAAGCTGATGATGCTCTACCATATACTCTCCAGTCCGGCCATCGCTGCTGTGGCTGTAGCGATCCGTGAGCGGATTACTGCGTCGAAGGTACTATTTTTTGACAGGGTTGCACCCAAGTATCTGAAGCTGGGAACTTCCTTTCAGGAATTCCGGCATTGTCTTATCCGTCCAATCTTTGGTGTTGTCTGACCAGCTTTTGCGTTGCCGCCTGCCTTCTAAAGTTCTTTGCATGATGGCTATTGAACTTGCTCCGTACGTAATAATTGATTTCGTGATATCAGTAGGAGAACCAGAAGAACTTTCTCAAGCATTTGTTCTCGAACTCCTGCACCCTTTTTCCTCGCCCCAGCTAAGAGTGTCCAAGTCTCACACCCGTAGAAGAGGATGGATACGACCATCGATTCGTCGAGATTGAACATGGTATGGAAGCTGATGATGCTCTACCATATACTCTCCAGTCCGGCCATCGCTGCTGTGGCTGTAGCGATCCGTGAGCGGATTACTGCGTCGAAGGTACTATTTTGACAGGGTTGCACCCAAGTATCTGAAGCTGGGAACTTCCTTTCAGGAATTCCGGCATTGTCTTATCCGTCCAATCTTTGGTGTTGTCTGACCAGCTTTTTGCGTTGCCGCCTGCCTTCTAAAGTTCTTTGCATGATGGCTATTGAACTTGCTCCGTACGTAATAATTGATTTCGTGATATCAGTAGGAGAACCAGAAGAACTTTCTCAAGCATTTGTTCTCGAACGCCTGCACTCTTTTCTCGCCCCAGCTAAGAGTGTCCAAGTCTCACACCCGTAGAAGAGGATGGATACGACCATCGATTCGTCGAGATTGAACATGGTATGGAAGCTGATGATGCTCTACCATATACTCTCCAGTCCGGCCATCGCTGCTGTGGCTGTAGCGATCCGTGAGCGGATTACTGCGTCGAAGGTACTATTTTGACAGGGTTGCACCCAAGTATCTGAAGCTGGGAACTTCCTTTCAGGAATTCCGGCATTGTCTTATCCGTCCAATCTTTGGTGGTGTCTGACCAGCTTTTGCGTTGCCGCCTGCCTTCTAAAGTGCTTTGCATGATGGCTTTTGAACTTGCTCCGTACGTAATCATTGATTTCGTGATACCAGTAGGAGAACCAGAAGAACTTTCTCAAGCATTTTGTTCTCGAACGCCTGCACCCTTTTCCCGCCCCAACTAAGAGTGTCCAAGTCCACACCCGTCTCACGACCATCGATTCGTCGAGATTGAACATGGATGGAAGCTGATGACCATGGTCCGGCCATCGCTGCTGTGGCTGTAGCGATCCGTGAGCGGATTACTGCGTCGAGAAGGTACTGAACATGGTATGGAATTCCGGCATTGTCTTATCCGATTCTTTTGCGTTGCCGCCTGCCTTCTAAAGTATGGCTATTGAACTTGCTCCGTAGTCTTGATTTCGTGATACCATCGCTTTCTCAGGCATTTGGCGCCTGCCCTTTTCCTCGCCCCAGCGATCCAAGTCTCACACCCGTAGAAGCGGATGGATACTCGATTCGTCGAGATTGAACATGGTATGGAAGCTATTGCTCTTCCATATACTCTCCAGTCAGGGTTGGCACCGATCCGTGAGCGGATTACTGCGTCGAAGGTACTATTTTTGAAGGGTTGCTGGGAACTTCCTTTCAGGAATTCCGGCATTGTCTTATCCGTCCAATCTTTGGTGTTGTCTGACCAGCTTTTGCGTTGCCGCCTGCCTTCTAAAAGTTCTTTGCATGATGGCTATTGAACTTGCTCCGTACGTAATAATTGATTTCGTGATATCAGTAGGAGAACCAGAAGAACTTTCTCAGGCATTTGTTCTCGAACGCCTGCACCCTTTTCCTCGCCCCAGCTAAGAGTGTCCAAGTCTCACACCCGTAGAAGAGGATGGATACGACCATCGATTCGTCGAGATTGAACTTGGTATGGAAGCTGATGATGCTCTTCCATATATTTTCCAGTCCGGCCATCGCTGCTATGGCTGTAGCGATCCGTGAGCGGATTACTGCGTCGAAGGTACTATTTTTGACAGGGTTGCACCCAAGTATCTGAAGCTGGGAACTTCCTTTCAGGAATTCCGGCATTGTCTTATCCGTCCAATCTTTGGTGGTGTCTGACCAGCTTTTGCGTTGCCGCCTGCCTTCTAAAGTTCTTTGCATGATGGCTTTTGAACTTGCTCCGTACGTAATAATTGATTTCGTGATATCAGTAGGAGAACCAGAAGAACTTTCTCAGGCATTTGTTCTCGAACGCCTGCACCCTTTTCCTCGCCCCAGCTAAGAGTGTCCAAGTCTCACACCCGTAGAAGAGGATGGATACGACCATCGATTCGTCGAGATTGAACTTGGTATGGAAGCTGATGATGCTCTTCCATATATTTTCCAGTCCGGCCATCGCTGCTGTGGCTGTAGCGATCCGTGAGCGGATTACTGCGTCGAAGGTACTATTTTTTCTCGACAGGGTTGCACCCAAGTATCTGAAGCTGGGAACTTCCTTTCAGGAATTCCGGCATTGTCTTATCCGTCCAATCTTTGGTGTTGTCTGACCAGCTTTTGCGTTGCCGCCTGCCTTCTAAAGTGCTTTGCATGATGGCTTTTGAACTTGCTCCGTACGTAATAATTGATTTCGTGATATCAGTAGGAGAACCAGAAGAACTTTCTCAGGCATTTGTTCTCGAACGCCTGCACCCTTTTCCTCGCCCCAGCTAAGAGTGTCCAAGTCTCACACCCGTAGAAGAGGATGGATACGACCATCGATTCGTCGAGATTGAACATGGTATGGAAGCTGATGATGCTCTACCATATACTCTCCAGTCCGGCCATCGCTGCTGTGGCTGTAGCGATCCGTGAGCGGATTACTGCGTCGAAGGTACTATTTTTGACAGGGTTGCACCCAAGTATCTGAAGCTGGGAACTTCCTTTCAGGAATTCCGGCATTGTCTTATCCGTCCAATCTTTGGTGTTGTCTGACCAGCTTTTGCGTTGCCGCCTGCCTTCTAAAGTGCTTTGCATGATGGCTTTTGAACTTGCTCCGTACGTAATAATTGATTTCGTGATATCAGTAGGAGAACCAGAAGAACTTTCTCAGGCATTTGTTCTCGAACGCCTGCACCCTTTTCCTCGCCCCAGCTAAGAGTGTCCAAGTCTCACACCGTAGAAGAGGATGGATACGACCATCGATTCGTCGAGATTGAACATGGTATGGAAGCTGATGATGCTCTTCCATATATTTCCAGTCCGGCCATCGCTGCTGTGGCTGTAGCGATCCGTGAGCGGATTACTGCGTCGAAGGTACTATTTTGACAGGGTTGCACCCAAGTATCTGAAGCTGGGAACTTCCTTTCAGGAATTCCGGCATTGTCTTATCCGTCCAATCTTTGGTGTTGTCTGACCAGCTTTTGCGTTGCCGCCTGCATTCTAAAGTTCTTTGCATGATGGCTATTGAACTTGCTCCGTACGTAATAATTGATTTCGTGATATCAGTAGGAGAACCAGAAGAACTTTCTCAGGCATTTGTTCTCGAACGCCTGCACCCTTTTCCTCGCCCCAGCTAAGAGTGTCCAAGTCTCACACCGTAGAAGAGGATGGATACGACCATCGATTCGTCGAGATTGAACATGGTATGGAAGCTGATGATGCTCTACCATATACTCTCCAGTCCGGCCATCGCTGCTGTGCTGTAGCGATCCGTGAGCGGATTACTGCGTCGAAGGTACTATTTTTGACAGGGTTGCACCCAAGTATCTGAAGCTGGAACTTCCTTTCAGGAATTCCGGCATTGTCTTATCCGTCCAATCTTTGGTGTTGTCTGACCAGCTTTTGCGTTGCCGCCTGCCTTCTAAAGTGCTTTGCATGATGGCTTTTGAACTTGCTCCGTACGTAATAATTGATTTCGTGATATCAGTAGGAGAACCAGAAGAACTTTCTCAGGCATTTGTTCTCGAACGCCTGCACCCTTTTCCTCGCCCCAGCTAAGAGTGTCCAAGTCTCACACCCGTAGAAGAGGATGGATACGACCATCGATTCGTCGAGATTGAACATGGTATGGAAGCTGATGATGCTCTACCATATACTCTCCAGTCCGGCCATCGCTGCTGTGGCTGTAGCGATCCGTGAGCGGATTACTGCGTCGAAGGTACTATTTTTGACAGGGTTGCACCCAAGTATCTGAAGCTGGGAACTTCCTTTCAGGAATTCCGGCATTGTCTTATCCGTCCAATCTTTGGTGTTGTCTGACCAGCTCTTGCGTTGCCGTTCGCCTTCAACAGTGTCTTGTATGATGGTCTTCCTGTAGTGGTTATTCCGTGTGACGTGGACAAACCATAACATCTTCCGACGCTTAATAATAGCGAGGACAGATTTCTGTCGGCTCACGAGCCTTTAGAACATGCTCCGTACAAAATCATTGGTTTCGGGATAACAGTAGGAGTTTTCTTAAGCATTTGTTCTCGAACGCCTGCACCCTCTTCCTCGCCCCAGCTAAGAGTGTCCAAGTCTCACACCCGTAGAGGAGGATGGATACGACTATCGATTCGTCGAGCTTGAACATGGTATGGAAGCTGATGTTGCTCTTCCATATCCTTTCCAGTTAGGCCATCGCTGCTGTGGTTGGTGTGATCTATTAAATGGAATAACTTTGGAGAAATGGCTGTGAGCTAAACAAGTTTGCAAAGATAACTTTAAATGATTCTTAGATCAAAGGGAAAAATTATTTTCTAAAAGACCAAAGAACAATATAGATATCTGAAAATGAAATCTTTGTGAGTTGTCGTCCAAATAATTTCTTTTTACATGTTAGGATTTATTTTGTTCTTATCTCAAATCGTTAAATAAGTTGAAATGTTATTGATTTCAAAGTAATGCATTAAAAGACAAAAAATTGAAAATTTACACACACAGATAGAGACATGTGCACGGAATTCACACAAGATTCCAATTAATATATGTCTTTTTTTTTATAATAATGTTCTACTTGTACGATTATGTGAATATTGTTCGAAAATAATTATTCATTTAAATTTCATTCAAACAATTTACAATTCGAATAAATGTTTTTCGAATAATTGTTTTCAAATAATTATTTTGGAACAATTTTCTTGATATGTCCTGTGCAAAGCCCAAGAGGCACTTAGGGTAGTGGGTTACAAGTGCAAGAGGTACAGTTTATGAGAATATCTGGGCAAGTTCCTGGCCTGAGACAATTCCTATAATTTGACCAAGTCTACCATTTCGTCCCCAGCCCCTCAACCTCCGGCGTCTTCCTCTTTGGGTTGAGGTGTCCACTCGGTCCGAACCGAACTTAGGGGTAACTGGCCGTACGCTCCCTGAGTACCCGTAGATTATTTCGACCGGTCAACTGGTGAAGTCTTGCTCACTGCCCACGCTGTGTTAGTTTTTTAGATCCAGTAAACGGGGTGTTGTCCATATGTTCACGGTCGACTGGGGACGTGGACACAGCTGTGAGAGTTGGCGCTAGGAAGTTTAGAATGTGGCAAAATAAAACATAAATAATATCTGCAGAAGCCAGACAACAATGGGGGAAATATTGACGTCTTTTATATAAGCAGATAGCATCAGAACAGAGGTTACAGGGAGAATAAAAACATTTAACATAAATGAGAAAAGAAAAGGAAAAAGACAAAATGCATCCAGCGAATTCCCAACAGAGAGAGGGTTTGTGTGTGATAAACGCGTATTGAATCGCCTGGGGTAGGTTTATGACTAATAGTCCAGTATCATATAGACTTTTCAGAACAGGGGGCAGTCTTTTTTCTCTCCTCCAAAATTCTCCCACAAATCTCTCGACTCACTGCGACGATAGTCTCGTGACCCTCTCGACTACGGTCTCTTTCCCCGACTCTGCTTTATTAGCAAAATTTCGAGTTAATATAGAAAAAGGATCAGCTGATCACAATTGACCCTCGGTCCGGCACGCAGCTACCACGAGTGCCAAAACCTATCCCTTGACATGTAAACCTATTCTCCAATTATTTACCTTATCTCAATCACGAGTTCTTCTCGCTTCACCAAAATTATACTTTGGGATATCTAAACATTGATTCAACCTTTTAATCAAAACAAATACTGTTAAACAAAACCAAGTATCTCGCCCATTCCCATTGTTTACTAGTGACCCAGGTTTAAAACATTACCTTCTGCCATGGGATCGTGTTTCTCATCGGTAAACACACATCTTAACCCAAATTGTACTTTGGTATATAAACACCGTTTTCATTTCTAGTCAATAAAAGTTATATTTGCGTGTGTGCGTTCATGTGGGTGTGTGTATATACCTCTCTCTGTTACACAAGTGCCCAAATTTTTTTAAACCTGTCTTGGTGAGGCTGAGAACTTTTCATCACCACTTCAATTTAACACTGACTCATTTGAAAAAGAGAATGAATAAATAAGAAATACATTTTTATATATTTATGAGAGAAGGAATGAGACTGTCTCTGTGGTTAAGTAGTCTAAAACACGCCAGATCAGACGATGGTTTCTCCTACAAAGCCAATTAAACAGCATATTTTGATTAAGTAAGTCTCTTGAATGTTCAGACCATTAGATGTAATTCACACTGTTTTAAAATAAACAGGACATCTACTCAAACATGAGTAGCCACTAAAAATTACTATTTTTTAGAATAATGCTCACCTTGTACAAGGTCCAAGAACCACTCAAGGTAGTGTAGAAAAATCACGTGGTCAAGATAAACACTCAGTTGTGGAGCAAGCTAAGTGAATAATAATTCAACCTTGAGAAAGAGAGCTATTTATGGTGCCATGGAGCATCTCATTGTGCTAAAGTGCGATAGTCCATTGCTTGGGCTGTGATTGGCTGCTGGTACCTGAGTGGAGGTATTTCTATATAAATACCAGCTTGATTCATCAGTTAGTTTGCAGGGTTTGTATTAAGTTACAACCTGCTTTATTTTTGCCTGCTAGCTGGACGCTAGCTGGGACCTTTACGCCGGTAAGTGCTGTTTATTGTATTGTTATTCTTACAGGTAGAAAGAGAGTAAGAAGCACAGTTTCTGAGAATATTTGGAGGAGATAATGGCTAACCCTAGACATGAGACAAATATAATCTGGAGGCATTGGTATATTTTAAAGAAAAATAGGCTACTTTATTCATAGAGTATACTTATATTGTTGAGTATACTTATATTATATACTTATATTCTATCTGTGTGTGCGTATATATATATATATATATATATATATATATATATATATATATATTTCGATAAACGTGCAATCAATTTACAAATTCATGAATTATTCACACAAAAACAAATGCAAAGGTTAATGATTTAATTGGCGAGAAATCCATCGTCGCAAACAATTCAAATAATATACAAAAACCTCCGAATCCGTTATGAATGAAAAGATCCTTGTTTCTATAAATTTCTGCCGCATTAGTTCTTATTTTTAACTACAAGCTTTCGTCTGTTCTACAGACATCTTCAGGTATGGAATAGATGTTGTTCTTGTTTTTTCTCTTAGTAATAAGAGGACAACGAAAATATATGTATTGTTGTATCCGAAAATGCTATTGGAAATGAGTTATTGTTTTTGGAGCGTGCAATACAGTAATGTCGCACTTATTATCCAAAAGTCTTGTTTTTGTGTGAATAATTCATGAATTTGTAAATTGATTGCACGTTTATCGAAATTAAAATAACTGATCCAAGTGCGACTTTTGGATAATAAGTGCGACATTACTGTAATTATTGAACAATATAGTTCATGCCACTTTGACAGAAAATTTACCAGTAAAAAATTCGTTTATCACCATATTTGTACATGAACGCACAACTGTAAAAAAATTAAAATCAAACTCAGCGTTGCTATTGCACACTCCAAAAACAATAACTCATTTCCAATAGCATTTTCGGATACAACAATACATATATTTTCGTTGTCCTCTTATTACTAAGAGAAAAAACAAGAACAACATCTATTCTATACCTGAAGATGTCTGTAGGAACAGACGAAAGCTTGTAGTAAAAATAAGAACTAATGCGGCAGAAATTTATAGAAACAAGGATCTTTTCATTCATAACGGATTCGGAGGTTTTTGTATATTATTTGAATTGTTTGCGACGATGGATTTCTCGCCAATTAAATCATTAACCTTTGCATTAGTTTTTGTGTGAATAATTCATGTATTTGTAAATAGATTGCACGTTTATCGTAATATATATATATATATATATATATATATATATATATATATATATATATATATTAATAGTTTGAACAAATTCAATAGACTTCAAGCCAAACCATTGACATCGAAACAATTCTGTCACACCCCAAACCACTAGAGGTAGTGAATTAGAGAGGAAGAGGCACAGTTTATGAGGATATATGAGGAAGATATTGGTTATCCCTAGACTTAAGCAGGTTAAGATTGTAGTGATCAGGGAAGCATCCTCTTGGGAAACAAAGCAGTTTCGTGGGAAGAAGCTGATCTAGTAGAACATACTGAAGGAATACATGGGGGCGATTCACTACAATGGGTGTAGCATGGCAGGTCGTAGTCATGAAGGTTACAACTGGAGGAAAACTAAGGAATGTATTTCGTCTGAACACTTTTCAACATTTCATCTGTGAGGAAAAGGGTTGTAGGGTGGGAATTAATTAAAAATATTAATGACGCGGAGATGCTTTTGGACACTATCAAGACTAGAAAGTGAAAACTGGACAGAGTTACTAGAAAGTGAAGACTTACCCATATATGGCAACAGTACCCCATTTTCAGTCTGATCTGGTCTTTGCAAAGGAAGAGGATAGCAGGAGGGGTCACGTACTTACTGGAACTGGATAGGGAGCGAGGCATTTTCCCTATTATCTATAGAGAAGATTAGACGTGGCACAAGGCCGAAAGTATGGGGCACCCAATGAGGATCGAACTCACTACTCAGTCGTAAATGTTCTAGCGAGACAAGCTTGCCAACCATTACACCGCCTCGAGGTGCCCAGGCGATGGATCTTATATAGAAATTCCACTTGGGGTCTAATTTAAACTTAAGTGACAAAAGGCATTCAAGGCACAGGGCCTGCCTGAGAGAGCGCCTGTTCATTGCGATATGTGGAAATTCAGAATCAGCTTGATGATAATGGAACGTCTTTATAGACATTATGCATGAAAGGAAGATTTCTTTTCCCTTTTGCTTTTCTTTTTACTTTTTCTTTTGTTTATAATGTTCTAGTAACGGCTCGGATTGAAGAATCGAAGAGCCGATTTCGAATCCCAGTCGAATCTATGACATTCACTTACGAACTAATATCCTTGGGAAAGGTATGAATCCACTTCTTCTCCCCGCAGCTATGGGTAAATAGCAAGACAGACCGGGTTCTATAGCCTTGGAAAGCAACTGGTCTACTGTAGAAAGAAATGGTAACCTACTGCGGGAATAATAATCTGCCGCGTCAGTCATGTATCAAAAGATACATGATCGCCTAAGCGTGTATCACGCATGGCAAATAACTGAATCGGAGAGCCGAGTTCGAATTCCAATCGAATCCATTACATTCACTTACCTGCTAGTAACCTGGGTAAAAGTATGAATCCTCTTCTTCTCCCCCCCCCCAGCTATGGGTAAATAGCAGGACAGCCCGAGTTCTATAGCCTTGGAGGACAACAGGTCTACTGCAGAAAGAAATGGCAACCTACTGCGGGAAAAAATGTATCGAAAGATATATGATCGCCTAAGCGTGTATCAAGCATGGCACATGACTGAACTGAGTAGCTTTGAAAGTTTTTTTAATTATATTTTAAGTGATTCTATCTCACTTTGTTGGTAATGGTAAAGGTAACATTTACTGTTTCCCTATAAGGAAACATTTGGCATTCATTGACCGAGCAGCCAGTACTGCTGTTGATTGAAATTTATAAAATCTTTCTCTTAAAACTTTTTTCAGGAAAATAGATTTCTCAAGTCCAGTAGCTGATATCACTCTTTCTAGTATTAGTAGGGGGGTTCTTTTGTGTTTGTACTACTTGTGCCATAACCTCCTTAAATATTATTGGAAAACAGAAAATATAGGTAGGTAGTGTTGTGATGCGTGTTCTTAATGCATATATCTGTTGTACATTTAACGATTCAAGAAAAAACAACGACATTCCATATGTGGATCAACAAATAAATATATATTGAAAAATAACATACAAAACAATCATGCAATGAAGTGTAATGATTAAGGAGAAAAAATTGTTCCCCTTCAATTGTATTCTGATTTATGATTGAATGTTCGAAAGAGTTTCTCTTGAATAAGAATGTTCAGGATTCTATGTTGAATAGAGTTTGATGTTAGAATAGAATACAGTTAATTAAGAAATGTGTTGTTTAGAGAAATTAATAGAGTTCTGGTTCATGAACTTAGCTGAGTCACGGAGAGAGATATGTATAATGTGTTACAAAAATATGTATCTGTGTGTGCGTTTGAAATGTTGTGAGTAAAGTCGTAGATTTGCGTGGACAGGCGAACTAGCTGGACTCTACTGGCGGCTTGTGGCAAAATTGTTTCTTTTAAAGGTACCGGTAGGCTCCGGGCGAAAACGCGGGAAAAATTGATTTAGTATAAAAATGTTTGATTGGTTAAAATTTGACCAATTACTGATTTTGTATCAAAGAAACATGTGAGCAAGTTCACGACCGAAAAATTCAAAGTGATGACTGCGATTGCTAAATTGTCTTATAGGAAAGCAGTATTGATTTACTAGCCAATCACAGACGAATAAACTTTGGTCGTGGAAAAGCATAGCAGTCGCTACAGTGTAATGACAAAAGCACGCAGGTGTTGGCTTTAAGAAAGCTTTATTCAACTGGGAATACAAGGTTCGTGTATAGTCCCAGTAAACAGAAATTGCTCTCTCAAAAAGGAGAGTAACAAACCAGGGGAGACCGCTCTTGATTATTCATAACAGGTAGATTGTGTCATTCTTTTTATATTTGCTTTTGACACTCATATCGCAATATTAATTATAATATTTTTCTTATTTCATTTGGTTGTTTTTTAAAGGCACCTCACGGTGGAGTAATAGCAATTTGTCTCACAGATTATTTATACTGGGTAGTGAGTTTAATCTGTAGCGGACCGTCGGGTGAAGATATAAAAAACACACGTGGGTTAAAATTTTCTGATAGCCGGTCCAGCTATATGAGAATGTTGGACTTTAATTAAGTCCAAAGAAGACAAAGAAAACAAACAAGACCGATAAATATGTATAAACAAATATATGTATTTACAACAAGTTACAAGCACATGGACAGTTACATTGATTTTGTGTGGTGAATATTATGTGTTTGTATTGTGGTGAGTGTTCGTAAGTACGTGTATTGGTATTGTTCTTAGTGTGTTCCCAGTATTTGGGAAACGCTGTATTGGTGAGAGGTCACATACTGGTATTAACTGAAATGAAGACAGAAGAGAAAGAATTACCCCACTTCCACGCGAGGTGGGATACGGCCCAAGGCCTGAGGGGGGAAAAAGAGATCGAGGCAAAAGGTCATCCAGTATTTATAGCAAGGGGAGAGAGACCCCTGGTGAAAGATTAAGGAACTAAGGAGGAGCTAACTCCGACAAATCTTTGCTGAGGGCCCAATAATTGTACTATTAAGTCAAAATTAACCTACATTAATATTTTTTAAAAAATGCTGAAAAGTTTTTAGTTTGACTCATTTCCAAAATATGATCAAATGATTAAACTAGTTAATCAGATTTTGGAGAATTTGGACACCAGTGCATGCCAAAAAAAAAAAAAAATGCATTGTCAAAAGGACGTTTTTTGTTTTTTTTTTTACATTAACACTGTTATTATTTTACCAACCTTTCATCGTGAGCAGTGTTTAAAAAGCTATGATTAGAATCAGAGAGAGAGAGAGAGAGAGAGTTCCACGCGTCTGAATAACACCAGTGTCAAATTACACGCTGATACATTATCAGCCTCTTATGAGAGCAGAGCAATTTCAAAGAACTCTATTCAACTCCAAAGCTAAGTACCTTAAATCTTTTCATTCATGTTGAATACAAGTGTATGACGTTTATGTGTAAAACGAACTCTCTCAATTTGTTTTAAATATTTTGGAATATTACTTTGTGTCCGATGATTGTCAAAAGGACGTTTTTTTTTTTTACATTGACACAGTTATTATTTTACCTACTTTTCATGGTGGGCAGTGTTTGTTTTAAAAACCTATGATTAGAATTGTAATAAAACCTAAACATATGATGAAAGTGAATTTATAAATATTCTTGTTCTTGAGAATTTACAATAAAAATATTAAACATTATTTATTTATGAGACTCTTTATTTTCAAAAATAATTTTATATTTACAACATTGTAAAAACTAATAGAATTAAAACTAATGTAATGCAATATTTATCATTTAAGCTTTAAAAATACTGGACAGGATCTGCATTAAAATGAAAAATGAAAAGGTTTCTTAACTTTTACTGGCTACAAGGCGTCAACTGTCCTCAGATTGCATTGACGAATTTTATTAAGCTTTGATAAAACTAAGTAAGAACTGTTATTTTTTTTCAGTATCAGCGGAACAATATCTAACTGAATTGATCCGAGGTGTGTGGTGAATACAAAAGACCAAGGCAAAGTTTAACGGGCTTATCTGATCATTTATTTTGATCAGTAGAAGAAGGGATTACCTCTGGTATGAAGAAAAGATCAAGGCAAAGTTTAACGAGTCTATGTGAACATTTATTTTGATCAGTAGAAAAAGGGATTGGCTCCGAGCTGAAGAAAAGACCAAGGCAAAGTTTAACCAGCCGATGCGAATATTTATTTGATCAATAGAAAGGGATTGGCTTCGAGCTGAAGAAAAAACAAAGGCAAAGTTTAACGAGCGGATGCGAAAATTTAATTTGACCAGTAGAAGAAGAGATTAGCTCCAGGCTGAAGAAAAGACCAAGGCGAAATTTAATGAGCCTATGTGAAAATTTATTTTGACTAATGGAAAAGGGAGCGGCTTACAAACTGAGAAAAATGTAACGAGCCCGTGCGAAATTGCTTTTTGATATAAATAGAGAAGGTTGAAGCAAGTCACAGAGAGAGAGAGAGACAGACAGACAGACAGACAGACAGACAGAGACAGACAGCAGAAAGAAGCGGAGTTCCACGCGTCTGAATAACGCCTGTGTCAAATTACACGCTGATATATTAGCCTATTATGAGAGCAGGGCAATTTCAAAGAACTCTATTCAACTCCAATGCTAAGTATCTTAAATCTTTTCATTCATGTTGAATACAAGTGTATGACTTTTATGTGTAAAACGAACTCTCTCAATTTGTTTTAAACATTTTGGAATATTACTTTGTGTCCGATGATTTAATATGGACATTTTCTCTTCTTGATAATTCATCGAAACTACAAATTTTCAATGTTTGATCCTTTATCCTGAAACAAGCTACTGACAATTTCAAATGTGTAAACTTGTAAATAAATTCTTGTTTCGTTAAATATAACATGTGTGCTTCCTCGTTATTTTCCCTAAATATTTCAGATGCTTTCATAAATGGGCTACGGTCCATGGATATCCAACAAAGAATACTCGCAAACAGTACCTTAACATTACAGCAGGCCTATCACCAAGCAAGAGTACTAGATTTAGCAGAAGAAAATGCTAAAAATTACGATACAGGGACCTCTCCACCTATTCCCTTCAAATCGTCTGAAATACTAGACCCTTTGGAAATATTAGGCTTAACTAAACGCACATTTTTTTTCTGCGGGGGCAAGAAACACGCAAGGTCATTATGCCCCGCTACAAGGGACAAATATTAGACATGTGGAAAGTAGGGACAGGGGCTAAAGTTTGAAAAAGTAAGAAAATGGGAGGAAAACGGTAACGGCATTGTTGGATATTTTCGGCAGCTAATCAACTACAACAATAGAAATCGCTACTAATGAACAGCCACTAAAAGCACTGATTGACACGGGGGCCCAGAAAGCTTTCTTAACGCAAGCACTGCGAAACTAAATTCGTGGAAGATTTACCCGTGCCTAAACAAAATGGCGATGGCTAGCTCATCTCTTTTCATACAAATACTTGGATACTGTTTAGTTGATCTACGCGTAAAGGGTACTCCTGTAGTGGGCCAGAAATGTAAAAAAAACAACACCAACCGATATATATATATATATATATATATATATATATATATATATATATATATATATAATAACAACCGATATATATATATAACAACCGATATATATATATATATATATATATATATATATATATATATATATATATATATATATATATATTGATGCATGTTTCATTAAATAATACAGGCAAGTTTTGTCTATTCTAAGTAAATTCCTTTCATATTGTCTGTTAAGCTTAATAACATTATCATTAAAAGATGAAAAAAATCACCATATTGATACATGTTTTTTTAATCCTATCTGAGCTTTCGGCTTACAGAAGCCATTATCAAAGATGACAATTACATTTCAATATATTAAACAATACACGGACAAAACAATAATGATAGTCTGTTTTTGTTGCATGAAAGTTTTCTAAGCAACGACAAACTCGTGTATACGAGACGCAGAAGCGAAAATCACACAGCAGCTCGTGACGTCACACATGACCACGCGAGAATGAAAACGAGAAGTAGTAAGTATGGGAAGCCGTTGGTATAAACCAATGGCTTCTGTTATCAATTATAGGCATTTAAGAATATTTGTGGAGATTTCATAATTTATTTTGTTCAGGTTAGGTTTCAACTGTTTTATGCATATATATATATATATATATATATATATATATATATATATACAATTATGTGTAAACAACAAAAGGGTTTACAAAAGACAGAGACATTAATGTGTATGTGTGGGAAGTTTGTGTTTCAAAATATGTGTGAGTGAATATTAATGTCCGTACGTACGAGTATGTTTGTGTGTGTGTGTGTGTGTGAGTGTGTGTAATGCTCATGCGTGTCCAACAAGAGGGAGCGCTTTTTTCTGTGAGAGCGTTACATTGTCGTAGTGTTCCGCTGAAAATGAAAAGTGAAAGTGGACACGGCAAAGTCTCGTCTATATATAGTGTTGGGAGTGCGTCCCCTAGGAGCAATTTCAAAATTAAGGAAGAGATGACTCTGACACTAAAGAAGTAAGATATTTATTAATGAAAGATCTATGCTACGACCCAATATTAGGGCACAACTTCTCAGGCCAATATTCATTAGTAGAAATACCGTTTGGCTTGTCATATAGGACATAAATGAATGGAATTGTTCGTTTATGTAAATAAGCGGAGTTTAGTGGGGTTGTGGACAGTCAGCATTAGTTCATAGACGCGCGCTAAGATCTTATTGCTCGTCGACCTCTCCGTCCGAAGGCATAGAACCCAGACGAGACGATGCAGAACGGCAGAGTCTCGTCTGGGGAGGTAGACAAACTCGGGAGAAATTTTTGCCCGAGCCTACGGGCTCGGAAAAACATACGTTAAACCGACCTTGTACCACATCCCGCTCTGTGGGGAGCTCGGGTAAATACTGAGTTAGCATTAGGTGAATTGCTAAGTGTACCTTCGTGTAGTAAACCTTCTTATTTTATTACTTACCTATGAATTTGCCTTCCTTATTTATTTCTCTCTGTTATCTCGAAAACACGATATACAACAGTTGGCGACGAGAAATCGAATGCAACAGTTGACAAAGAGGATGAGATACAACACAGCACATAAAGAAGAAGAAGAAGAAGAAGAAGAAGAAGAAGAAGAAGAAAAGAAGAAAGAACATAAACTATCAATTGATAAAAATGAGCGAGAGTAGAAAATGCAAATTTTATAAATATAAGTTTAGGTAAGTAAGTCTAGTTAACTACAACCGATT
Source organism: Acanthosepion pharaonis (assembly GCA_903632075.3). NCBI lineage: Eukaryota > Metazoa > Mollusca > Cephalopoda > Sepiida > Sepiidae > Acanthosepion > Acanthosepion pharaonis. Next base: position 2,007,356 of record CAHIKZ030000242.1, on the reverse strand, counting down.
AGTGAGTTATAAGATCTTGGCATTATTTACAATACATCGCAAAATTAACAACGATACCTTGGAGTAGTTACTGGTAATGCACTCAACAATTAAATCAGGGAACTTTAGTTTCAGGTCTGCAGATAAAATTAGTTAAAACAACTCTCAATCTCAATCTGTAAAAGAAAACTTCTTTGATTGGGAAATATTTTTTCAGTTGACCAATTCTTCTTGAGCAGTATTTTTGCAATGGCATGCAGACAAAGTTCTTCTCCAAAACCTGATCACCTACATTCTTATCCGTAGAAGGAAACTTTTAGAAAGAAACTTGCGGTGGGAAATTCCTTCAAATGATCAACTGTCATATAAGACATAAATGAATGGAATCGTCCGTTCATGTAAATAAGTGGAGTTAAGTGGTAGTTGTGGAGAGTCACCATTTGGTAAGCTCTTATTGTTTGTCAAACTCTCTACCTTCGGGCAGAGAGGAACCCAAACAAGGCTATACCGAAGGGCAGATTCTCGTCTGGGGAGATAGACAAACCCGATCCGTTATTACGCGTTCTAGGGGAGAATTTTTGCCAAGGTCTACATGCTCGGAAAAACACACGTTAAACCGACCTTGTGCCACATCTCGCTCTGTGGGAAGCTCGGATAAATACCGAGTTAGCATTAGGTGAATTGCTAAGTGTACCTTCGTGTAGTAAACCTTCTTATTTTATTACTTACCTATGAATTTGCCTTCCTTATTTATTTCTCTCTGTTATCTCGAAAACACGATATACAACGGTTGGCGACGAGAATTCGAATGCAACAGTTGGCAAAGAGGATGAGATACAACACAGCACATAAAGAAGAAGAAGAAGAAGAAGAAGAAGAAGAAAGAACATGTAAACTATCAATTGATAAAAATGAGCGAGAGTAGAAAATGCAAATTTGATAAATATAAGTTTGTTGCGGCGTTAAGCAGGTGCTGTTAACTCCGCAAGCAGAAAATAAAGTAGGGCAATACGATCGAAGCAAGGACAACAAAGGCGAGGATGTAAAAGTTTAAGCCAAATTTTATTTAATAATCTGGCAAAAGTATGTACAGGAAACTGTTTGTTGGAGTTCGGTCGTGAAGTTAGGGAGTGTCAGTTGAAGGAGCGTTGTCAGGTTTCAAGGCGACAGCTCGGAGGTAGGCAGATGGAACAGCTGTGTTCAAGGTCCAGTCGATCCCTGGATGTCTGCCCTTTTGTAAAGAGCGCGTCGGCGCTTAAGAAGAGAGAGGATCGACGCGGACGGCGCTGGTGTAGTCTGTTCGTCCTTGGTATGACAGTCGTGCAAGATCGCAGCTTGGTAGTTCTAACAAAAGGACGTTCGTAATAACGTGGCTAGATTAGTCCTGAAAAGGACTATCGCATATCATGTAGCCGGGTATAGTCCTGAAAAGGACTATCGCATATCATATACTCGGGTGTTGCTGCTACTGAAGTTGGGTCGGCCCGCTGCTGCTGCTAGTGAAGCTGGGTCGGTCCGATGCTGCTGCTGCTGAAGTCGGCAACAAAACAAGGAGCTGATGGCTTCACTGGTGGCTGCTGCTGCTGCTTAATTTGGCTCACCTTCGCTGACCACGAGGTCAGCGAAGGTGAAGAAAGCTCGTCGCTCTACCGCGAGGCCGAATCCGCCAAGAGATATTTACTTGACTCCCAAATAAGTCAAGATGTGACACAAGTTCGGTTTAGCGTGGGAGACCCGAGTGTTTCCACTCATGGGCCACTGGTCCAAAACTGGTCATAGCATGTCCAAGCTGGTCATGGCTTGTTCTAGCTGGTCCAGGTCTGAGCCGGTCTAAACTAGTCGTAACCGTGATCGAATCTCGGCCAAAAGGCCGAGAAAAGACCCGAATTTTTCATGATAGATATTTATTTCGTATAAAATACAAAATTGTGGCACAAGGCCGAAAAAAATTAGGGGTAAAGGCTGGTCTTCACTAACTATCTTATACCTAGCTAATTTCATTCACGACCCGTTCATACATTACAATTTACTCATTCACCATAAGAACTCGTCCGTCGCCAATCGATCCTCCATGCACCATAATACCGCATCCACTCTAGGGAGACCTACAAAACGCGCCCCGTGTCTGAATAATTTAATGATACTAACACATATGTACAAAATTCTATGGTGAAAAAATGAGAGGGGGAGGGAGATGACCCCAATAACGAACAAAAGTATATTAACACAAATCAAATTAAATATAACTGATGTTAGTAGGGCCCGTCCAACCCTCAAAATGTAGGGAGGCCACTGTATTCTGCCCATGAGACAAAATCAAGCAGCTCTCTCTCGCTAAGGGAGTGGGAAAAGGTGATAAAAAAAAATCATACGGGCATGGGAAAGTATAAGGCTGACCCAGTCGAGATAGAAAAGTGGGGGGCCAAAAAACAAACTGGGGAGGTTGGGAATCTCAGGCTGGATCATAACTAAAGATGTGGCCCGGGGGAGGGGGGGCAGGCCGGGAGCAACACTTACTCGCACTAACTAGGTACACCAAAGCTTGTCTAACCTAACCAACTGGTGGAAAAATCAGCTGTATTTATATAGGCTGAGATCAGCATCGTAGCCGGTTGGCAATATCTTTGAGGTGATGACTGAAAATTACCTTCTGCATTTTGACTGTACACATGGGTTTCATTCGGGCACCATGTGTATATAAAGTAGTTTCTGGTAATTATTTTTAGTTAGGAAGGCTAATTATGTTAATTATATTATATGCTAAGTATGTTAATGTTTGTTTTGAGTTTTTGTGTATCGTTCTCTGAAAAACGCCGAGTCACCGGAAGTTAACGGCATTCGTTCTGTTTTCCGCGGTCACGCTTTGAGACGTTTGAGTGGCCGGCAGTAACTTCCGGCCGGGTGCGATAAGTTTAGGTAAGCAAAAACAGAAAGTAAAAATAAGACAAACGATCGTCATGTTAGCTGTACCAAGACAAATAAATACTAATACAGCAAAACCCGGTAATCGTGGAAAAATTTGAAATAATAATAATAATAATTACAGCAGTATGTTACCACGAGGGTTTTTGTACAGTTTGACATGATTCCAACAATAACAAGTCGTGTGCTGATTGGTTGAACTAGAGGAGGCTGATTGGTTGGTCAACCGCAGTGTTGGCCTGATAAAAGAGGGCTGAAGCAGTGAAAACGAGAGAACATAAATCGGATATACTTTGTGAGGTGTACAGAAAGAAAGAACAGCGAATTGAACCAGTGATATCTGTATTTGTACAAGTGACGTCGTTGTAATAGAGACTCATTTAAACTACACTTATTATTTTCTCTCTGTTATCTCGAAAACACGATATACAACAGTTGGCGACGAGAAATCGAATGCAACAGTTGTCAAAGAGGATGAGATACAACACAGCACATAAAGAAGAAGAAGAAGAAGAAGAAGAAGAAGAAGAAGAAGAAGAAGAAAGAACATGTAAACTATCAATTGATAAAAATGAGCGAGAATAGAAAATGCAAATTTTATAAATATAAGTTTAGGTAAGTTGTCGTGTCCACTAAAATATCAACTGCAATATGTATAAACAAATCACACTCAAGAAAACACTTAAAACACACCAATAAAATCATAGATTACAAATCAGAATGTTTGTTGTATTAGTCATCATTATTTCTAGGTAGATACCGACCAAATATCGTACGGACGTAGTAGAAGACATGCCACGTGACTTCTTAGGGCCAATTAGAAATAAATAAATAATTTAATTCTGGAGCCGATATTGTTCGGAAAAAGTGTATAAAAACATACGAAATCCGTTCCCAAGACAATATACACGCGGCTGCCACCAAATTCCACACACCTCTCGCCGATGACCTTCATGACCTCATGTTAAAAACGACAGCGTTGACAAACTCCAGACCACGGCAACACTGCTAACAGTAAGAAACAATTCGTATCTCTCGTATCCGTTTTTACTATGAATCACACACACACACATGTTGACTTTTTTATACAAACACACATATCACAACATTTTATTGTTTCTCACACACGTACACAAATACAGTTTATATTTTATTTCAGAACTTTATCAACCCAAACAAAAGACATTACTTTCCAATCTATTATCAACTTTTTGTATTCCTATCGTTATATTAAATCAATGTTTATTTGTTGAAACTACGTCGTCTTTTCTACTGAATTTTATTCCTTCAATGAAAAACGTTTGATTATTTTAGACGGCCAAATTACGAGCGACCCTGTAACGATATTGTATTAATGTATTGAATCCCGATACTCCAAATTTTAACATTCAACGAAAAACCGAGTAGAAGGATTCCTACAAAGTAAATCTAGTTAACTACAACCGATTAGTGAATTATAAGATCTTGATATTATTTACAATACATCGCAAATTTAACAACGATACCCTGGAGTAGTGACTGGTAATACGTTCAACAATTAAATCAGGGAACTTTAGTTTCAGGTCTGCAGATAAAATTGGAATTAAGGTTTTGATCTGAAGAAGACTTAGGTAAAGTTGGTCGAAATGTCCTCAGGGACGAAGGCAGTAGGTTATAAGAGAAATAAATGAAAAACAGTTTTTTTTAGGACAGATGTCCAACTCTTGCTTATAGAAATAATAACACAGTTCATTTGTCGGGGGTTACAGCAATTAGTTTAACCCCTCCCAATTACGCCTTGATGTGGTCTAGTTAACTACAACCGATTATTGAGTTATAAGATCTTGGCATTATTTACAATACATCGCAAAATTAACAACGATACCTTGGAGTAGTTACTGGTAATACGTTCAACAATTAAATCAGGGAACTTTAGTTTCAGGTCTGCAGATAAAATTAGTTAAAACAACTCTCAATCTCAATCTGTAAAAGAAAACTTCTTTGATTGGGAAATATTTTTTCAGTTGACCAATTCTTCTTGAGCAGTATTTTTGCAATGGCATGCAGACAAAGTTCTTCTCCAAAACCTGATCACCTACACTCTTATCCGTAGAAGGAAACTTTTAGAAAGAAACTTGCGGTGGGAAATTCCTTCAAATGATCAACTGTCATATAAGACATAAATGAATGGAATCGTCCGTTCATGTAAATTAGTGGAGTTAAGTGGTAGTTGGGGAGAGTCACCATTTGGTAAGCTCTTATTGCTTGTCAAACTCTCTACCTTCGGGCAGAGAGGAACCCAAACAAGGCTATACCGAAGGGCAGAGTCTCGTCTGGGGAGATAGACATACCCGATCCTATTATTACGCGTTCTAGGGGAGAATTTTTGCCAAGGCCTACATGCTCGGAAAAAAACCCACATTAAACCGGCCTTGTGCCACATCTGGCTCTGTGGGAAGCTCGGATAAATACCGAGTTAGCATTAGGTCAATTGCTTAGTGTACCTTCGTGTAGTAAATCTTTTTATTTCATTACTTACCTACAAGTTTCCCTCTATTATTTCGAAAACACGAGATACAACACTTAGCCGTCGCGTTTCGTCCTTTGAGAGACTTTATCGAGGCAATGTAGGATTTATTTTGTTGCACGTGTTTATATATAAAAGCTAGGATCTCATTGGTTTATCAAGGATTTTAAATTTGAGAAAGTTCATGAATATTCATCAGGTGGTTGAAAGGTCAGTCAAAACATGTTCAACCGAAATCAACAAGCCAAATTAAAAATGAGAAGACACCCAGGTGGAGAATGAAACTCTCGTATTACTCGTTCGACGTAACGTACCGCCCCGGTAAACGAAAATGCAGCCGTGGAAGCCCTTTTAGCATCCCGTTACCACTATCTTATCAATGTTCAATTTTGTGCAAATCTGTGCAAAAAGTATTTAGCTTCATACATATTTTCAGAAAATCTCAACTTCTGATTGGTCACTTAATATTTAAATCATGTCCGAATAACATCGACCTAATTCTTGACACGACAAAAAAAAATAATTCCGCCAAAATCTGTCAATGCCCTTTCGAGCTGTCTATATTTCTGAGATGAAGTATTATGTACATTATTTATATTATTCGGGCTATTGTCCTCATCTTTGTCGCTATACTTATTACAAAGTTTCTGCCGTTGTACGCTCCGGCCTTCTTCAGGTGGTTGGAATGTCAAACTTTATTTCGCTCAATGGGGTAGACAGTTCTAGTTCCACGTGCCATGTTTAATGGATGTCAGTTATCAGATCTCCTGTTAATTTCCCTCTGAAAGTTCGCCACTGCCTTAGCCGGGTATTGAACTCACACTCTTTGGGTCCTATCACTGGATCTAACTAACGCTTTTATCCACTGTGCCATGTGTCCTCGAGGCGTTAGTTAGATCCAGTGTGAGTTCAATACCCGGCTAAGGCAGTGGAGAACTTTCAGGGGGAAATTAACAGGAGATAACTGATAACTGACATCCATTAAAAAAAACAAAAAAAAAAACATGGCACATGGAACTAGAACAGTGTACCTCAGTGAGCGAAATAAAGGGTTCAGTTCGACATTCCAACCACCTGAAGAAGGCTGGAGCGTACACCCGCCGAAACGTTGTAATAAATATGGCGACAAAGATGAGGACAATAGCCTTTTCGATTCTGTCACGTGATCACGTTAATTATAAATATTAGACACGAGTTCGTTCTCTCTCTCTTCCTTGATTTCTTTCGCTACAAAATGTAGTTGTAAAAAAGGATTCGCGTCTTAACCCCTTACTGGCGGACGCTATGAATACATATTCATACACTCACACATACACGTACGTACGAAACTTTCCAAACTACATTACAAGCATACGAAACTTGTCAAACTTCATTACGAACATTACAAACTTAATGACAAGCAACGGAAACTTAATTACAAACATTACGGAACATTCACTCCTTCAACCCTTCTGAAGCTAAAAGTTTACTCAACATATTCTCAGCTTTACAGAATTCTTTTAACTCTCTCACAGTAAATATTTTGAGCGGCAAGTTCATTCAACTTTTGTGAGCTCGGATAAAAATATTTCATTAGTAAAAACTTTAATCCAGTCAAAGTGACATATGACCAACAAAAATAGTAACCCTTATGCTTGTACATCATTATACAAATATAAATCTTGTTGTTGTTATAAAACCGTTTTGTGTTCCTTTTTGTTGTTTCTCATGTTGCTTTTGCTTACACATTCGTAAAGTAAAAAAAATGTACGGATTGATTTAGGCTGTCAACACCGCTACACCCTCTCTCGTGTATGCAGTTCAGCTTATAGACTCTTCCACAACACAACCAGCCTTACCTCTTTGTGGGAAATGCACTCTTCCTATCTGGTAAGCCAAATTCTACTTTCAGACAATATAACAAGTATTCATTGGTCAATCACCTCCAATCTGGCTTGCTGATTGGTCAGTTCCGACCAATCAAACCGCCTGCACGCGACAATTTGTTTTCCCGCTCACATGCTGGGAGCCACTCAGCGATTATAAAAAACCGAACACGCGTTGAACCTTTCGAGTAGTAATTACCAAGGTCCAAGATGTAACCTTCACCGACTCCCGTCTTAGTCATTGCTGACCAGACGTTAAAGACAATTACCAACTTTAGACAGTCAGACCTCCAAAACTAGAGAGATGCCCATCAACTCCACGCCAGTCAAAAACTCTGACTTTGCCGCGCAAAAATATTCTCTGATTCAGCAACCTTCGAGCACACTCTATCTCTTTCTAGAACATTCTTTAAACTTCACTTACTATACTTTTAAAGTGATATTTCTCACTACATAACAAGTATCAGTAACTAACAATCCATTTTTCTCAAGCAGATAATGGTACGCAACTCTGAACAACTTTGAATATTTGTATAAATTGTATATAAATTGATGTTATTTTTATGCATTCAACTTTTGTCTTGTTTTCAACTTTATTTGTATGATTTGTTCCAAGTATTTGTTCTAAATAATTGTTGTGGACGAATGTTGTAGAACACGTCGTCGAAATTCCTTCTGATCAATTTAAACACAACCACCAGTCCGCAACAAGCTGCTTGCAAAGAAGAGTTAAGAAGAAACTACATAGAGGGTTGTGCCACTCAGGTGTAGCATCCCGCTACCACTTTCTTATCAATGTTGAATTTTGTACAATTTTGTGCAAAAAAGGGTATCAGAGAGCCTACTCAGCTTAGTAAATATTTTCAGGAAATATCAGCTTCTAATTGGTCAATAAACACACAAGTGGGCGTTGCAATCCATCCACGTACAAATATTTTTCCAGCGCGTGACCAAGTCAAGTTTTCCCGCCAATTTTCTATGAGCCTGCCACGTGATTACATTAATTATAAATAGCAGACACAAACTTGCTACTTTCTCTTCTATACTCTTCCGTTTTCCTGCGAAGGTGTGACCTTAAGGATTCTCGTCTCGGCCATGGGCGGTCAGACGTTAAAAGCATATTCACGCATGCACGTACGTACGAAATTTTCCAACCTACATTACAAACACACAGAACATTTCCAAACATGCAACAAAAACATTTCTCTTTGAAATATTCTTCTAAAGCTACAGTTTATTGAACATTTCTCAAGAGTTCAGATAAAAATATTTTACAGTCTAAGGGACATAACAGATCTTTAAATTCTACGCATGTACATCAATACACAAAATAAATACAAATGTTATGTTTTAAAACCATTTTGTCCCTTCTTGTATTTCATGCTTTGTGATATTTTACGTTTTTGTGTGGTCATGTTATTCACGCAGCCATAAACAGACATCTACAAATGGTCCATTCTTATTGCCATACCACTACATATGGTTGTGGGATCTTCCACAACAAACCAGCCTTACCTCTTTTTAGGAAATGCACTCTTCCTATCTGGTAAGTAACAACCTACTTTCATACAATATAACAAGTATTTATTGGTCAATACTCAATCACCTCCAATCTTGCTTGCTGATTGGTCAGTTCCGACCAGTCAAACCGCTTGCACGCGACCAATCTGTTTTTCCCGCGTTCTCCGTTTGAGCCTCCCACGTGGTACACGACCATTATATAAACCGAACACGTTTAAACTTCCTCGAGTTTTTTCTTTTCATTCATCTCTCTCGCACGTCTCATTCCTTGCTACCAAGTGACAAGATGTAACCTTCATGAACTCCCGTCTTAGCCATTGCTGACTAGACCTTAAAGACAATTACCAACATTCACGAACTCTGAAATCACTCCTGAACTTTTACCAACTTTGCAACTCACAATTCCAAACTTTCTTAATATGAACTCAGGTACAACTAATACCTAATCAAAGGGACACGACTCTGTCCTAACTTTTCAGTTCGCATTCATGTACCTCAAACATTAATAAATCTAATTGTTATGTTTTGAAATCATTCAGTTCAGTTTTGTATTTTATTCTATGTGCTATTTACATCAAGTATAAATTGCATTGCTTTCACGCATTGTCCTTAATCTCATCTTTCTTAGCCAAAGTTAAATATTGGTAACTCAATCACTACAATAATGATGACCGCGACGTTTATCGTTCGACGTTCCCGACAACAATGGCAATACAACCGCTACATATTTAGTGATCCCGTCGGAAAACAACAATAGTGGTAACCCATACCACTACATATGGTAACCCCGACGTTTGACATGGGGCGGGAAAACAAATAGACCACTACACAGGTGTTACACGCATGGTCCACATGACAAAAATGAAAAAAAAAAACTTCCTTACTCCGCAGAAGATGTGAAAGAAGTCACCAACTCGTGTAAGACATGCGCTGAAAATAAATCTCTAGGGTTTACCGTCCTAAACACTAGCAAGGTCATAAAATCTACATAAACCTATAAAAGAATCGCATTGGATTATAAAGGGTTGCTTCCGTCAAAAACTCCTAACAAATATATGCTAGCTAACGAATATTAGCGTTTTCCTTTCGCAATACCCTGCCCCAATGTATCTTCTACAAGGGTTGCTCAGTTTTTGGCCGTCTTCGGGCTAGCCGCGTATATTCATTCGGGCAGAGAGTCTTCATTTATGTCTGGACGCGTACGGCGATTCCTACAAAGAACAAGGAGTAGCCGTAAGCAGGGCTGGATTAACCAAATATTAAGCACGTGCTTCAGCTTAGAGTATTAAGGGAAAGGGTACTACAGAAATTGTTATGACGTTTATTGTTACACATAAGTCGAACACGATTAATATTTTAATCTGCCGGGCGCCATTATGCGCGAGGAGACAACTAACCCACGGAGAATCTTTCCTGCGATTGGTTAACCCTAGAACACTAACCATGGGTATATAGTACCCAGCGAAATTTTTCTATTCTAATTATTTCAGTTTTTTTTTTACCTAAATAATGTTTTTCAGGAGAATGTTAACTCAAAGTTATTTGCCTGCGATGAAAATATTTCAAATAAAGATTTAATTTAATTTTTTTTTTTGATATTTTCAAATCGGCTATGATATACTCATGGTTAGTAGTGATTGGTTGATAACCCTGTGGTTAACAGTCAAATAGATGTCCTTCAATGTTGATGCATATATGATGATTTACTAAGTGTAGCTTAGATGTGACACAAGGCTAAAAGTTTTGGAACTCTATTCTAATTCATTTCAATTTTGATATCTCATAAATGTACTTTTAACCCTAGAACACTTTTTTTTTCCTATTTTTAATTACCTTTATCTATTTTTAAATAATGTTTTATCTAAATAATATGTTTTTCAGTTTCTATTAATGTTAACTCAAAGTACAAAGTTTGAAGTGCCTGCATGTAAAATATTTCAAATAAAGATTTATATTTAATTTTTTTTTTTTTTGATATTTTCAAAATCGGCTATGATATACTCATGGTTAGTAGTGGTGTAACTTTAATTGATGGTTAGTGTTCTGTGGTTAAAGTCAAATAGATGTCCTTCAATATGTTGATGCATATATGATGATTTACTAAGTGTAGCTTAGATGTGACACAAGGCTAAAAGTATGGAGCACCCAATGAGGATGGAACTCACTACTTAATCGTAACAAAATCATTTCAGATTTTGATATCTCATAATGCTCACTTTTAACCCTAGAACACTAACCATGGGTATACAGTACCAAGCGCAAATTTTCCTATTTTTAATTACAAATTTATCTATTTTTAATTACAATTTTCAGTACCTGATTTTCTTATCTAAATAATATGTTTTTCAGTTTCTATTAATGTTAACTTAAAGTACAAAGTTTGAAGTGCCTGCATGTAAAATATTTCAAATAAAGATTTATATTTAATATTTATTTTGATATTTTTAAAATCGGGTATAATATACCCATGGTTAGTAGTGGTGTAACTTTAATTGATAGTTAGTGTTCTAAGGTTAATAAAGGAATGGACTAAGGGAGATAATGAGGTTTGTATTTTTACTCAATGTACCACATCCCCCCTCTTGAATAAGTTAGTATTACTAATTAACTTCATGTTGTTTCATTATTGTGAACAATCTCAGGGGTAGACTACCCTGGTGTTTGTTTGGCATTATTCCGGCCATTTTGTGACGTGCTGGTTTGTTGATTACACAACCACTTCTGGTCACAGCTCTGTTGACAATGGCTGCGATTGATTCTTTCTCAAGGCATTGTTTTGGGTTGGAACTGATGATTAGCCTCTCTCGATGGCCATATGTACCTTGGGTTCCTTCTATATCTATTTCCAACTGGTATTTCTATGATTTACATTCTCAGCTGATGTCTCCATGCCAACATACTTTACCCGCAGATGTATGGGGCACCAAAATCCTTTACGTGCTTAGGGCCCCTATAAGTCTTAATCCGGTCCTGGTCGCAAGTAGAACAACCCTATATAACCCTCAAGGTAATGGCCAGTGCGAGAGGTATAATGTAATAATTTGGAAAACTGTTTAATTAGCAGCTGCTGATAAAGGGGTAGCTTTAGAGAATTGGAAACAAATACTCCCAGAGACCCTGCATGCAATTAGAACGACTCTATGCACTGCCACTAATGAAACGATTCCTCCCATTTCCTCGAAGTTCGGCTGGAGCGTGTCGGAGTTAACTCCTCCTTTAGTACATTAACCCTTTCACCAGGGGTCTCTCTTCCCTGGCTATAAATAGCCGTTGACCCTTCGCCTCTATCTCTTTTTTCCTTCAGGCCTATGCGCCGACACCTTGAGGTAAATCTTTCTTTTTTCCTCAGAATTTCAGCTATCAACCTCGAAATGTAGGCGCTAACAAGAGATAGCGTGAATACACACACACGCACATACAGAATATTCACACACGCACGCACGCACATATAGAATATTCCCATACACTTCATCCTTTGTACTGTTTCCATGTATTGTAACTTGTTATTAATATATATTTGTATATACATATATTATCGGTCTTGTGTTTTGTTTGCTTTCTTTGCCTTCTTCTTTGGACTTAATCAAAGTTCAACCTTTTTATGTAGTTGGGCCCGGCGAGCAGGAGTATCTGAACCTTACTTGCATTTCTTCTACGTCTGACTTCCCAACAACATAACAGCCACGGCCCTCTACAAGCGTCTTCTTCCATCTTGGCTCTCGAAACCAGGAGTGATATTACTAAAAAGACACACGTGAGTGAATAAGAACGAACCACTGATGGATCAAGTGGAGCGAGATGTCCCCACTCCGACCAGTATGCACGTCACCGTTACACTGATGGATGGGAAGGCAGTCTCACTAAGGGACTTGGCTCCAACAGGAAATGAATCGGGACCCACGAACCTAAGCGACGGCTGTACTCTTCAACTATGAAGAAGCCGAAACGGGGTCTCCTTTTGGAGATTACGAGGGACATCTCGTCTGGGGAGGTTGACAAACCCGACACCGTTTATCTACGGGGATTTTTTGCCCGATCGTACGAGCTTGAAATCGCCCCACATAAAAATCGGCCTTGTGCCACATCCTGTCTTGTGGGGAGGTTGGTAAATATCAGTTCACTAAACCTCGGGGTTTGCAAACAATCTACTTGTCGAGCTCTCTGCCTTCGGGCGGAGAGGAACCCAGACGAGGCTATGCTGAAGGGCAGAGTCTCGTCTGGGGAGTAGACAAACTCGACCCCGTTATTACAGGGTCTACGGGGAATTTTTATCCGAGTCTTCGGAGCTCGGAAAGCGTCACGTTAAACAACTGGCCTTGTGCCACATCTCGCTCTGTGGGGAGCTCGGGTAAATACCGAGTTTATCAAAGCTCTGCTTGTCGACTCTCTGCCTTCGGGTGGAGTGAAACTTAGACGAGACTATGCCTACGGGGAGAGTCTCGTCTGGGGAGATAGACAGCTACCCTACCCCGTATATACAGGGGTCTACGGGGAATTTTTGCCTGAGTGTACGCGCTCGGAAACACCAACATTAAAAACTGGCCTTGTGTCACATCTCGCCTTGTGGGGAAGTCTCGGATAAATACTAAGTTTATTAAAGCTCGTCGTAGTCCGGTGGTCCGCTGCCTGGTTCTAACTGTCAAGATCTCTGTCTTTGGGCAGAGGGTGACTCAGCCGGGGCTCCGTTTCGCAACAGAGATACTACTGAGAAAAACAGACAAGAATTGTACCCGAGCCCATGAATGCTAGGGCTGGGTAAATTTTGACAATTGGCCCGGGTGGAAACGCTCGGGTTCCCGACAGAAATCTAGACCTTGTGTCACATCTCATCTTCGTGGTGGGACTGGGTAAATATCGACTTTATTAAAGCTTACCGATAAGCAATATGTATTGTCTCAAACAACTCTACTACAAAATGAATAACTGAAACGAATCTTGATCCATCAAAGCTTATTGGAGTAACCACAGATGGAGAATCAGCGATGGTCGGAGAGAAAAAGGGGTTTGTTGTGTAGAATCAGATTTCTACATTTATTGTTTTAAATCTCAAATTTGTGCAAGTTAAAACACATAGAGGCTCCCAGCCAAGTTTATAACAGCTGATGCATTCTAATTGGCTGAAAAATATCAATTAGGTGTCATCAACTACGTCCGAAGGTACCGACCCAAATTTTGACCTCGAGTTGACGCCACAAATTTAAACATGTTCTCCATCCCCCACGTGACCAAGAGAACTAATAAATACGAAACTTTGACGCGACTTAGTCAGTGGGTCATTAAAATATTCAACTCATTCACTTGACTTCATTGGAAATCGACACAACAACAGGCATAGTTAGACGGACCAAGTTTTTTTTTTAACGCGACAACGAACCTTGTCACCCAATTCCAGGCTTAACGTTAATTTGTAGTGACTACTCCAATTTACTACGCCCACGAAATACTCAGTTATAATTGGATAGAAAATAAGTACTGTTTACTACAGGACAATTTACCTATCGCAGTAACCACACAAAATCTTCTGCCATGACTTTGCCTAACTTGGTTTTGTAAAAAAGTCAGTGATTGGTCAATTTTTATCCAATCGTGTATTTTAGATATTCCTTTCGATATTTTTCCCGCTTCTCTCTGGAGCCTACCCAAAAAGTATCTAAACAGTTCGTACTCCAGAAATAAGTTAGTAGAACAATAAATCAGCAGAACTCAGCAACGCACGCGTATCTACATTCTTCTACTCACGCACACACAGACACAGAACTACCATTACACTACACTGTTAATTGTCTGTCAAAAGCCAAGTCACAAACCAAATTCTATTATCCTTTTTGTACAAACTTTTCATTCTTGAATTCAAATCTTATTCACTGAAATCTGAACATTTCAACAAGAAAGTTCTTAAGTACATTATTCCTATCTTGCATCAGATATCAGTACAAGGGAAGCTACTTTTCTCTCCCTAAATATTAATACAGAAGCACAATTGTTGTACTCGTTGATTTTCAATATATATTTTATTGTTGAATGCAATTTGATCTCTTGTTCTTCTTTCCTTGTGTTCTTTGCAAATTTAAATGTATGTGCTCTCACTAAAAAACAGCCTCACTAACAACCTCATTAACAATTTTAAAACAAAATCTGAGCAGCACACCACAAATTACTTAAATTAACATAAACCCAGCTTGCGAAAGAACGCTCACTCCAACAATTTGTTTATTCCACTACAAACATCTCCGGCAAAAGAGCGACAACTCTGTAGAAATCACAGGGAGTCAAGAACAATACTTTTAATTTTATACAAAAAACAGAACTGTTTAATTTTTCTACAATAATAATAATACTTAAGAACGCCTTCTCATTTCCATACGCCTTCTCATTTTCATACGCCTTCTCATTTTCATACGCCTTCTCATTTCCATACGCCTTCTCATTTTCATACGCCTTCTCATTTTCATACGCCTTCTCATTTTCATACATACAGTTCAACAACTTCAAATTTTCAATATTGCACACAATCAAGAACTCTAAAATGTTTTAACAACTTTAGCATATATTTCGTATATGTTGTGTTTTATAAAATATTTATTGTTGAACAAATTCTGCGTCCTTGATTATTTCTCTTGTTGTTTTTTGCATTTGCTTACACATTCGTAAAGTAAAATTGTACGGGTTGATTTAAGCCGCCAATACCGCTACAGTTGCATTGCACCAATAACACATTGGTATTGATCATAAATAATCATAACACATTGGTATTGATCATAAATAATCATAACACATTGGTATTGATCATAAATAATCATAACACATTGGTATTGATCATAAATAATCATAACACATTGGTATTGATCATAAATAATCAAACGTCATTGCACTATCCATCTGGATGCATTATGTGCAAAGTCATTCACTTTTAAGGACATCATAACAATGGTTGCGAAAACTGAATATTATACTGTCAACGTGTTGCAAAGTTATAAGTATGTCGGAGTTAGCTCCTCCTTAATTCCCTAATTATCCACTAGGGGTCTTTCTCCCTATACTATAAATACTGCGCGTATTCTTGCCTCATTCTCTTTCCTTCAGGCCTTCGGCAATTAGTTTGAGATTCGTCTCCAGCTAAGCTAGTCGAACTCTCTGCCTACGGGCATGGAGGAACCCAGACGAGGCTATGCCGAAGGGCAGAGTCTCGTCTGGGGAGGTAGACAGCTAGAATTCTCCCAGAATTCTCCCCAAAGCTCATGCACTGATTGGTCGGTATCGACCAATCAGATTCTCTGCATGTGGGGAATGATTCTTCCCGCGCAGTACTCCTGATCCAATGACCAACTATAAAAGCAAAAGAAAAGAGGAGACACCCCAGTGAGATTTTAGCTGCCACAGAAATCCACGACAGTTGAAGCTATGCGCCCATCTTCTCACTCAATTCACAAACTGCATATTCTTTTACACTTACATATTTTCCTCTTTCACGGCAGAACTGTTTAAAAACATTTATAACAGACTAATAACTCTTTCTTTTCTTTCAGAGAACTTTAATAGACTTTGATAGTCAAAGAGAGACAACTCTCGTCTTACTCATTGCATGCTTTTTTTTACACATTCTTTATTGTATGCATTATTGAATACAATTTATATATATATATATATTGATACCTTTGCCTGGCCCCTTTCTTCACATCAGTTTGGTTTCCTAATCAAAATTAAATAAATGTGGTGGAAGTCCGCCACAACCACACAATTTATATTTAACGTAAAATATCACAAAGCATAAAATACAAGAAGGAACGAAAGGTTTTATAACATTATATTTATTTTGTGCAAATGATGTACATGCATAGAGTTTTAGTGTTATGTCCCTTTGACTGAAATATTTTTATCTGAACTCCCAAAAGTTGAATGAATTATAAAGCTGAAAAATGCTGACCAAACTTTAGAAGATTATTTCAAAGAGAAAAGTTCTTGTTTGAAATGTTCTGTATGTTTGTAATGTAGTTTAGAAAATTTTCGTACGTACGTGCATGCGTGAATATGCTTTTAATGTCTGACCACCCATGGACGAGACGAGAATCCTTCAAGATCACATCTTTGCAGGAAAAGAGAACAGAAGAGAGAGAGAAAAAGCTCGTGTCTGCTATTTTATAATCAATGTAATCACATGACAGGATTACAGAAAATTGGCGGGAAAACTTGACTTGGTCACGCGCTAGAAAAATATTTGTACGTGGGTGAATTGCAACGCCCATTTGTGCGTATTGACCAATTAGAAGTTAATATTTCCTGAAAATCTGTATGAAGCTGAATAAAATTCAACATTGATAAGAAAGTGGTAACGGGATGCTAAAAAACTGTCATTTGATTTGAAACATTTCACTCAATGTAAGATTGGATGTTTTGATTTGTTTCTTTTAAGTCAGTTTTAAATTGCAAGTCACATGGTTGCCCCAAAAAGGCTAAACCCCGTTCCCCCCCACCAAAAAAAAATCGTTAGAATTCAAAGTAATGCGTAGGCGTTATACAGTTTTAAATTAAAACTAGCCACTAATTGGATGAGCCTACTTTTGTATACATTTTTAAGCATAAAATTTTACGACATAAAATTTATATTGAAATTATTTTCGAATATTTGTTGAAATACATCCATGTTTCAAAATTAATTAAAAATTGAACTCTAAAAAAAAAAAAAAAAAGCACTAAGTCATCGCCAGTTTCAAGAATTTCTAAAACAAATTGAAGCAGAGTATGGTGGCCTTACATATTTTTCAAATTTTGAATGGCTTGGCCGCGGAAAATGTGTAGCGGGCGGTCCATGCGGCCCCGTATCACACAAGGGTGAACGAGGTCACAAGAGGCCTGCTAACATTTTTTGAGACGTTAAATCTGACGGTGAAACAATATAGACGACAGAACGAGGATATGTATGATATATAGAGGTTTATTCTAAAAGGAAATGGAGATGGTCGGAAACGGTGGAGATGCTGGAAGCTGCAGGAGTGCTGGAAGCTGCAGGAGTGAGCCGGATGCTGCAGGCCGTTGCTAGGATCATCGTTGTTGGGGGTTGAAGCTGATGTGGGTTGTTGCCAGGATGATCGCTTGGTGGTTGTTGAAGTTGATGTTGGTTGATGCCAGGATGATCGTTGTTGGTTGAAGCTGAGTCGTTGCCGGGGTGCCGACTTGTTGCTGTAGTTCGTGTTGCCAACTCGTTGCTTGTCATTTGCCGGGATGCCAACTTGACGTATTGGGAAGGAGGGAGAGAGAGAGAGAGAGAGAAAGAAAGTTCCCAACTATCGTCAAGTTGGCAGACAAAAAAAATGGGAGCGTAACTTAATACACAGCCCGTTTGATCGGCATCCTTGGCCAATGAAGGCCAAGGGGCCTGCGTAGCCGACCGTTTCGACCACCGACCGCCTCCGAGAATCTAGGGAGAAATCACTGTCTTGTGACGAGGGAGACCAGCAAGAGAAATTGGCTAAGCTAACCGAAAAGTCCCTATAATAAAATACTACGAGGTTAGCTAAAGAGAACTATGGTCTAAAAATGACTAGTAGTATATTACAACTAGGTTTGTAATATAACCTAACTAAAAAGGGGATTTGCTAGTCCCTCCGACGTGTTAACAGTGTGTAAGGAGCATGAATGAGAGGTCAAGGTCGAAATGACCTGTTCCTCTGCCGGTTCAAGGATAGAAGGAGGAGGTAACTCCGACAAATGCTAGAACGAGTACAGTGTAACCCGGATATAAGAGAGTTGTCGGGACCGGATAAGTAATCTCTTATATCCGGGTTTCTCTTATATCCGGGTCTCTTATATCCACGTTACACTCTATATGTACTTAGAGAAGAGCTTGTAGCGATCGGGGTACCATTATTGTTTATTCCCGACGGAATCGCCAAATATGTAGTGGTTGTATTACCATTGTTGTATTGAACGTCGAACGATGAACGTCGCGGTCATCATTATTGTAGTGATTGAGTTACCAATATTTAACTTTGGCTAGGAAAGATGAGATTAAGGACAATGCGTGAAAGCAATGCAATTTATACTTGATGTAAATAGCACATAGAATAAAATACAAAACTGAACGGAATGATTTCAAAACATAACAATTAGATTTATTAATATTTGATGTACATGCATGCGAACTGAAAAGGTAGGACAGAGTCGTGTCCCTTTGATTAGGTATTAGTTGTATCGGAGTTCATATTAAGAAAGTTTGGAATTGTGAGTTGCAAAGTTGGTAAAAGTTCAGGAGTGATTTCAGAGTTCGTGAATGTTGGTAATTGTCTTTAAGGTCTAGTCAGCAATGGCTAAGACGGGAGTTCATGAAGGTTACATCTTGGCACTTGGTAGCAAGGAATGAGACGTGCGAGAGAGATGAATGAAAAGAAAAAACTCGAGGAAGTTTACACGTGCTCGGTTTATATAATGGTCGTGTTCCACGTGGGAGGCTCAAACGGAGAATGCGGGAAAAACAGATTGGTCGCGTGCAGGCAGTTTGATTGGTCGGAACTGAGGTGATTGACCAATGAATACTTGTTATATTTGTATGAAAATAGGCTGTTACTTACCAGATAAGAAGAGTGCATTTTCTAAAAAGAGGTAAGGCTGGTTTGTTGTGAAAGATCCCACATAACATCTTTGTCAGCTCTATTCAGGATTTGAGAAGCGAGATTCCTCCCGTTTCGTTGACTTCCGGAAATATGAAAATCATTTTAAATTATTTGGCACTCCTTACGAAACAGATGTGGAGGAAGTGACTGAAAAATATCGACTTACATTGCGACATTTTTTTAAAATCAAAATTTAATTCCGAAACCTCTGTTGACTTCCACAAGAAATAAGCTTTTAACAATCCGTCTATTCCCTTTCTCGTTATGTATTGTGTTTCTTGTATAAAGTATGTTTTTTCAAGGTTCAATTCTCTCACTTTCTTCATCAAGCCACGACTCTGTTTGAGAGGTCGCTAAATTTCCCACAGTGGTTGGTGGGATCTTTTGCGGAAAAAAAGAATGGGTAACCTGGAAGACAGAACTATAGAGGTTAATTACTTCTTCCCCTCAGCAAACGTGAATTCAAGGAAAAGGAATACATTGAATTTTGGGTAAATAAATGTATATTTTATTTACGTATATACAAAGCCATCAATCTACTACCTGTTGCTGTTGCTGTTGTAAAGGCAACAGAGTAGGGGATGAAGAAAGAAGAAGAAGAAACAGAAGGAGAAAGAGTGATGGTGGCTATCGGCTAATGTTCTGTGAAGACGGCGGCTTCGGCGATGAAAGTTGAAATTGATAACATCGCGTTCAGTGTGCCTGCTATGTTCTCGACCAGCCTCTGCGTGTCGACATCTCAGCCGGGTCTCTGACCTTTGCGGCGTTGAATCGGGGAATTTATATCAGTCGTATCGGCCCCAAATCACAGTTTGGGTCTTTTAGCGGTAGTCATTTTTACTGACCAATATATATATAGTTCATTTTATTTCGTTTAATAACGAAGACATGCGCCGAACCATGATGCGTAGATACGCGTTTTCGCATTCTGTTTTGGGTCGTCAAGCAGTCAACATCCGGTTTATATAGAAGAGTGTAAAAGACACGACAGATCGAATTAAATTTTAATTTTAAACTTTAAACCATTACATTTTTTTTATTAATGTTTACCTAGTAAAAATCCCAATGGCCACTCAAGGTTGATGGTTACTGTATGGAGTTGTATCAGCGTAAGAAAGGGCAAGATATCAGCAAATATGTCGGAAAAAAAACTTTCGACACAGTAAAAGGGGGGAAAACCCAGAAGAGAGCAGCGACAGCCTGGTAAGGGTTGCAAAAGGAGTCCTCCTCTTGCGACCCGCTCCAACTAGGTCTAGTAACAGAGAAGAAAAAGTAGTAATAATCCTTCAGCACGACAAATAACCAGTCACGCGTCGGCTGATAGAGAAAATAGGTCCCGTCAGAATACAGAGGATGGTTTTTATAAGGAGGCTAACCGCTTCCCACAGTCCTCCTCCGACCAAGACCATAAATATCAGTTGGTCATTTGGTTCCAGTTTAGCTGGACACAATTCCCCCGAGGCTGAAGCAACCCTCCGTAAGTAACCCCTTCTCTCTTCCTCTTTCCTTTTCTTCACAAATATAGGCAGCTAATTCTAAACTTGAAGAGTTTACGATTTAATTAGAGAATAAAATTTCAGAGTTCAGATGGAGAGCTTAGGAGTATAGAGTTGAAGTAGACTTGTAGAGGACCGTGGGTTTAAGTTGTAAATTAGGAACACGTGCGTTTATTTCCTGTTAGAAGAAGGTCCAACTACAAGAAAATGGCGGATTCAAGTTGAGTCCAACCGAAGAGGTAAAGAGAAAAGAAGGTTTCGAGTATTTGACACTCACAGAGCATATTGATGGTGTAATGGTTAAACGAAACAAACAAGACCGATATATATATGTCAACAAATATATGTATTAAACAACAAATTTACAAGTGAGAAAGACATCAACATTTGTTTGTGTGAACATAAAGAGTTTGTATATTGGTGAAAGTTCGTACGTCCGTGTATGCGTGTTTCATGGCGTTTCCCACAAGTGGAAATAAACGCTGATTTCTGCGAGAGATCACATTTTTAAATGCGTCCGCTGAAACGCAAAGTGAAAAAGAACGAGACAAGAAGTCGCCCAGTATTTATAGTGTAGGGAGAGCGACCCCTAGTGAACAATGAGGGAATTAAGGAGGAGCTAACTCTGACAGACTTTACAAGGAACCGGAAACCCTATCCTAGACAGGAAACAAGGGATGGACCTCTATTCCTGTTCAAAAAAGGTGTATGAACTGGGCGATAGGCAAACCTATTTACTCCTATTGTGAAAGAAAATAAAATTACTGAATAAAATTTCATTTTACAAGCTGGCACATCAGAAGTACAGAGGTTAACGAGCCGGAAACCCAATCCTAAACATGAAACAAGGGATAAACCTCTATTCCTGTTAAAAAAATCGTAGCAAATATTAAATTTAATAAATTTATTATTATTTTAAGTATAGATAATTGTTTTTTTTTTTTTTTTAAGTAAATATATATAATTGTAGTTTTACTTGCTTCCGCCCAACTTTAAACACTCCTCAACCTTTTGGCCCGGGGAGTTTAAATTTTAAGCCCAAGCCCCAGGGTACCTTCTCCCCAGCAGTGGCGATTCTGGAACTCTGAAAGTAGGTGGGCACTTGGGGGCCGATATTTTTTTGTGGAGGAGTGGGGGTGGTCAAGCAGCTTCTTTATTTTCATACTACACCACTATTGTATACACGACTTAGGAATGAGTTTTAGTAATAGTAAGTATGTTACGTCACTAAATTAAACGGAATAATTTTCATTCATAGTGGTGGAGTTCTAATTTATTCTTGGGCCTCTTTTCCAGCAATCTATTCTTGGGCCTCTTTTCCACTCTCAAACCGTTGGACCAGAAGAGAGGTTAACTTCAAAACAAAATCAAAGGGTTAATAATACTAACGTCAATACTAGCAGAATAGTGTAAATTTGTTTGCTCTGAATTTTTTCCTCTATAAAACTGTTTCGAAGCACAAAAAATAAATGCGAAAATAAGATAATCCAAAATCCAAAATGGTGTGTCACTAGAGGCGTACAAAAATCAGCCAAAAAATTAATCAATGTTTTCGGCAAACTTCAGCCATACGATCAAGAAGCTACTTTGAAATAAGGAAATAATTTAAATAATATATTTTCTCCATAACCCTGAAACAAAACATCAAATATGGCAGCTGGATTGACACAAACCCAAGTTAATATACCAAGTTAAATGTAAATTATTTTACATCAAAATTCAAATAAATTTACTTCTTAAAGAGCAGAGTCAATTTCCCCTACTACTAGCTCAAAAAATGTAAGCTTGATTGAATGGTCGGACTCGGGATACAGTCGGTAACCGGAAAATTTGTAGCGGATGGGTTTGGTTATCGGAGTTTTATTTAATATCCCTAAACTAGAAATACTTTTGTATTAAATGTAGTCAGAGATATGGTCGCCGCTGAACCGGTCTCTGTATGTGTCCTTATTTTGCCTCATCTTTGCAGATGTGAATGTAATAAAAAAGAAGAAGCTAAATGAAAAGGAAAATATAGAAGGAAAAGTACTAACTGAAGTCTCTGATTTTGATAAGATTTGATTCAAATCTTATCAAAATCAGAGACTGACCAGTTTCATAAATGTTTTAAGCTTAGAAATATGTGTGGGGGGACAACAGAGGAGCCAGCCAAATTTTTTGGTGGTGGTGGGGCATTGGCCCCTTCTGCAGCCCCCCCCCTTCCCGGTAGAATCACCATTGCTCCCCAGGTAGTACCTCTTCTTCGGGAGGGCGCTGGGTTTATTGCCCAGCGTCTGAAGTATCCTCGGTGGCTTGGACAATTTTTCCGAAGTATTGCCGTTAAGACCCATTTGAAACTGACCTTGTGTCACATTCGTTGTATGTGGGCGCACTGAACTCTAGGTAGGTCTTGCCGCTTGCGGTCTGTCGTTTTTTTTTTTTTTTTTAGTTAGCTAGATAAGCACTTTAAGGTCTTCTCTTAGGTAAGTTAAGTATTTTATTTAAGCAGCTAGATTGTATCCGTCGCCGATTTATAGCACCTAGTATTCCCCATCGGTTACACAACTGACCAGGCGAAACATTTCTTAACTTCGCTGGTCGGGCGAGAACCGATGTTTCAATTTAATAAACCAGTGTTATTTACAACATAGCCACGTTGTAAATTTCCCTCCATTTTTTTTAATGAGAATCGCGCATGCGCAATGTTTCGAGAGCCATGATGACGAGTGAATCGCGGCAGGAGATCAACTTTTGTAACGGTTGTGAAATCGACTTAAAAACTATTCATCAATGGACAGAAGACCGAGACAAGATTCTGGATTTTTGTTACAGACACAGGCTGTTGAGGAAAAGCGTGAGATGCCCTAATTGTAATTCAGAAATCTTTTTGAACGATAAGAACTATTACCGGTGTGATCGTGTCCAAATAGAAAGAGGATATAAAAAACTTAAACGGGAAAGATGTCGATTCCAACGTTCAGGAATGAAACATACTTTTTTTGACCGGTCACATTTGAAAATGAGTCAGGTATTACAACTTGTCTACTGGTTTCTTATTAGTACTGTGACTCATGATGAAATTTGTGACCAGTTGAACATTGCTTCTCAAACGTTAACAAACTGGTTTAGATTCTGCCGAGAAATATTAATAATTTATTGGCAAGAAGAAGAAGGAAACAGTCGAAGTGAATGTTTTGATGGTTATTTGGCCTTTTCATTATTTAAAAAACAATTTCCAAGGACAAAAGAAGCTTTTCACCAATTTTGCATCGCTGCAGCCAATTTATATTCACCTCCACAATAAGAAGAAAAAAAGTTGGGTGGGGCGAGGCAATATTCATGGTAAGTTTTTTTTTTTTTTTTAATTGTTTTAAAAAGGAACAAATAGGAAAGATTTATAAATCTAACACGTTTCGACTTTAGCTTTTAAAGCTTCAGTGATATGGAGAGAAAGAAAGAGAAAAGCTGTTATTTTCTTTTTTTTCTCCATATCTCATTCTCTGCTGAAGCTTTCAGAACGAAACCTGTTCTAAACTTTTCCTATTTTGTTTTTTTTATCCTAATTATTCTAGATTCCGATCTGTACTTTTTTTTTTTATATTCCAATTCAAATTGTTTTATTTTTTTTTTTTCTACGAAATTAAAAAGTATGAAAAAAAAATTTATGACACAAGAAACTTATTTTAATTTAAACTTTAAAGTGATATTTATTTGCTGTTTGGGTAAGAATTTAATTTTGTTTAGTATCTAAAAAAGAAACAATCTTGTCTTCGTAAATAAATTCTCCAAAACTTGAAATGTTAATTACCTCCCTTACATCCAGATTTCTTTACCTAGATTCATATTCTTATCTTTCTGGATTTTAAATTTTAATTATTTATGTTTCTCTTACAAATTCTAAGAGTTATTGCTAACCAAATGTTGAATTACATTTTGTTTTTACTTCCTGTAAAAAAAAAAAAAAACCGAAATAAATTATATTGTATTTTTTTTTTTAGTTTTATTTTGAAGTGTTGCTTTTCAAATCCCAAAAAATTGCCCTCCCCTTTTTTTATGAAACTGAAAACTGAGTGAAAAGAAAGAAGCAGCAATTTGAAGACGTAAAATAAAAAAAATAAAAATAGGCGCGATTACACACTTTTTTTTTTTAAAAAAGTTGAAGAAAAGGAAAGAGGAAGAGAGAAGGGGTTACTTTTTTCGGACGGGTTGCTTTGAGCCTCGGGGAATTGTGTCCAGCTAAACTGGAACCAAAACTGACCAACTGATATTTATGAAGCTTGGTCGGAGGAGGAAAAGCAGTTAGCCTCCTTATAAAAACCCTCCTCTAATTCTGATTGACCTATTTTCTCTATTGACTGGTTATTTGTCGTGCTGAAGGATTAGTTACTTTTTTTTGGAGCAGGTCGCAAGAGGAGGATTCTTTTGCTCTCTTCTGGGTTTTCCCTTTTTTTTTTTTTTTTTAGTTTTTTTTCCGAAATTGCAAAGGATTCTACAGAAATTTGTTTTTTTTTTTGTTAACGGCATTTCTTTAAAAAAAAAAAAATGGATCCTAATAGGTTGAATGTTTTTTAATCAAAGTCGAGGAACGAAATTGTTTAACGCCTCATGTTTTCTCTGTCTTCCGAAAGGATATTCTGCAATACATCTTCGAAATGGAGACTTGTATCACAAAATTAGAGCTTTTTTTTCCCGAGACGGAATTGCTTTGAGACCGAAGCTGAATGGGCGCCTAAAGAACTTCATGGTTCATTTTCTCCCAGTTCCTGCTTGGATCCTGTTTCCCAGTCGTTTGGGGTTCCGTCAACACCTGGAAGAAGTTTTTTTTTGGGGGCCCAATATTAGTTTGGCTGACGACCAAGTGAGTTTCCGGAATTTTTGACGAGATTCGAAAAAATGGTTGGTAAATGACTCTGAAAGATTAAACTTTCTGAAATTTTTTTAAAAGACTGATTAACCATTTGAGTTGCCACGGATGCCAACTATCAGCGTGCTCTTTTCGGTGTTAAAGAGGAGAATTCTTTTCTTAACTTTTTTAATGGATATTCTGGTGGAGCTCTTTCAATGGCCAAGATTCTTTTTCAGAAATTTCCCAAAGAATTGAAGGGGAAATGATAGGACT
Source organism: Acanthosepion pharaonis (assembly GCA_903632075.3). Taxonomy (NCBI): domain Eukaryota; kingdom Metazoa; phylum Mollusca; class Cephalopoda; order Sepiida; family Sepiidae; genus Acanthosepion; species Acanthosepion pharaonis. The sequence goes on along the minus strand of CAHIKZ030000242.1, from coordinate 1,981,362 downwards.
AATAGGTAAACGAATACCATCATTGTCTGCTATATTGAAACTTACAAGTGAGGCAGTCAAACGATTATTTCTTTTGAGGGCCACTCCCAACAACCTGATGGTTATTCCCGTAGCTTGCCCCCATCCTATTGGTCACTTTTTTCAATGGAGAAAAAATGGTATATTTAATGCCTTTTTGGACACTGGTAGTGGGCGTTCATGTACTGAGGGACTTGGGTTCAGTTGAGACTGTTGAGTCAGTTGGTCTGGTTTTCCTTCAACCTTGGTTTAGACTTTTCACCTTGAGTGGACCGGAATTTCACGGAGGGTTCTGGGAGTTGACCTTGGTTCTGGTGAGGCTTTGGCTTCCTCTGTTTTGGTCACTGATGCAATGGACTTGTCTGTACGACTGGCTCAAGACCCTGTTGGGTGCTTTTAGGGCAGCTGACTATAATTTGGCTGGCCAATTTGAGGCCGGGTCAGACCTTTTGTGCTTATCAAGGGCATTATTGGATTGACCTTATTCATCGATTGATTACATTGAAGTTGGTCCCCTGTCTGAGGGGTTGGGCATTTTCTGTTCCGTCAGGCCTGGTTCCCTTTGAACTGTGGACTCCTTTGTCAGGAACAAGATCCTTTTTCTCCTTTAATACTGTAATGGGGATACCCCAAGTGAATTCCTCACATTTGTGTTTCTTTATCTGATGAATACCTTCTCTGATTATGACAAGAACAGATGAGACGTTTTAAGGATACTGTGGAGCCCAAGGATGGAAGTATTACTTTTTCTGATAAGTTGGCTATTTTTTAGATTTTTTTCAACCCTGACTTATTTATCTGGAATACTTAGAGGTGTTCCGTCAGCAAGAACAGGATCCCCCAATTTGATTATGTGTGGATTCTAGATTCCGATCCAAAATCAGACTTTTTTTTTATAACGAGGCAGCTACCAATCTAAAATTGTTTTATTTTTTTTTTTTTTCTGCTAGCAGACATCTGAAAGGCATTCTTGAAATCTAGACTGATTTTTTTTTTTTTTTTATAAAATTTTTGTACTGGGGTGTATCCTGAAACTACATGCCCACTGACGCTTGCCGCAGGATGATTGAGGACAGATTTTATGAAAAGTAACATGAAAAAAAGCTGGCGAAATTTACTCCCTGGCACAACGCTTGCAGGAAGAAATTCAGTCCTAACTTTTCCGAATTGGTAAACTTTGGGAGAAGGTAAATGATATCTATTTGCTGTTTGGGGAGTGCTAAGAATTTAATTTTTGTTTAGTATCTAAAAAGAAACAATCTTGTCTTCGTAAATTTTAAATTCTCCAAAAGGAAGACTTGAAATGACCCTTATGTTTACGGTTCGCCACCTCCTTTACATCCAGATTTCTTTACCTAAGGCTAAGGTCGTCTCGATGATTCATATTCTTTATCTTTCCAACAATGGACAACTTTTAAATTTTAATTATTTAATCCATGTTTCAAAAACATTTTTACAAATGTCCTGCAAATGAACCTTGGGTTATTGCCTGAAGACTCTCTTCAAATATGTGGATTCTGCAACCCGCCGAAATGTTGAATTACATTTTTTGTTTTGGTCCTTCTGTAAAAAAAAAGACTTGCCTTGTTTGAAGCGAGACGTGCCAGCAGATGGGGTTAAGCATTTCAGTGCACTGTTCTAAACCAAATATATTTTCACAGGTTCTCATTTTTTTACTGTTTTGGTGTTCAAGTTTTTCGAAGGAGTGGGATTACAGATCTTTTTACAAATCCCAAAAAAAAGGTTGAGTATTTAATGAAGCCCAGGAAAGATCTTTTAGAGTTCGAAACTGAAAATCAGATCAAGAGGAAGAATGAAAATTTTACCTATGAAATCAAGAACCCTATCCTGATAGGGAAACACCACCCTTGAAGACTTATTATTTTGGATTGTCAAAAAGTGTTGTCACCTTGAAAAAAAGCGGCTACTAAAAACAGGCCATCAACAAGGTTCTAAAGTCATGTGCCAGATTACACACTACTTTTTGCCCAACCAACTCATGATGACAGGTCCCTGTCAATTTCACATTTCTGGGTGAATGTTTTTTTTTTGTTCACTTCAGAGCAATACATATTGAGTTGGTTCCAGACATGAGTTTTTTTTTCAGTTTAAAAAAACAAAATACAGTGAATAAAACTTTTCTGGGATTTTAGTCGCCTTTTTTCCAGGAGTATAAAAGCTTAATATTTGTTTCACCTTGTAATTAAAGCGTGGATTTTAATATGGGTTAAAACTAAAAACCATCCTTGGTTTTCACCTTGGGAACATGGGAATATGATTAAATAATTTTACATTTGACAATTTCATTCATTATCTTTCAGTTGATAACAATTTGCTTTTAAACTTTTGCGACAAAAATGACAAAAACCACATTTTTGGACATCAGGAACAGAATTAAGGTTCCATGAGTCCTGGTACAAGGAAAAAAAGAAATAAAAAAAGATATTGGTCCTATTGAAACCGCCACCATTTGGGTAAAATTAAATTTAATTTAATTATTAGTGTCCGAATTGGTCAAGAGGTACAGTCCAGGAACTGTTGTTATTTTAAATTAATTTTATTGAAGTTAAACTTTTAAAAAATAAGTTTTTTTCATTTTATAAATTTGGATATCTGGTTGTGTTTAATGAATGGTTCCATTTTTGTTGGCATTGGGTGAGGCAGAAGTGGTACGAAAAGAATAAAATGAAACGCCAAAAAAAGATCCCCAAGACAAGATTTTTTTTTTTTTGTTCTTTTTTTTCTCTCTTCTCTTTTTTCTAATTTTTTTTTTTTTTTTTTTAATATATTTTAAAATGGGGAATTGTGTCTAAGGACCAAATGACCAACATAAATTTTGGTCGGAGGAGGATTGGGGAAGCAGTTACAAAAAAACATTTGATTGATTTTTCTCAAATAATTTTTTGTCCTAAGGAACTTTTAATGTTTTTTTAATGACGCGTTTTCCAAAAAATTTTTTTTTTTTCCGACAGATGACACTTAAAAATTTTTTTAGTTTAAAAAACAAATATTGAATTTAGGTTTTTTAAATTAGTGGATTTTAATTTTAAATTTTTTTTTTTTTTTTTTTTTAAACTGAATTTTTACAGAAGCTTGAAATTTTGATTGTAAAAATTTTTAATTTAATTATTAGTAATTTCAACTGTCCAGCATTTTAAATTAATTTTATGAAAACTTTTAAAAAAAGTTTCTTTTCATTTTATAAATTTATATCTGAAGGGACATAACTGAAACGCCAAAAATGTCCCCCCAAGAAAATTATTTTTTTTTTTTTTTATATTTTTAAAATGTTGTTGAACATAAATTTTACAAATCAATAATTTTCTAACAACTTTTTTTTTTTTAATGACCGTTTTTTATTTTATTTAAAAATTTATATCTGGTTTTTTTTTTTTTTTTTAATGAATTCATTGAATTTGATAGATTTTTTTCAACTGGCATAGGCAACGAGGGACAAATAAAGAAAATTATTTGCTTCAATTTTTCATTCCAACCAATCTGAAGAAATTTATATCTGGAGCCTTTAAGTTTACAACGGGTGAGGGCGAAATAAATGTTGTTCAACATTCCAACCATATGAAGAAGGCTGGAGCAAAGATGAAATGGACAAAGATGAGGCTCTAAATAATGTAAATAGTGTACATAATACATCATCTCGAAATATAGACAGATACTGGAAAAATTGTTCTCAAAAAAAAATTGTAAAAATATGACACAGAAGTGCAAATTTGAATGATTATGTAAGTTTCATTTCTAAAGTTAATGCCTTGTAACTTTTTGGGATTCATAGCACAAGGGTAATGAAGCCAATTTTCTTTTTCAATAGTCCTTCAATAAAAAAAAAAAAAAATCCCTATATTTGCAATACATAAAACCAGCTGGTAGTGCAATATGACAGTCAATCAAAAACAGGTGAAAAGTATATCATATTAAACTTGCCATTAAAAAATATCCATTGGTGGTACATGCCTGAAACTTTTACTAATTTTGGGATTTTGAATTCAGAAAAACATTTCTTTTTCACTGTAATTTTGTGAAATTGTGTAAATTTTCAACTTGTCAAAAACAGGACAGTAATGATTACAAAAGTTAGAAATACTTGATAAGAGTGCTTTAAATGTTTTTTCAGTTTTAAATTGATAGAAAAGACTTTTTCTGGACATTGTGAATGGTTCTCCTGAACTTCCTCTCTTAATAGTAATTTGCTGACTGAATTTCCTTTATATGCCTCTGATATGGCTAAATATTTATTTTTAGAAACCTCCATAACCAGCCATCTCTTGAAACTGGCATTACATCACAAAGTCCTGTTTGAAAACAAATGTTGATTCCACTTGTGTAATATCATCTAACAAAGGCTATCAGAAATAAATCATTTCTGTTTTTTGTTGAAGCTAAAATCTTCATGAAAGCACTGAATGCAGATGCAATGTCAATGACTTAGCCAATGTAAAAGTGGGAGTTGTAATATACTGCAACCTATTGGCTTTGGTACTTGTAACTGAAGGTTACCTGAAGTGGAGGTTCTTCATCTTCTTTCATTTGTCTTGGAGGTGGAGATGAATCAACTGATTTACCTGTTGTCAATTAGTTGCAAAGAGTAGCTTTCATCTGAGATTTACTTCCACTTGTGTTGATTTTGATACCTAAGAGAACCTTCAGATATCTAAGTTGATCTTTCAGTACTTCCACACCACTGCTTGCTTGAACATCTTTAATAGACTTCACAGGAACACCATGTTTGATGACTTACTTAATGATCCTCTGTTTCTCAGTAGCAACTTGGCATTCTTTGGCCTTTCATTTTTAACAATCCTTTTCTGTACATGAAATTTCAGAAATACTTCTTGTTGCTTGTGCCTTTGTCATAGATGTTTTGCATGCTTTCTTGAAATTCCAAGAACTGACTGCTACTCAGTTGCAGAATTTGCTTCCAACCAAGTTGTAGTCTGGTTGCACTTGAGTATGTTTGAGGTTGGTTGATAATGAAATGACGTACAGTGGGACTTCAGTTCTCAAATGTCTCACGTGTTGGTTTTTGAACAGAAAATTTGAGATGAAAATGCCTTGGTTATTGAACAAGATTTTGGTTCTCAAACAACATAGCCGAAGTGAGTTAACATGAATGGAATGACTTTTTTTTTCTCTACATTTATTCCTATTGCAAAAATAGTCTCGACTTACGAACATTTTGGGTTACGAACCACCTTCAGGAATGAATTAAATTTGTGAACAGAGGTTCCACTGTATGTTTTGTTTTTGTTTTTTTTCTTTTTTTTTTTCTTTTTTGTTGGTTTTTACCCCAACTTTCAAATATTGTTAACATTTAAATTTTGAAATTTTGGGAGTGTTTGAGATAACATTTTATGCTTTCATAAAGAAAAACCTTGAAGCTGTTCCTTGAGCAAAGAAATATTTTAAATTCATTTGTGAACATAATGAAAATTCATCATGAACCTTACCAAAAATAACTTAATTGTCGAGAGTTCGTACTTGCATAATTCAAAATATTTTCTTTAACATTTGATATGAAAAAAATCTACATTGAATTTCTATTCTTAAAAAATGTAATTTTTCATTGGAATTCTGAAACTTCTCCAATAAGGGATTTTTCTGTTAAATGAAGATATGTTTTAAGAATTTAAAAATTAATACTATTTTCAAGTGTTAACATTAGAAGACGACTGTATTTAGGACATTTAATAGGTTACTCTGCATAAATCAATGTTATTTTTTGTTTAAAACAGTGAAAGTATTTTTACAAAATCCAGTCAGTTATTCCCTAATTTTGTTTGAAACAGAAGACAAATATTGGATTTTTAAATTTATTTTCATTTGTTGTGTAGAATGGTGACTCAATGAGTGACTTTGGCAATGTTTTAAAAATTTAAGATAAAACCTTATTTAAATGTGGAAAATTGATTTGTTTTTCGTTTTTATAAATTAGCTTTAGGCTGTTATCTTTCAAATAAAAACAAAATTTAACTTCAAAGTTGTTGTAACCCAGGGAAGGTTACTGAATAGAATAATCAAATGAAGGTTGGTAATGAACAATAATACTTAGGACAAGAACAACACATGTAAAATTTGCAAATGGAGCATAGAAAGTAATAACCACCTGTTAGAAGTGAATCAAGTGAATTCCACAGTGAATCTCTAACTACAAGATATCTGTGAACTGCCCCATGTGGTCAGATGTGGCACAAGGCCAAATTTAATGTGGAGGATTCGAGCCTGTAGGCTTGGCCGAAAATTCCTGTAAACCCTGTAGGTCAGGGTAGCTGTTTCTCGAGATGAGACATTGCCCTTCGACATAGCCTCGTCTGGGGATCCTCTTTGTCTGGAGGCAGAGAATTTGAACAGCACAGCTGGAGATGAATCTCCAACTGTAGACCAACATACAGTATTTACTACTGTATTTATGTGAATGGGGACATACCCATTATCACCCATAGGTATGCTACAACAAAAGTATTTTAAATTTAAATTATTCAAAATGCAATTTAAAGTTTTCTTCAGTAAATTGTATTTTTAATTTTTTTATAGATGAACAAAGAGTAAAATTGAAAGAACTAAAAATATATTTGGTTTATTTTCTATTTTAATATTTCAGTTAATTTTTTTTTAAGAAAATAGCTGAGGCAACAGCATTTTGAACTGACAGTTTGGATCAAATATAATATTGTTTTATTTTGTTCAAACTGTTAGATTGAATTTATTTTAAAAATAAATAATTGTTTTACACAGTTTTCCAATGAATCCTTAAAGGCAAAGATTTAAACTGTAATATCAAAATGGATGCTGCTTTTTTTTTTTTTTTTTTCCTTCAATGAAAGCAAAAAATTGGTACCTTCTTTTTTTTTAGAACATTTGCCAAAAATCAGGGAATTATCTGATTCAAACAAAATTTAGAGATCTTATACATTAATGAATTCACTATTTACTGAATAGGTTTTTTTTTTTTTTTTTTTTTTTTGTTAAACCTTTGGGAAATATTTTTGGGTGGGTATGTTTCACACTTTTTTGATATTTCATGTGTAGTTTTGTTTTTTTTTTTTTTTTGTTGTGGGCAGGGGAGTGTTCATTCAATTTTTTTTTTTTTACAGTTTTATAAAGAAAATTCCTGAAGATATTATTTAAGAAAAAAAAATTATGCAATATTGAGTGAACATATGGAAAATTTGGCTTGCATCCTAAAAAAAAATTTAATTCAATAAAACTCAAAAAATAATTTTTTTTGAGGATTCATGCTTGCATAATTTAATAAAACATCTTTTCTTTCAGATTGGACAAAAAAAAAATATCTACAATTAATATTGGGTGGCACCAAAGATTCACTAAAAATATTTTCCTACATGATGAAAAAATGACCCAACCATTTTATTGTCAAAACCTTTGTTTTTATTAAGAGGAAAAACCAAAGGATTGTTTAATCATTAAATTATTTTATTTTTTTTTTTATCCTTTTTAGAATCTTAAAAATTTTGATTTTCTTTGCATCATTGAGTGACGCAAGGGAAATTTTAACATGTTTTTGTGGTAAAAAACACATTGATTTGGAAAACTCAAATAATTGCCAGATTGAACAATTGAAGGTTATAGAAAGATGAAGATTAGATAAATATATAGAAATCATTTTATCAAAATCCAGGAAGTAAATTTATAGACTTGGTTTCAAGTCATTTTGCCATTCTCTCTTGTCTTCCTCTTTTTATAACCTTCAATTGTACGATGCTTTAATGAGAAATTTTCTTATAACATTGATTTAACCCTTTCATTGTTTTAAGTTACCAATTGAAAATTTCATTTGGAATTTGTATAAAGCTTCTCATTATAATCTGATGGCTTATTTGCAGTTGATATCGAACCTGGTTTATTGCAAAATTTTTTAACTTGGAATATGGCTGTCAGAAAAAACTGGCCGAGAAAATTCAAAATATTTATGTCACTTCCATTCATCATAAATGCATTAATTTTTTATATCCTCCCCTTTCTTCTCTTAAAAATGTACTTTAAGAACCCAGCCAGTTAATGATAATGGAATTTTTGGAAGGGGAGAAAAAGCGGGGGATTCCTAACCAGAATTGGAACAATAGAAAACTATGTAATGGTAGACAAACACTTAGATTAGGAAAAAAAAAAACTTGCAGCCATATTGAGTTAAAACACTGGTTACCATACGATCACTGAAGTTAAGCAGTGTTAAGCCAGGTCAGTATCTAGATGGGTAACTGCTTGGGGATAACAGCAAATGTAATTTTAGAAATGTGGGTGGTGTAATGGATAATGGCTTAAAATTGTTAATCTGCAAGCTGAGTTTCAATTTCAGTTGGGTTTGTTGTTTTTACTTACATGCAAATATCTTTGGGATGGTATAAATCCACCTCCCTCCAGCTATGGGTTAATTAGTAAGACTTACGTTATTATCTCTAAAAAAAAAAAAAAAACTTACGATCTAAAGAAAAACAAACTTTCTGATTTTAAATAACCTACAAAGGATTGATAAGACCTAGATAATGAATTCATTAGATTAAGAAATTTTGTCAGGTCAGATTATATTAGACTAGCAGCATGGCCCGGAGTTGCCCGTGCTTGATTCAAAAATCATATGACTCATACAGCAATCGCTATCACTTGAATTAAAATATTTTTGCCCTTCCTTGCCTTTAAAGAAGTGCCCTTTGCCGTGCTGATGTTGCTACATGCCTTACTTCTTGCCTATCTCACACTGTGAATTTTTTCTAAGCTCTATACTAAACATTAAATCTGTTACGAAAGAAGAACTAAACAAAATGAACACAAAACGATCAGCTTTAAAAAGGACTCAGAACTGGAAAAACCCGAATGAAAAAAGAATGTTAACAACAAATACTTTTTTCACACCCAACCCAGTTCTCCATGAATCAGAATCAATGTTGAGTTTAAAACAAGCGAATGAGCCAATTGGAGTAAAGTGCCATGCAGATTTAAATTTTTCCCACTTGTGACGAATGTAGCTATTGAATTTTTTTTTTTTTTTTTGCATGTTAGTTAACATTCGTGGCAGCCAGCTATAGGCTCTCACTCTGGCCAGTAGAAAATGGCCGCAAACTACATGAAAACTGCTGTAGAAGCATGAAAAAATCGATTATTTCCACTATCGATGGGAGTTGGGAAATGCAAAGTCAGTCTTGGCCTTCCCACTAACTTTGTGCATGTAAATTTTGGTGCAAAACCGTCAAATTGCGGCTGTGTATTCGTTACACACACACACACACACACATCCTACCTTTTATAAATAGATTTTTTATATAAACTTGCCTACCAAACACACACACAAGTCACTAAGTATTAGCATTTTGAAGTTCTTTATTAAATTCTTTTTCTTTTTTTTATCAAGAAGTAAATTTCTTTTAATTCAGTCTTAGTCATCATTTCCAACATGTAATATTTTGCAGCTTAAATTTCCAGTGTGGTCCAAAAACTTAGTGTTCCACATTCATACTAAATTACACAACAAATTACTAATGAATGACACAATCATTATCCAAGTACAACTGGACAATGATTGGACTGGATTTTTTTCCCGCAATAGGTTGCCATTTCTTTCCGCCGTAGACTAGTTGCCATCCAAGGCTATAGAACCTAGTTTGTCCTGCTATTTACTCATAGCTGGAGGGAGAAGAAGATTCATACCTTTCCCAAGGTTATTAGCACATAAGTGAATGTAATGGATTTGAGTGGAATTTGAACTTGGCTTTCCAATTCTTCAATCCGAGCTGCTATCCATTACTCTACCGTGCCTCCTCCTGCTCTTTTTACAAAGCTGTAATGGTTTAGTTTTTTAGTTTTATTTTAATGTCTAAATTTAAAGATTTCAATATAATCATATAAACTCTAAAAGCACTTAAAGTATCGATCAAGTTGCAAATAAGAGAAATTTGTTTTTTAACAGAATACAGACAAGCATCTGGTTTAGTGTTTGCATTTTTGTTTTCTGAAGAGAAATTAAATTTTTTTTTTTTTTTTGGAAAGAAAAAAAAAAAAATTTTTTTTTCTTTTAATAGAATAACTTTTTTGTTTCTTTCAGATGACTTGGACTTCTTGTAGTCTTTGAATAGAACTAATCTGAATAAAGAAGAAATTGTTTTGGTATGTTCTCCACTCCCACAGGACTTCTACTTTCGTATCAAGGCCAGTATATGAAGGAAAAGAAAGAATGGGAATTTATTTCATAAAGGATGTTTGATTCCATTCTTGACAGATTTTCAGTATGAAAAAAGAATCACTTGTAGATTTTTATGTAAATAAAATCATTACATTTTTAACAATTTTATGATAACTATAAGGATTTGAATTATTTGCCAATGCCATGTTTAAAAACAAATTACAACCATTGCATTTTATAAATGTTATACTTCAGAAAACTTTACATACTAACCTAGAAGCTGCTCTTTGGGCCAACTTTAGACTAGATCCTGCACTGGGTTTGGGGCCTTCAGCCTTTTACCTTCTACGTCCTATGTACGTAAAAGATTTCTTATTTAGAAATAATAAATTTCATTTTTATTCAACACTTTAATTCGACATAATCTTTCTTCCTATACGCAACCAATCTCCATAATTTGTTTACATTTATGTTTTGCACAATTTTTATTTTCTTTTAAAATCAACGTTCTTTATGATCCCTTCACATAAAGTCCCTCTTAAAAGACATTAGCGAACCAGAACTATGTAATATTTCGAATATGTCACAGTAAATGTGCTAGAAAAAGGAAAAAAAAACATTAGTAATGTACCGTGCACTGCTTAAACTTTAATTACAGTTAGACAATATAAATTGCAATTGCATCAAAAACAAAATTAAAGTTAAGCCTTTTAATAAAGAGTTTGAAAAAAAATCTTTCACTCTATTTGATATTTAAATTTAACTTTAAATGAGTTATTTAATGTTTAATTGCATGTAACGCATATAGTTACTACCTGTTTCTTCAGATTGTTTATGATTCACTGAGATTGACGGACAGACACACATATGCACTGTGCTTTATTATTATAGATAAATATTTAAATAATATAATCATGTACTGAATTAAAAATAGCTCTAATTCTTTGATAACAGAATCCCCCATCTCTGCTCTCCTTGTCCTGGGCTTCTCACTCTGTTAGTTAATTTCTGCTTTATATTATGCTGAAGTTTTTTTATCTGGAAAGTTTCAGTTGAAGCTACTTGGAACACCATCAGAAGCAAAGGTGGTGAGTTACAAGAAAAGTTACAAAGATACAGACTTTCAGAATAGAATACCAACTCTTGCTTATAGAATTAATAATATAGACTTTATTTGTTGAGGGCGTCAACCTTTCCCAGTTCTGTCCTGCTATAGTCTACTTAACTATTGCCAATTTGTGAGTAGTTGTCAACTTTATTCACAGTGCGTTGCCGAAATAACATTACCTTGTACTTGTAAATTTGAACTTTGATTTTGGGCATGTAGATGAAGTTGGTTTCCAACTATGACATTATCATGGCATATCGAGCTTTAACCTTTAGCACATTGAATTGTTCCCCTTGCCAACGCTTTTTTTTTTTTTTTTTTTTTTTGAGGGCACAAAAACATCATGAACACCTACTGTTTTAAAATTGTTATAACTTTCTTTGTATAGATTCTATTTTTTATATACTAATAAAAGAATGTATGAGGAATATTTTGATGTAATGCATTATGTTTTGCATACTTGTGTTGATGTTGAAAACAAAAAATTGAAACACAATATAAAAAACACATACCTTAACAATTTAACATACTTTAAATTTTATTATTCCGTGTGGAGTTCTGGGGTGCAATAAGAAACAAAATGCCTAAGAAAGCTTTCATTCAGTCAAAAAAAAGTGATGTGCTTCCTCATGTTTACATACAAGAAAACACCAGTATTTGTTTGGTCTTTTTTTCACCTGACTAGCATATATTTAATTGTCTTGTTGACAAATAAAGTTATTTCATTGTTTATAAATCGATGAAATAATTCACCTTCAGAAAGGCTGCCAGGTATATCTATGGGGTCAGTATCTTCCTTAAAATTCGTCAGCCATGGATGATACTAGCTGCACGGTATCTCATGGTCATCATCGTTTTCCTCTACATCACTAGTGAGGTTATCATCTTTGACCACTTCACCGTCGAAGTCCACTTGAGTTAAGCTTTGAAAATCATTATTGGAGTCCGAATCAACGAAATTCCTGAATAAAAGCTTTGTTGGATGTTGATGTGGCCATTTTTGTTTACAAAAAAAATTGCCAAAAAGTGAATGTGGGTTTAATTGATGTTACACCTCATGTAGTCTAGAAGAATACAAAATGGCATCAGAAAACAGAAGTTTAGCTTTGTTCCAAAGCAGTAGTAGGTGGTTTCCAGCTTAAAATACTGGAAATAACATTTGACAAGTATTTATTTATAACAAACATCTCAGAGTGTCAGAATGTGCCTAGAGCTGCCAAGGGAGAGAATTCTACAGCAACAATTTTCACCTCCAGCATAGTAAAGGTTAAATGCTGTTTGGGCAACTACAGTTGTTATTCCATAGTGGACTGCATTGGTGGTGTCACTGCATTAGTCTTCAGGCCAATACACCAAAGTTTCACTGTCCCTGTTTCTTACTGTCATTTCACCATTTATTGTTAGTAATAAATAGCACAATGCATATGGTGTGTATTGGCTATTTTTATTGCCCCATCAACTACTTGTTTGATAAAGTGGGTGAAGTGAGTTAAAAACTTTCCTTTTGTGGACCAGCTTACAGTCACATCACATTGAAACACCAGTTCTCATGATAAGCGATGTTAAGCATTGTAGAGCCAAGTCAGTACCTAGATGGGAATACCAGGTGCTGTAAGCTTGGATTTGTGGGTGGTGTAATGGATAATGGCTTGGAATTGTTAATTGGAGAGCTGGGTTCCAATTCCAGTTGGGTTCATTATATTCACTTAAACACAAATACCTCTTCTCCTCTAAGCTATGGTTCAATTGGTAAAACTTAAATCCACCGGGCTGTGGATAAAGATGTTGGTTAGATCCAGTGAGTAGACCTAAAGTGTTATAAGTTCAATACCAGGTCACAGCAGTGGTGAAACAAAAATCTTGGAGAGTTGAGTTAAAGGGAAATAACTGAGACATCCAGAAGAGGTATGGTATGTGGAACTAGAACAATCTACCCTGGTGGGCGAAATAAATGGTTCAGTTCAAAATTCTAATTACCTGAAGAAGGTAGAAACATACAACGGCTGAAATGGTGTGAATATGGCAATGAAGATGAGGACAGCAATCCAACTAATGTCAATAATGTAAGTAGTTAGAACTTGTTTTTCATAAATTCTTAACCTTAAATTATTTTCCTTAATTTTACTCACACATTGTTACACAAGTCTTTCATTTGATCATCAGTCTGTAAATGAATATTTCGAAGGGAAAATCTTCTAAATTTTTCTAATATTGCTAGGGATGGTCGAGTAGGTGGTGACCTAACTACTTGACTCTCTGTTACATTTTGTCTCACTATCTGATGGGCACATGGCCGGGGGGGTTAGAATGTTTGCATTCTGACCATGAGACCTGAGTTCGAATTTTGCCATGGTCAATTTGTCAAGCAAAAGACTTCCTGATGTTATCAGTCTAGAGGGGATGATACCAGTGGGCAGCACCTTTTGGAAAGTGCCTGAAAATCATACAGTGGGTTGACCCAAAGCTTGTGATTGAAATTGGGTTGGCAGAACCTTTGGGGACAGTCGATTTGGGGATAAGTCAGAAGTCATTGTGACTGAGAGCTTGAGCGTGCTTGCCTTTTTCAAATAGTTGATCATGCTATATAACACACTCTTTTCCAGAAACTGTAACTAAGCTCTATTCAGCATAGTTGTAGTATAAACCTGTTGTAGAGTGGTTTCACAGTGGAGGTTTGTATTTGTACTAAGTCGGTCCTAAAATAGGTTCGACGTACAAAACATTAGGAACTTGATATAATAGGTAATGACGCAGAGAAATCTAGTTGTGGTGGCTGATACTTTAATATCCTGAACGACTAACACCCGTTGTCTGGTTTATCGACTGACTGACCAACCCACTGAGCGACTCCTCAAGTCGACACTTTTACTAACTCCTACTTATTATAGGGGGAGAGTCTATTAACTATAGAATAGGTGTGTTCTACTATAACAAAACCACAGGTGGGTTCTGTGGGTGTTGAATAAACACAAATGTGCCTGAGCAAGCTATCTGCAATAGGGATTGGCTAGCTGCCCTAGTAGACAGCTATCCTTGAATACAAGTGGCCAGCACTACTTTGCTGTGGATGATACTGCTTTAGGAACATGATCTGGGGGAAGTGGTGTCATGACCTCATCATATACAAGCAGGGCCAGCCTGAATCTCTGACATAATATATAATCAAGACAAAATTGCTTTACTGAATTTTGGCCAAGATCCCCCCGCCTTAGCAGAGCCAGGTTGTTTCACAAGAAAGCTTTTTTTTATCAGCAAATTTATTTACTCCTGCCTTGATAGTAAGGCTGATGAGCTCAAAATAGCAGCTGATGTAAAAAATGACCTCTAGACCATTGTTAACTGGGGCAAAAGATGGCTTGTCAATTATAACGCCTCCATAACTAAATTTCTCTCCATTAATCATCTGTGAGATCACTCTGTGCCTTCCATCAGCATGGCTGATGCTATCCTTCAAGAAAGTGACTCATTGCACCTCCTGTGGCTAATGTTCTCAGATGACATGAGCTGGAAAGACTACATTGAACCCATCGCTAGATCTGCGGCTAAGAAAGTATGTTTGAAACCATAAGGATGTTTGGAGCCTTTGTGTGGTGTGTTTATTTTTATCATCTGATCTTTTGATTTGGGACAGTTAACTTCTCCTTACTTTACAGATATTATTGTGGAGGCTGAGGAAAAGCTAAAAGCTGAACGGGTTTCAAGAAGAGAGAAGATGGTGATTAACGTTGCATTTAAGTTTTTCGAAGGTTGCAGTTATCAGGGAAGTAAGGAAACGGAAGTGAGTTCCACAGGGAGCAAGTGTGAGAAAAACTCTTGGAGTAGAGGTGGTGGTTACATGTATCAAATTCAACATTAAAAAGGTGGGACCTAGATGCCAATCTAGTAGCACATGCAGTCAGGGCACCGGAGTGGGGTGGGAAGCTCATCAGAGCAGTAGGCATGAAAATATTTGTGGAAATGACAGAGGTAAGCAATGTGACGTTGGTGAGAAAGTGACTGAAGTCACGCTCAGTTACATAGCAGATACTTCTTTGGATTTTGTCAAGAACTTTTGAGATGAGTAGCAGGAACACCTGACCTGATATGGCAACAGTATTCAATGTATGCAATGGTTTGTTTTCTACTTTTTTATACCATTGATGGATATGGATTTTTGCCTTTTTTTCCGAGATTTAGTGTCAAATCTATGGTTAGATTAGTATCTAAAAAGAACAATTCTAATATAGTTGATATACTTCTGTGTACCTTACCAAAAGCTCTCTTCTGCTCCTTGTGTGTGGGCCACTGTTTAGAAAGAGTCTTAGTTTACATCCACTTGTTTGGAGTTGAATCAGAATATTGATGGTGTGTCTGACAATTATTTAAGATCTAAATGCTTCAATAGAAAAAAATCAAGAAAATTCTATTTTTTTTTGTCAGTTGAAAAAAACAAACATGTTTTCTGCTCACCATAAACTAAAATAAAAGGGACAAATTCAAAAAGAAAATAAAAGCATTCTGGAAAGAAAATGAAAGAAAAAAGAAAGAAAATAAAGGAATTCTGGAAAGAAAAAAGCATCCTGGAAAGAATATAAAAGAAAGAAAATAAAGGCATCCTGGAAAGAATATAAAAAAAGGAAATAAAAGCATTCTGGATAGAAACTTAAAGAAAGGAAATAAAAAAAAAAAAAGAAAATAATAGCATTCTGGAAAGAGAATAAAAAAAAGGAAATAAAAGCATTTTGGCAAGAAAATAAAACAAAATAAAAGCAATCTGGAAAGAAAATAAAAGCATTCCGGACAGAAAATAAAAGAAAGGAAATAAAAACATTCTGGAAAGAAAAAGGAAATGAAAGCATTTTGGAAAGAAAATAAAAGAAAGGAAATGAAAGCATTCTGGAAAGAAAATAAAAGAAAGAAATAAAAGCATTCAGGAAAGGAAATAAAAGCTTTCAGGAAAGAAAATAAAGAAAGGAAATAAAAGCATTCTGGAAAGAAAATAAAGGAAATAAAAGTATTCTGGAAAGAAAATAACAGAATTCTGGAAAGAAAATAAAAGAAAGGAAATAAAAACATTCAGGAAAGAAAATAAAAGAAAGGAAATAAAAGCATTCTGGAAAGAAAATAAAAAACAATGTAGTTTGAATATTTTCCATGGAAATAGCGATAGAGTAGCGAAAGGCTTTCAACGTTCCGTCTGAGAAGGGGCTGCAAGGTTATTGTAGAGTAGTTTTCACAGTAGAGGGTTGTATTTCACTGAGTCGGTCCTAGATAAGGTTCGACGTACAAAACGTTAGGAACTTGTTATAATAGTTAATGACGCAGCAGTCTAGTTGTGGTCGTTGATACTTTAATGTCCGACATCGACTGACTCACCAACTCACTGAGGTCCCTGGCGACTGCCACTACTACTACTTATTATATGTGGGAGAGTCTATTAACAATAGAATAGGTGTGTTTCAGTATAACAAAGGTGCAAAATAACTAATCACCACAAGGCCGTGTATATTTGGACTCTATTAAGACTAGAAAGTGAAGACTGGGTAATGACAGGGCGCGGCCTCGGTCATCTGTCCCTCAGGGCTGGGCATCTCTCAGTATAATTTTCCTCAGTTGCGACTCTGTCCTTTGAAGGAGTCGCCCCTGAGTGCACACTGCCCAAAGACGCAAATGAGAGATGATAAATAGGGTATTACAAACTAGGTATTTACTCTGTCTCCTCACTAAGAATAGTTGTGACACAAGGTCTGTTTTAAGGTGGGGAGTACGTACACCCGGTCCAGGAACAAAAATTGCGCGCAGCGCCCGTAACTGTCGGTTGCGCTGGCCTCAGTGCGAGCACCGATTCCTCTCTCTGGTGCAATGAGAGGGCACAGCCTCAGGCAGCTTTCTTGGCGTTGATTATATGACGCCAGTGATACCAACAATAATTTCGATCAGGGCTTAATCTTGAAAAGACGGACGACCACTTTCGGCATCTGCCGAAATAGCCTATTCCCCATATGAAGTAAAAGGATTTGTTTGATCATTAATTATATTGCCCTGTATAAATAAAATACACCAAACTCTTTATGTGGATCAGTTCTAATATTTTTTTATATTACTAGGATCCACTTGGATTATATACCAACGGATTTTTTTTTTTTACTATATATATATATATATATATATATATATATATATGGAAGAAATATAGTCTTAAGGTGTGCTATATTTATGGGATAAAGTGCTCAATATCAGAGATAGAGCGTGTAAAATATAAAAGTGAACATAGAAGTCAACACTTAGAGGCGACAGTCTGTTTCATGCTATATGCAATCGTCAGAGCCACGTGTATATATGTATATATATATATATATATATATATATATGGGGACAATATATATATATATATATATATGCTATATATATATGCAATGTATATATATATATGCAATCTATATCTATATATATATATATATATATATATATGCAGTCTATATATATATATATATATGCAATCTCTCTCTATATATATGCAATCTATATATATATATATATATATATATATATATATATATATATATATATATATGCATGTTTTCATTAAACAAGTAAGGTACTACGGTTAAACTTAAAGGTTAAACCGAAAATCTATGTTCGCAACATAGACGATATTTTTTATTTTAGTTAATAACATTAAAGAAATAGACACTTAAGACCACATTTGAGAAAAACTCCGTCCTTAACTTTACATATGAACTTAGCCAAAAAAACAAACTTCCATTCTTCGATGTCCTCGTTGAATACAGCAATAATACTTTCATTACATCATTATACAAAAAACCCACCAGCAAAAACTCGTGCCACCCTAACTTCAACACTTAGGTACAAAATAGCAGCAATAAAAAACCTTATAAATAGAGCACATTTAGAATAATCTAATGTTTTGAATTTTAGCATATTTAATAATTTTGTGGTCGCTAAATTATAATAAGCTTTTCCATTTATGGTTAGTAAATATAGCTTTTACTTAATCATCAAACCTTAATATAACCTAACCTGCACAAATTAACATAGAATTTTAAAAGATTTAAAAATTTATAGAGATGCTCAATATAGTTGCCTTTAACTTCCAGCCATTTATTAGTACAGTGAGCTACTTTCGGGTAAAAGTTCTTCAAAATTCATTGCTGGTAATTTTACAAGAATGTACTGCTAATATTAAAACCTATTTTTACGCATTCATAATGTGCTTTGGGGGTCACTTATTTGTACATAGCTGGGATCCTAATAGATGCTACCACCCCGGATAAGGGTGGACCTGGGAACACCAGCAATTAAGAGGTGGTTCCGCGCTCCTCAAAACCTCCTGATCAGAGACCTTGCTGTCGGATGTAGTTCATCGTCTTACCCAGGACGTATAAAAATGGGATCTCTATTTCATATCAGATTATCCACTATAATAACGTTTGAAAAAAAATATATATTTAGAAATAATTAATGATTTATTGCATCATATATATATATATATATATATATATATATATATACATATGTGTGTATGTATGGGCTGTGAATGGAGGCAGCAAATATCCTTTAAGGTAAGTATTTAGTTATCGTACGAATCTCACAAATTGTCTCTACTGTTGGAAATTTATTTCTAACATTTATGTAAATCCCTATTTTGTAAATACTTTATCTTTATTTTACTTTTTATGTGTGTTGATTTTCTGTATTTTGTTTCTTTGTTTTCGTATTACTGTTTTTTATACGAAACGGCATGCGAGGAAAATTACCGGGGAGGCTAGCTCAGAATTGAAGGAATCTACGTCATTCTTAGGCGCCAAATCTTGTGCCTTTTGAATCCCGGCGTCAAGAAGACAAGACCTGTTTTCAAGGCTCCCGAAAGGAGAAACGGCACACGTGGAGATCTGAGCAATGCTGACTAGGTAGCTAAACGGATTTGGAAGAATACGTTTTGGACCTAAATATCTTCTGGAGAACCAAAGGTTCTCACAAGACTTTATCTCCATTTACTGGCGAGGCTGTTTGAATTCTGCTGTGGTGTTCCTGTTTTAGACAACATTGAAATGTTGAGTTAGATTCACGGGAAGTCTAGAACGATTCTTTGTCCGCCGAAATATCTTGAAAGGTATTTCGGTTTTATCCCTGAATCTCTTCCAGAGGAAGGTATCTGAAGCAGGAAGATATCGCCGACAGAACGGGATTCTCCTGAGGAAAGGAGATTTTATTCAGCTCGGAGCCCCGTGTTGCTAAAGAAAAGGAGTGTTGAGCCTTTGATACATACAGACTTGTTAATTTTTTTCTGTAAGACGATTTCGTCCGTTGAGAATATTGTAAATGTAAGTACTTGCCCTGTTTGTATTTTATTGTTTGTGTGTTAAAACATTGTAAGTGCTTAACATTGTATATTTTATTAAATGTTTGTTTAACCATTTTTATAGGAATCTGTATTGTGAGCAGATCCTTGTTACTTGACGTTTTATTTTATTCATTTTTATAAACGTCCGCAAGGGAAATATTTGCAACGTATTTGTTCTTCCCTCGGGGGAATTTTTAAAATAAAGCCTTTTCTTTTCTAATTTCAAACAAGACTATTTTTCATTTAATTCTTTCCTTTTCCACCCCTTCCTTTTACCTTTTTTATTTTTGCGGATTGTTTCTACGAGGTCGGCTTTGTCTGAAAATGGATAAAATTCCGACACTACCTAAGCTGATGATGATTTAAAGAAAGTCGAAAACTTCGATCATATTTCCTGTACTTCTCTTTCGAAATGAACTTCGGACAATTTGCTGACAGAATTTCCTCCTCCTCTAATGAAGTATTTATTATTCGTCATATAGAAAAGCTGGTTATTAATATTAATTGACACAAAATGTCTGTTGTCTTTAAAAATAATTGCTTTACATATATATATATATATAAACTATAATATATGTTATGTATATATATATATATATATGATATATATAAAAAGAAATATAGTCTTGAGATGTGCTATATTTATGGGATAAAGTGCTTAATATCAGATAGAGCGTGTGTAAATATAAAAGACTGAACATAGAGGTCAACACTTAGAGGCGACAGTCTGTTTCATGCTAGATGCAATCGTCAGGACACTTTAGAGCAGATTTCTGGCCTGATTGCATCTAGCATGAAACAGACTGTCGCCTCTAAGTGTTGACCTCTATGTTCACTTATATAACGTTTAGATATAACTAAAATATATGTATGTAAAATGACAATATATATATATATATATATATATATATATATATGTATGTTAAATTAGATATATATAAAATATATTTAGATATGTGAAGTATTGAAGCTTCGAATTGCTTTTATATTGTATTATAGACACTACTAATAAGAATCGTTTTCATTATTTTAATTCTAAACTATATAACAACTGAATATAATACATCATAAAAGCAATTCAAAGCTTTTCTAAATAAATAAAGTTTTAGTTTTATTGCTTTTTATTTTACGATTTAGAGTAGATTTTTATCAACACGGGGTCCTGTTTTACAAAAAGAAACTGATGATTTGAATTCTTCAAGGAGCTCTGTTTTTATCTAATATAAACTTTAAGCGGATCAAAATTTAATTTAGATGTAAATAAATTTTATGAATATTTTTTAAAAAAAGAAAAAAACAAACATTTCTAAAATGTTTTTTTTTTCATTTGTGAATAAGTCCTGAAAGTTTAATTAAAATCTGACAATTATTTGATTTTTGCAAGGATTTCCAAAATCAATGTTTTTTGCACAGCAAAAAATGACGCTAAAATTACCTATACTAATCAAGACTACCCACACTTCTGACGCCACCCCCCAAATACTTTGAAGTAAAATTTCAAATGTACTAAAAAGGATTCAAAAATATAATTTATTAATGAAAAATTGTCATTTTCTCTTAATAACATAAAGATTTTAAAGATGAAACTTTGTTTTTATCAAGTTTCGGGCATTTTTTCATCATGGTATGCTAATCTATATCGAATCAGTAATGGTACGTATATAAATATATATATATATATATATATATATTATATTATGCTCTATCTCTGATATTGAGCGCTTTCTAATAAGTACCGCGTATATAATATATAAATAATTATATATATATATATATATACATTTATTTTTTATATTTACACACACACACATATATATATATATATATATATATATATATATATATATATATATATATATATATATATGACAAACTTATCAGAAGATAAGAGCTCAAAATGAGAGCTCAAGCTATCTTCTGATAAGTCTCTCTCTCTCTCTCTCACACACACACACACAGATATATATATATATGTCGAGCGGCGATATATCAAGTCTGATTCGTTACCCCCCCCTTCGCCGCCGTGACCCGTCGGTACAGTTGGTATGACGTTTGTCTGATAACGTAGCTGTTTGGGGTTCGATTCTCGGTAGTGGATGCACGCTGCCGATGAGTCCCAGATATAGGACGAAACAGCCGTCCAGTCTTTTATGCATGCTGTTGAGGTTTCTTCTAGACTCGATGAATTTCTTAATTTTAATGTATATCACTGTGTGTGTGTGTGGGAGGGGGTTCATTACTTCACTCCAAACGTTATATTTGGGTAGATACTCTTGTTTGAAATAGAATGAACATTCTTTACAGTGTGCATTACGTCTATGCACAATGCTTAAAATGAAAAAAAAAAATGGGGTATCTATTTCAAACACGAATATCCACCACAAAATAATGTCTGAAGTAATAAAACAAAAATGAAGTAAAAATAAACGAATTAATTCATAAGAAAATGTATGTATGTATGTTTATATAATACAAAGATTTAGTTTCGCAGAAGAGAAACAAAGTTGACAAGGGTATTTCTGGGAAACAGCCCTTTTAATATATATATATATATAAACACGGTGGGTAAAAAAATCTGGATAGTACAATTTTCAAATAAATTAGCACCCGAGGAAAAATGGAAAAAAAAAGAAGAAAGCACCAGAAACCTCCGAACAGGGCGAAAGAAATCGTCCTGTACCTTAATTTTTTTAGTACAGAGAAAAATAACAAAAAAACCAAAAAAAAAAAACAACAAAAACAGCGAATAATAATCTAACAGTAACACGAAGAGTGCTCAATACGGTAAGGAGAACCAAAGTAGAATAAATAAATAAATCCTAATGAGCCAGGAACCTTTATTAATTTTACACACACACACACACATATATATATATATATATATATATGATTAAAATCACTTGTGATGAAATGTGGTCGTTTCCGTCTTGACCAGATGTAAAATTGAAATAAAATAGTTGCTGATACCAGAACTACTAAAGGGAAATAATTCATTATATTATTCATTTTTATTATAGTTACCTCCCTTGAAAGGTAAACAGGTAAACTGGTAAACTCAGCTTTCGCCTTTGTATGGCACATTAAAATGATATTTTTTCGAGGAGGGTGAGAAACAGGAGAACGTTCTTTCTCTGATCCAGAAAATTGTATAAAGCGCGTACATAAACACAGCAAGCTGGAAACCCCAATGAAAAATTTGAAAGAAACTAACATTTATTACAATGACATAAAAAGTCATTAGAACTCGAAATTAGATTTAAAAAAATAAGTTTGCGCAAAATTACCATTTCCTCAGAATTGTGGCCCATAAAAGTGATATAAAATTTTCAGCAAAATCTTCAGATTTCGAAAATACTTTTGAGAAGGTAGAATTAAATTTCTTTCAAAATATGTTGAAAATAGACACTCTTTTTAAAAAGATACACTTAATTATTTGAAAGTCGACATCGAGAAGGTTGGCAATGTTTAGGCCAAGTGAGCTTCCTACCAGATTTGGTCAACTTTTTGCGATGAATGTTTATCTTTCAGCTGTTGAATTATCTGTTGTCTGTTGTGAATCTCTTGTAGTTGGAACTGGTTGGTTGATTAAGGATTTTGAAATTTGCAATATAGTATTTACTTGTTTGTAATCATTTCACTCCCAGCAAAGCGGGAATGTCACTAGTATTTGAGTGAAAGTGATAAAAGAGACTGAGTATAGGGAGGATTGAGGAAAGGATAAAAGCTGAACGGGATTCAAGAAGATAGAAGATGGCGATTGACGTTGTATTTTGTGAATCATTTCACCCCAAGCAAGGCGGGAATGTTACAAGTACGCAAGAGGTAGGGAGTTACAGGGAGTGAAAATGAGAGAAAAGACTGAGTATAGGGAGGATTGAGGAAAAGACAAATGATGAACGCGATTCAAAAAGACAGAAGATGGCGATTGACGTTGCATTTAAATTTTGTGAATCATTTCACCCC
The DNA here is from genome assembly GCA_903632075.3 of Acanthosepion pharaonis. Classification (NCBI taxonomy): domain Eukaryota; kingdom Metazoa; phylum Mollusca; class Cephalopoda; order Sepiida; family Sepiidae; genus Acanthosepion; species Acanthosepion pharaonis. Next base: position 1,957,782 of record CAHIKZ030000242.1, on the reverse strand, counting down.
AAGCAAGGCGTGAATACCACTAGTACACAGGGGATTACAGAGAGTGATAATGAGAGAAAAGACTGAGTATAGGAAGGATTGAGGAAAGGACAAAAGATGAACGGGATTCAAGAAGATAGAAGATGGCGATTGACGTTGCATTTAAATTTTTGAAGATTGTAGTTATCAGGAAATCAAGCAAAATGAAGGGAGTTCTACAGGTGGGAAGTGCGAGAAAACTGTTGGAATAGAAGTAGTGGTTACATTTAACCAATTCAACAGTAAAAAGTTGGGACTTAGATGCCAATCTAGTACCACGCTTAAATTCGTGTCGTCAGGTCACCAGGGAAAAAAAAACTCATCAGATGAGTTGCCATGGAAATATTTGTAGAAAAGACAGAGGGAAGCCACATCACGTCTGTGAGAAAGTGACTGAAGTCGGGATTCCAAATTTCGTTCTATAGAAATTGTTTCTTATTTAGCCTCTTTGAGAATTGTGAACTACGTTTCATGTTTCTTAAAGACTTAATATGGTCCAGATTAGTCTTGGAACAATGATTTCTTTATCAAGTCGTTGCGAAGAAAAAAAATGTTTCTTGCAACGCCTTGTTGATGTGAATGGAAACTTGTTCATTCTATCTTTAAACGCTTTGAACAAAGTTTCAACTCAGAAACCGTTTTTTTTTCATTGGGTGTTTAACTATCTTGGTGTCGTTTTTTGTCTTCGCTCCATAAATATAAATACGGTACATATTACTAATAGCGAATTAATAAGTAGGTTAGTCAATACAATGTGCTAAATATTCATAATAATATAATAAATCTTAGTAATAATCATACTTATTATAAAACCCAGGTTGTGTGTGTCTGTACGTTTATATATTGGATCGGATTTCCTACATTTTTCAACCGATTTCAACAAAACTTCACAGGACTACGTAAAATTACCTTGTGGTGGTTCTGACAGCGCCAAAAATTGAAAAAAAAACACAATTGTTTTTGCACAAAATCAATTTGAAAACACGATTAAGAGGCATCGCGAGAATGAAAGGGGGACAACTCATATCGAGTTATACTTATAAAACCCAGGTTGTTTGTGTGTGTGTGTGTGTGTGTTCGTTTATATATGGGATTGGATTTCCTACATTTTTCAACCGTTTTCAACAAAACTTCACTTTTTCTTTTTGGCAGGTAGTGTTTTCTTATTGTCTTGCACACTTTTTTTTTTCTTTTATTTTTACATTCAGAATGCTTTAAAAATTCCATTTACAAGCCAATTGTTTATAATAAAATTCTATTCAATCGGTAGAGACTCATAACGATTGAAAACAATGTTTTTGTTTGAGTTTGGGTTTGACCAATTCGTAAAAAAAAAAAAAAAAAAAAAAGACATGCGTGTCTGTCAACCTTAAACAATAATGTTTGTCAATTTTATTTTTCAGTCTTTATGATGGTGGATACTTGAAATTAACGCCGGGCCTATATTATATATTATAAAAAGAAACTCGTTAAATAACACTTATTTAACAAGAAGACAATCAATATATACCATATTGCGGAGGCGGAAATAGGTAACCAGGAAAACAGAGCCTTGTTGTTGTTGTTACTTTTGTGGAGATTAATTCATTCTCCGCCGAGGCAAACATCAATTCAAGTAAATGTATAATTTATATATATATATATATATATATTTTAAATAAAAAACAGACCACGTTAAGATTCCATGTAATAAGCTATTTCACCATAACCCCTTTAACAGGGTTCTGGATCATCAGACTTTACTTCCAAAAGCTGAAATGAAAAATGAAAAGAAATTCACACGTTTTTGACGGACCTCATCAAGTATACGTAAAATTAACGAAGTGAGGAAGTGATGTGGGAGAGAGGATATGAGTGTGTCATATGTATCATTTCAATTTCCTATTTTTAACCCCAGTGTGTCGGCTAGATGTTGCTCAAATTTAACGCGTCTCGTCTCTAGATATAAGACCGACATTAAAGGAAGAAGCTACAACAACCCCAATCAATTACACGACAGGTTTCATTCAAATTCTTAGACGCTGTTAATCTGCGTTACTTTAACGTGCATATTTGGGAGGTTAAGGTTTGATAAATATCTAAATGTCTAAACAATCTACGAAGAAATTAATTTGAAATTCGGTGGAGTTTGCATAAACTATATATATATATATATATACACAACACTAGTAACTTTTATCTGTTGCTAAGGGAACAGGGAGAGGGAATAGTGAAATTAGAAGTGAAATAGACATTGCTGATGGCTGTCGTTGTCAGTAGTGTTTCTCTCTCAACACATTGGTGTTGACATGAAGGCTGGCTTGTGCCGGGTCTCTCAGCTTGCCGCTGTTGACGTTCAAGTTGGCCTGTCTTGAGTTTGTTTGAATTAGAGAATATATAGCCATCAGTCGGCCCCGAATTAATGTTTAGGCTTTTAGGGCTCTGACAGGTCACTAAATTGTCCGTGTTATTTTGCTCAAAGCGGATGTATGCGTGGAGCCTATGCGCAGAAAACGTATTTACTCAGTCTGCGTTGAATCGTCGAGCGGTCAACATCCAGTTTGTGTAAAAAAATCTAAGAGACACGACATCTTTTTTTTTTTCAAAAATATGTATTTTAATTAATAAAGATATTGAATGAATTATAAAAACTATCTTATTTCTTGGCTATTGTGTCATGTGGGGGCTTTCTTACTTTGCTTAAGTCAGCATCAGAAATAATCAGCAGGGTACAAGAGGAAGTCCCTGACGTTATAAAAGCTTTGACCGAGCCATATTTGGACACTTTTTTTATTCAATTTCAGTCGCCTTTACATCCACAGCCAACCCTCCCTCTTTCTTATCCATTTTCCTTTTGAGTGGCCTCTACATTCACGGATCCCTCTCTTTTTCATTTTCTATTTCAGCGGTCTCTTCCTTCGAGGCATCTATAGAAGGGTTACGCACAACCATTGCTGCAAAAGAAGAGGCCTGTCTTGGCAGCTTGATGTTAAATTTTTAGTTCCTCCCGTAAGAACCGGTGGAGAAATCTCATTTGAAAACACCCACCAAAGGGAACTACACGCAGTCCTTGCTGCAAAAGACGATGCCTGTCGTTGCAGATTCACACTTGCATGTCTCGTTCCTCCCTTGGGAACTTGCGAAGAAATCTCTCTCAAGAGAAACAATTACGACACCCAAGAACATTCTCAACTGGTAGAACTCACTTTTCCCTAACAAATTACTATTTTGCACTCCTTTTTTCAACAAAATAAAAGCTGTTGAACAGTTATTTTCAAACTTTGGGATTTTGTTCATTCCATTCGTATTGCCGAGCACAAATATACACGCGACCGGGGAAAATCCCGACAGAATAAGAATATAAAATAATTATAATATAATGAACAATAAAAAAACAATAATTAAAAATAATCGTAAAAATTAGTTTTAACTTTCCAGAGCTTTCCGGATGCAAGAAAAAACATGAACATTATTATTTATTTATATAAGTTCATTATTATTGTTGTTATCATAATAAAGTTTAACGATATAGAAATTGAATAAATCAAGTTATAATACAATAATAACAGTTATATTAAAGCTTAGAAAGTATAAGTTATAAATTAGGCGTTAGACTTAAGCCCGCATCATTTCTAAAAGCAAAAATTCCTTTATTTTTTATTTAAATTCAGCTTAGCTGATATATGTATTTAATATATATATATATTTAAATTATTTTTTTTAGAAATATGATTCCTTCGCTACATAAGAGTTCTCATGTTTCAAAAACAAGAGCCAAAAACCTCAATATAATTATTGAAATTAAATTGAATTAAAGTATCAAGTCCTTTACTTTAATTTAATTTAAAAATGTAAATTAAAAAAAGAATATATAATCTAAGCTCTACTTCTGTGTGGAGCACTGTTTTTTAAAAATAAAAACAAAAATACTAAAGAAACCCAAATTATTTACCTAACGTGTTCTTTCCTATTTTTCTACATATTTGCACACACACACACACACACACACACACACACACACACACACACACACACACAAACATATATATATAAGCATTTCATCCCAAGCAAGGCGGGAGTGTCACTAGTACGCAAGGGGTTACAGGTTTTACAAGAGTAAAGGCGGGTGTTTGAGGAAAGGATAAAGAGAAAGACAGGGATCAGGATCAAGGCATCAGAAGATGTCGATTGACATTACAATTGAATATTTGAAGATTATAGCTATCAGGGAGCAAGTAAGAGGAAGGGAGTTCCACTGTCGGGAAGTGCGAGAGAAGAAGCTGTTGGAGTAAAAGAGGCGGTTTGTCGAGGATGAAATAAATAATCAATAAATAATAAATAACTATTTGAGTTACATTTATGCAGTTCATATCAACTAATACGATGACTAAACAATGATGAGAATATATATATATATATATATATATATATATATATATATGTATCCGATGCGATGAGAACGAAAGTAATATATAAATTCCAACCATCACATCATTAATCCAAAAGAGGGCTCGATACCGATAGCAGAGCGATAATTATTATAATATTATATTATATATAATTTTATCATATAGACTAAACCATTTTTGATTCTCACCCGTCGAAGTGCAGTTGAAATGCACTGAAACCAAGTTGCATCTTTGTAGTGTGTAAAACGGTTTTGTCTATATGATAAAATTATATATATATATATATATATATATATATGATGGACTCTTCTAACGAGTTCGACGTATGAGGTTCCGACGACCGCGAACTAATTATCTGCGTGCCTATGACGGGTATGACTTTTGAGACCGGCTCGAGAATTGCACAAAAGACCACAAACAGTACAGGAGAATGTATTGTATCCAAGTGCAGCAGAAACACTGTTAGCTGTCTTATTTTGCTTTCGTGTTTCGCTTTGTCGACTGATGCTTACTTCTTGATGATGCATTATTCCTGCATGGCAGCTAGAAATGATACTCTGATTTCTTCATGGCTACCTCTTCAAAGTTCTTAAATGGAATGTTGACGCAAAAAAGGTTGCTATTCAGTTTATCTTTATTCCTGAGCCAAGGTCTACCAACATTTCTATGGCCACTATTGAGTTTACTGTAAAAAAGAACTTGATCAGATCATATATATATATATATATATATATATATATATATATATATATATATATATATATTGTTGTAATGGAATGTTCCACTCTTCCTATTTATTACCTATTGTGGACTGACAATATCAGTAATATATGTAGTGTGCACAGGGCATACCAGAGTCTGTCTGTATGTCTGTTTATCTACCTGACTGGCTTCGGGAAGTGTTAGTCGAATCCCTGTCTTTCAGTAGTGTATTCTCTTTTACAATAAACCTCTCTTTCTTCCATCTACGCCTGTGTCGCTGTTCCTTTCACTCGAGTACCACCTTTGTCTGTTTGCAACCTTTTAAGGATACAACACACACACACACACACACACATATATATATATATATATATAATTTGTAATATCCAGTGAAACTATATACATAAATAATATAATAGAAGAATAAAAATAATTACTTTTCTTTAAGGTTTTCTGTAAATATATTTTTTTCCTTCAAGGACAGATAGAAACATGTCTGTTTACTTTGGCTGCCGGCGTTCTAAAATTTGCACGGAAATTTTTTTTTTCACCCATTTTTCAATCATTTCACCCTAAGCAAGGCGATAAAACCACTGAGACACAAGGGGGTTAATGAGAGTGAAAGAGAATGAGAAAATTATTGAGGAGAGAGGTCAAAAAAAGATGCGGATACAATAAGATAGAAGATGACGATTGACATTGCAGTGAAATTTTTGGAGATCGTAATCGACATTTAAACAAGAAGATGAAAGAGAGTTCCACAAGCGAGAAGTGCTACTGAAGAAACTATTAGTATAGAACTTACGGTTGCATCTAGCAATCTCAACAGTAAAATGATGAGACCGAGCTGCTAGATTTTAGAACAGTGCTTAAATTCGTGATGTTGAAGTATCAAAGAGGAAAGATTATCAGAAAAATTAGTGTAAATATTTATAGAAAAGGCACAGGGTTGCTAGGTGATGGCGATGGAAAAGTAACTGAAACTGAGATACCAGATCAGGACCGATAATATTGCAGATTTCAAAAAAGATTAATGATTTCAAAACGTAACTGGTATTTTATGGCAACCGGCTTAAGGTAGTTGAACTTCCGCATAGCTATGAAGATAGCGTGGCCGATAGAGGCACGAGAAATGGTCGCGGCAAGCTGAGTTCAAATTCCGGGTTTGCCTGTTATATTTACTTTGGCAGAAATTCCCTTGAGAAAAAAACACGAATTCATCTATTCTCCCGCTAAAGAGAAGTGAAAAAGGGACTCTTTAGCCTTGGCTGACAGCCAGTATAAGAGAAAGATAACACCAAATTAAAGCTGTAGAGAAGATAACGGGATAATGTCCCATTGTGGGATGACTCACGTCATACTAGCAGGGATAGCCTCGTGTTCACAGGAATAAAAAAACATACAAGGAAATAAAAAAGCATGTTAAATTGTAAATTAAAGCCAAATAATTTTAATTATTTTGGTGTACTGGTGTGTTTGTATTTTAGTTATGTGTATAGGAAATGATGCAATCTCCCCATCAAAGAACGTTCGAGAAAAATCGGGCTAACTTTTGTGCAATACTTAATAAAAAACGCCTACGCACGTTTTCAAAAAAAAAAAAAAAACAAAAACAAAAAATCACTTGACTACATTTTTTGACCAATCGGGCGTACTAAAAATACACGATCAACAATTACCTAATCAAAGGGACACGACTCTGTCCGACCTTTTTCAGTTCGCATGCATGTATATCAAACATTAATGAATTCCATTGTTATATTTTGAAATCATTCCGTTCAGTTTTGTATTTTATGCTCTGTGCTATTTACGTCAAATATAAATTGCATTGTGTCTACGCATTGTCCTTAACTCCACCTTTCCTAGCCAAAGTTAAATATTGGTAACACTATCACTACAATAATGGTAACACCGTCGCTACATTACAACAAACGCATAATGTGCATTACATTCCAAGGGAGGTAACTACGACGAAAATATTGAATTATTTCCCTTGGTATACAACTAGGCTTTCATTTCTATTTCATATCTGTTCAAAGGCGTAAGCGACCATATCTCGCTACAACCGCGTTCTCTTTAATATCTCTAAATTAGATATGACATCTATTTTTCTGTATCACCAAATACTGCGCATATAAAATAATATATATAAAATATATAAAACTGGTCACTCATATTGCGTTTAGTATGAAACAGACGGTCACTTCTGGATTTTGACTTCAATGTCCATTTTTATATTTACATACACTCTAGCCCTGATATTGACCACTTTAACCCATAAATATAACATACTTTAAAACTATATATATATATATATATATATATATATATATATATATATATATATATATATATATTGTAATTAAAATAGACAAAATTTATATTTCATATTTAAAATAAACAGTGATTAACGGTATATTTTAAAAAATTAAAAAATACGCGCAATATGTTATATTCATATATATATATATATATATATATATATATATATATATATATATATATATATAAAGATAGATAGATAAATAGATAGATAATGAAGAGACGAAGATAGATAGATAGATAGATAGATAGATAGATAATGAAGAGACGAAGATAGATAGATAGATAGATAGATAGATAGATAGATAATGAAGAGACGAAGATAGATAGATAGATAGATAGATAGATAGATTAAACTGCTGATACCTCCTGAAGAGTTGACGGACAGGTCTGCCTACGAAACTTCTGGAGTCGGGATGCTGAAGGTAACATCAATCAGCTAAGTGACAAACGTTTACCCATATTAATTCAACATATATATATATATATATATATATATATATATATATATCTTCAAAACTTTACTTTCCAAAAATACCTGTTCAATTTTTCTCTTGTGCAAAACCCATCCTTTAGGTAAAAGTAATGTAATAATAGGTAAAAGTAATGGAATATGGATTGATTAAGGGAGACTAAGCCCGCAATTATACACTTTTTCCTCCCTTTAATAAATTGCTCATTTTATTATTGCTCTCATTATCGAGATGCACTTAAATTACGCATAGGTGCTACTAGCGGTCCGCGGAAAGATTGTCTGGCATGAAATCGGTCTGTGGTATAACAAAAGTTTGGAGACCACTGCTCTAAACTTTCTAAAAATAGATAAGCCCGAAAATAAGTATGTTAAATGCGGAATGTTTATTTCTTATAAGATTTGATTTTCAAATTTCAAAAACAGATATATTTTTTGGGGGATTTGACCAATGAAGAAGATGACTTCCTACCAGACAAATTAAAAATTTGGGACTCCTTTAGAGACTATTTCAGGACTATATAAGAAGACGAATAGGAAAACTCAGAAGGTATAAGGATTTTAGCAAGGAAACAAATTGGAGAAGGATTTCAAAAGTACAAGTTATTTTGGGTGTCGCCAGGGGATGAACTTTGCCGTTTCTTACGAAAGAAGAAGCAAATAAGAAAAGACACAGTACCAAAGAAATAGCAGATGCTAAAAAAAAAAAAAGAAAATTGAAAAATTCCTTAAGTTAATAATTGAACTGTTTTTTTTTTTTTTTTTAATAAAAGAGGGATTCCCTATTTGCCCATAGCTTGGACCCTGACAGGTGCTACCACCCTGATTTCTTTAAGAAATTATAGGATATTATACAGAATTTAGTTTTCTTGGGAGCTTTGAATTAATAAAAATGATATGTTATTCTGCTTTCACAATTGAATACATGGTAGATGATACTCAGCTTTTTTGCATATACATGTTTGCATGGACATAATTACTAGATGCGATATGTGTGTTTTATGCTGTAGTTTCGTTGAACACAGCTTGATTTAAGAAATTGTAGGATGATATATGGATTAATGCCCTGAAAGGGTGCATGTTGGTTATTCGATAATATTTTCAACGAATTTGGCTGAAGTCGATACAATTTGTTAGTATGTGTTTTATTGTGTATAGTTCTTGGCAAAACGTAGAGATTGAAGGCGGCTCTTCTTTTAGAATATAAGAAGATTTTATCATGGAATGTTCGATTTGAAGTCTGGACATTATTATTTCATCTTTCCTTGTTTGTAATGTTTGATGCCATTCTTCTATATTATGTTTGATGTTGTATAATTTGTTCTTTGGGCAGCCGGATTATAGTTTCTATCATTCTTCTTTGATAAATGTGTTAATAGTTGATCTGAGGTCTGTGAAGGGGAAAACTTAGTGTTTGAACTACATTTGGTGGTTGATACCTTTGGTTAGTATTTTGCTTATTTTGACTACCGAATCGGCCCTATCTTTGCCCTTGATGCCAATATGGCTACGTATCCAGAAGAAGATGATATCATTATATGTTGACAAATATTCTATTCTATTTAAAAAGTTTTATAGTTACTGAGTTTATGATTTTTTATTTTTTTTATTTTTGAGTGTTTTGAATACTGACTACGATTCCGAATATATAAGAAATGTTTTGAGTTTGCTTGCAGTTTTGATGTCAAGAACTGGATCTATGGCCACCACTTCTGAGCTGAAAATAAACCTATTGTTCGGAAGTAGCTTCATTTCCTTTGTTTTGTTGTGTTTGTTTGTAGCCAAAAAAAAAAAAAAAAAAAAAAAAAAAATAAAAAATAAAAATAAAATAACGAATGGGATAAAATCAGTCCTGAATACTGTGACAAACTAAGAAACTCCGATAGTCACAGAAGAAATTAAATGCTATATTATTCTTTTTAATATTCTCTACCAATATTAAGTTAATAATGATAATTTACATGACTATTTATAACATTTTAAAAATATGCGAACAAACTACAATGCAATATTTAGTATACACTATAATCTAAAGAAATAACAATGAAATCATTGTTTTTATTCCTAAATTTATCAAAAAAATCCCATACATTATTGTAACATCGATTATGGTACTATATTTGTTACATTTATATATACTATAATTTTTTTGGCAACACACGTCAGCGTGTTGAAATTCTCACAATATTTGGTATTATTGAAATTATCGCTAACATTTTTTGTCGAGATTAACAAACTATGTTTCGTTCAATTTCGCAAAACCAACTGAAGAAATTTAAATTAACTGATTTGTTTGGAAAAATATTTTAACAAAAATCCTGCTACACGCTTGAATAATTTCTTAAATTTAATTTCATAGGACTTCATGGCAAACAATAGGATTTTTTTTCCTTTTCCTTTTTTAACAGCGAAGAATAAATTCTTAGGATTTCTTACTCTTGAGCATGCGACATACAACTGGCCATGCGTAAATATTTCTTTCTGGAGCCAAATTCCAACTTTTTGAAGCGTTTGGCCTTGTGATTTGTTTATAGTTCTCGCAAACGCAGGACGAACTGGAAACTGGATTCTTGTATGTATAAAAACCTAAAGAAAAGATATGCAAAAAACAATTTTGCATTTTTATTAAATAAGTCTTTGTTATTTTAATCATTAAATTGTTTTTAAAATAGCGGGAGTATTTTGCATGTTAAATAATAAAACTTTTAATTTTTCTAAAAAAATGAATGAAAATTTATTGTAATAAGCGACTCACCCTAATAAAAGCAACTGTACTTTGTACCCCCCTTACCTATGTGCACATCCCCCAGCAAAAAAAAAAAAAATTGGTTTCGGTCGGTTAATGTGTGGCTATTTTAGAAGGTATGACGGACGGACTAACAGATGTCACAGAATTTTATAAAAATATGTCTGTGAACTATAGAACAATGAAATTTAATTAAACATATAATGACGAATAACTTTAATTATATATTTTGAAAATGACCAGACAATGATACCACTTTCCCTCGGAGAGTGGCGTGAATATTTTATTAGATTGTCCCGTATGAAATGCTTTATTTACATTATTCGGACTATTGTCCTCATCTTTGTCGCCATATTTATCACAACGTTTCGGCCGTTGTACGCTCCGGCCTTCTTCAGGTGGTTGGAATTTCGAACTGAACCCTTCATTTCGATCACTGGGGTAGACTGTTCCACGTACCATGTTTGATGGATGTCAGTTATCAGTTATCTCCTGCTAATTTCCCTCTAAAAGTTCTCCACTGCCTTAACCGGGTATTGAACTCACGCTCTTTGGGTTCTGTCACTGGATATAACCAACGCCTTTGTCCACTGTGCCATGTGTCCTTGAAGACATCTGTGTATGAATTTATAGATAGAAATAGAATTATAAACCTAATGTCCTCAGCAATCATTTTTACCAGTGCTCATATTGCAATTTTACTGTTATCATTGCATGTTTTTTTACCAGAGCTCATATTGCAACTTTGTTGTTATCATTGCTTTTCTCTGGCACTCCTTATTACTGGTTCCCATATTGTATTTATTTCTATGCTTGGTCGGCTCAGGAGATTTCTGTGGCCAAGCATATGTCCTGATTCCTTAAGTTTACGAATTTTCCACCCCAGTGAGCGAAATAAAGGGTTCAGTTCAATTTCTGGGGCACGTAATGAGGAAGGAGGGCTTGGAAAATCTGACACTCACAGGACTTATTGAAAGAGGAAAGCGGCGCGTAACATACTCGACGAGCCTTAGTAAATGGACGGTAGAACAGGGTTTGGGAGAAATAACAAAAAGACAAAACTTATTAAGAGCTACAAGGGACAGGAAGATGTGGTGGGCCATGATCGCCTACGTTCTGAAGAGATACGGTCCATAGAAGAGAGTTTTTGTTCTGTAAGGAAAGCTCAATGAGTTTAAATAAGCGATAAGTCCTTAAGCCTGCACCAATCCTGCTGAGTGGTCATACCCTCAAATTGGCTCCTTGCCTCGAACTCCCAAAGTTTAATGCCCTCCCGACCTCAAGTGGAACGCGTATATTCGGTACCATCGCAAAAGATGGAAGATGAATGGTCGGTTCCTTGTATGTGTCGATCTAGAAAATCCCGAAATCCCGCTGCATGCTTTATCTTCACAAGAGATACCAGACCAAGAATGGAGCGTTGCTTCCATATTTGGGATGGTGTTGCCCTCTATCCTCACTGTCCAGACTGGAGAGAGTTCAAAAGCGCTTACGCGGCCTTGTGGGCGATGTATTATTCTTCACCGTGCAACCCTTGTCCCACAGAATAAAAAGAATGTTGCTAGCCCTTCGCTACTTTATTGCTATAAATATGGCAGATACTCGGCAGAGCTAAATTCCTGAGTCCTAGCAGCTAGCATTTACAGCTAGGACCCGCCAGGCCATGTTCTCAATGGCAACAAACTCCCGAGAGGATGCTTTCCTGACAACTAAAGTTCAAGGTCAACCGATATCTATCTAATAGTGAAAAGAAATATTTTAATAAAAAGTTTAATACTTATTCATAATATGCATTAATTACTTCGTCCTCCCTTACAACAATCTCACTCAGTAACCATCTCTCTTGAGTGACCCTTGCGCCTTTTATTTGGTGAACTAATAGTAAAATATCTGTTGGACAGATGTCTGGTGAATAGGGTTGATTCTTCTGACTTCAGAACCAATACTGTTGTTATACTATGGACATCCACGCAGAAAGGGAACAGATGGTTTTATCTCGATGTCAATTGTTTTTCCTTTGATGGGCAGCATCTAGATCCTTTTGAAGTTTGAGCTTCTAAGCAGCATCCACTTTGAGCGAAGGGGAATGGGAAGTAAAGCAGGGGATGACGGTTTTTTGGAGATCAAGTGGCAACAAAACCGGAAATAAGGTATATCCGGGTGCTGATATATCTTAAAAGTCATTCTGATTCGCCATTGTTGGTAGATTTATATGTCCGTGGTGTGGCACGTGTCACTCATTCGCATTGGGTTGTAGAGTAGTTTTCACAGTGGAGGCTTGTATTTCAATAAGTCGTCCTAAATTAGGTTCGACGTACAAAACGTTAGGAACTTGGAAATAAGAGTAAATGACGCAGCAATCTAGTTGTGATGGTTGGTACTTCAATGTCCGATATCGTCTGACTCGCTCAACACCTGGCGACCGCTACTACTACTTATTATCTGTGGGAGAGTCCATTACAATAGAATAGGTATTTTGGCATAACACATTGCAAGCCAACACGTCGGGATAAGTAGATGGACTAGGCAGACGAGCTGAGCTGTTAGGCCAGTGTTTCTCAATGTTTTAAAGCAACAGCACACCCAGGGAAAAATGAAAATATCACAGCACACTTCAAAAGTTTTAAGGGGTAGACATTTAAATGTTATGAAATAAATCCACAGATTTAAAAAAAATACCCGCACAAATATGAACTTACTTTATTTCAATGTTTCTTTTCAAATATTTGGGCAGCTTATTTAGTGGGAAACCTGCGCCTGGTGTTTTTTTATGCGATTGAAGAATGTTTGGTCGAATGTGCGTTAAGCAGACCGTCATTTCTCCTTCAGTTGAGCGTAGACTTTCACGCTTGTTATTTGTGATGCTGTTTAGGGTTGGGAAGCCTAATTCAAATAAACAAGAAGTAGAAAATTGCAATAAAACTGATGAAGCCTTTTTAGCTAATGTGGGCTATTCCTTTTGTATTAAAATCCAACATGTATCAGTGGCTACTGTCGAATGTTTTATTTTGAGCCCTCAATCAATAGAAATGGTGGCCAATTCTTCTTCTTCTCAAAACTGAAGTCCAATATTAGAAGGAACATTTATAAAGGGATTTCCAGTCCAATCATACTTTTCTGTTCTCAATGATTGAAGAATGTTTGGTTGAATGTGCGATAAGCAGAGCCTCATTTCTTCTTCAGTTGAGCGCAGTCTTTCTTTGGGAAGTCTAATTCGCATAAATAAGAAGTAGAAAGTTGCAATAAAACTGATAAATCGTTTTTAGCTGATGTGGGATATTCCTTTTGTATTGAAATCCAAAATGTATTTTATTTTGAGCCCTCGATCACTAGAAATATTGGCCAATTCTTATTCTTCACATAACTGAAGTCCAATATCAGAAGGGAAATTTAGGAAGGGATTTCGAATCCAATCATACTTTTCTGTGTTCAATGATGGAAAATAATAATCGATGTTTCGTCGAGCGCTTTCAGATGGGTCGCCATAATAGGGAATATTCCTATAGTGCGGGTGGTACACATTGAAGAATAGTGAAAAGAATTATTTTAATAAAAAGTTTAATACTTATTCATTTATTTAAATACTAACGCAGTAGCATTACTGCTAATAACGCACGAAAAGTTAAAAAGTGAACTAACCTTGAACTGAAATTGAAAAAGCTATAGAAAAGGTTGTCAGTTTTATGGAAAGAAAGCCAGCATTCAGCTATGACGATTGCAATAACGCACGCAGAGTGAAAAAGTTTCTTTGGTTTAATAAAATTCACGAACAAAAGCAAAACGAAATGCAGAAAAAGTTGAGAATGACATTAAAAGAGAAAGAATCATCATGAAACAGCGAATAAAAAAATCCTCGTTGCATTATTTGTTTTGCATACGTGGCATACTTAATTTAATGAGTTTTCATTAACATTACATAATTTATTTCTTTTTCCTTAAAATGAATTCCGTTATATTTCACTCACCATTAGATTATTTTGTTTTCTATAAAATATTGAAAACAAATATTAAACCTGATTTCAGTTCTTTTATTTTAATCTAAATATAACCCCTCATATCCGGACTTTGTAACCAATTCCTCATATAAGGGAAGGCCTTCTCAGTGCGGTTGTCAGGGATTCTTCTGTATAACCCCTCATATCCGGACTTTGTAGCCAATTCCTCATATCCGAAAGGCTGTTTTAGTCTGGTTGTCAGGAATTTTACTGTATATAGTTTGCAGATCACAAAATGTGTTGGTAATCTTACTATAGAAATGTATTTTTATATTTTTTAGTGTTGCTTTGATTGTCATTTTCCTATAAAATTGTATTGTTGCTCATTTTATTATAAAAATGCACTGTTGATTTTTTTCTTGGGAATTCATAGCTGAGACCCTAACAGGTGCTATAGAAGCCCGTGTCAGGCGTTGTACCATTCTGGGCTACACTTGTCACCCCGAAATGAAAAATTAGTAATGAAATTCTACCAATTTAGGGGTTGCAATATACAGGGTGTTTCAAAAAATTTGATATCCTTTGAGATGTAAATATCACAGAAAGTACATGATTAAGGCAAATGAAATTAAAAAGTATTAATGTTGAAGATCATAAGATTTATTCTTCCCAATCTGAATGAGAAATTCAAAAGCATGTGGATTATGTGAACGATTTCACAAATGTTCAATATGCGTACCGCCTGAGACACGGCATTTTTATACCTGGAAAGAAAAAGATTAAAGATTAAAGAACATAAAAATACAAATAAGAAAAACACAAAAACATAAAGACATAAAAACATAAAACAAACATTAAACATAAAGATGCTATTAAAATTTGAAGTCATTTGAAGGAGATCTAACAAAGTTATTAGATTGCGAAATGATATCAAATTTTTTGAAACACCCTGTATTTTGTTTCATGCAAACGCGGTGATACTAACAAAAGTTATAAGTAGTTTTCAATAGGGAGTTTTTTTCCCACTCATCTTGTATTTCTGGCATACGACCGCCAAATGCCAAGCTGATGTTTCGTTGACCCTTTTTGTTTTTGCTTTTGTGGCCCAATATAATGTGAGCAGTCAACATTGTTATTGTTTCATATGGGATAACTTGATACATGTATTTTTATACTAATTTTTCACCCAATATTTTTTTAATCATATCACCCCATGCAAGGCAGTATAGCCACTAAGACACAAGGGGTGACAGGGATTGAAAGGGTAAGAAAAAAGAGAAAGATTATTAGGGAACGAGCACAATAGAAGAGTAATCAGAAGGACAGTAGATAATTTTTTGAAGTTCAAAGTTGGCTGAAATGTATGGAGCCGGAAGAGAGTTCCACAAGCTAGAAGTGTGAGAAAAGAAACTGTTAACATAGAACTTACAGCGACATCTAGCGCGCTTAACTATACATTGGGCACTGGATCATATGTGGCAGCTTACACACGAAGAATTAGGAACAGAAACATTGATAATAAGCGGGAAGAGGAAAGAGTAATCAGGAGGATAGTAGATAGTGACTGATATTGGATTTAAATTTTTGCAGATCAATGTTGGCTGGAAAATATGAAGCCGGAAGAGAGTTCCAGAAGCGAGAAGTACAAGAAATGAAGCTGTTAGCATAGACCTTACGGTTACATCTAGCTAACTCAACTGCAAACTGATGAGATCTTGCCACCAATCTAGTACTGCACTTAAATTCCTAAAGTCTACGTACCATAGCAAAGATTTCATCTGAACAGTTACCATGAAGTATTTATAGAAAAGGCACAGGGAGGTTACATTACGGCGCGGGTGGGGGGAGAGACTGAAGCCGAGACACCAGCTCAGGACTAATAATATTGCTGATTCTTCTTTGGATTTTATCAATGATCTCTAAATATACAGCAAGAGCACCGGGCCATATGTGGCAGCAATATTCAAGGCATGAACGAATGGTAGACTTGATAGAATGGTAGACTACGATAGATTCAGACGAGAAAAATTGTCTAGAACAACACAGTGAACAAGCTTTCTTAGCAGAAGACCTTGCAATGATTTGAATATAATCTTTCTTGAGTCTCCCGATGATTATTTCATGTGCTTTCGACTTGCGTTATTGCACTTCTCTTAGTTAACGATTCACATTGCCTTTAAATTTTGGAAGATCAAAGTTGACTGGAAAGCATGAAGCCGGACTAGAATTACACAAGCGAAAAGTGAGAGAGAAGAAACTGTTAACATAGAACTTACGGTTACATGTAGAAAATTTTAACTGTGAATTGTTGAGACCTTAACGCCAATCTAGTACTGCGCTTAAATTCATAAAGTCTAAGAATGATAGCGGAAAGTTCATCAGAACGATTTCCATGAAAGTATTTATAAAAAGGCACATGAAAGCTTCATTACGGAGGTAGAAAAGTGACTGAAGCCGAGAGGCCAGGTCAGATATTGCTGATTCTTCTTTGGATTTTATCAACAATCTCTAAATATACAGCAGAAGCAACGGACCATATCTAGTCATATTCAAAGCATGAACGAATGGTAGACTTATAAATATGTACGATAGATTCAGACGAGAAAAATTGTCTAGAACAACACAGTGAACAAGCTTTCTTAGCAGAAGACCTTGCAATGATTTAAATTTATAATCTTTCCATTTCATGTCAACCGAGAATTTTAGCCCGAGAAGGCTCAACAGTCACTCTGATGGAGGTTAGTATAAACCATGCTGATGGGAGATAGGGAAGGGTCTTTCAGGTGATTAATAGTGAGCTGTTTCGTTTTGGAGGTGTCAAAATTAAGAAGTCACTCCTTGCCCCAGTTAACAACAGACTTTTAGATCAGCTACCAATTTAATCTTATTGAACTGATTAGACTTACTATGCTTATGTCAACAGCAGAGAAATCAAGTTGATGTCACCAAGAGGGGAGTTGATGAAAATTAAGAAGAAAGTACATTCTGGGAGTGACCTGCATTAGTATCAAAAGACTTAGAAGAGTGATCCCTCGGGACAACTTTCATTTCGCGATTTGATAATAAAAGACTGAATATATAGATATGAACAGGTCGACATTAGGCAGATAGATATATGTGAAAAGCATGAACGAATAGTAGTCCTATAAATATGTAAGATAGATTGGAGGGGGCAATTGTCGAGCAATGAAGCAACTTTCTTAGCAGCAGACCTAGCAATGGATTCAATATAATATTTCCACTTCATGTCAGGCGAGAATGCAAGCCTGAGAAGGTGTATCGAATCACTCTCAAGTAGGTTAGCATCAGCCATATTGATGGGAGACAGGAAGAAATCTTTCAGATAATTGAATGCTACAAGCCATATCCTCCCATTGAGATGTTTAGCTGTTGTGTTCTTTTGACTTTATAGTGATATCGTGATATGAATGCCTAGGAATCCTTTTACTCGTTTTTCGTTAAATGTTAAAATTCCAATTGTCGGTCGGGATTCGATACAATAATAAAATATTGTTGCTGGATCGCTCGTAATTCGGCCATTTAGAATAATCAACCGATTATCATTGAAAGAATAAAATTCAGTAGAAAAGACAACCTAGTTTCAACAAATAAACATTAATTTAATATAACGACAAGAATACAAGCAGTTGGTTATAGATTGGAAATATCTTTTTCTTTGGGTTGACAAAGTTCTGAAATAAAATATAAATTGTCTCTGTGTACATATGTGAGAAATAATGAAATGTTGTTATATGTGTGTTTGTATAAAAAAAAGTCAACACGTCCGTGCGTGGTTCATAGTAAAGAGGATACAAGAGATAGATAGAAATTGTTTCGTGTTGCCGTAGTTAGTCAACGCTGTCGGTTTTAGTATGTGGTCCTGAAGATCATAAGCGAGAGCTTGGTGACAGTTGTGTGTATCCAGTTTGGGGTCGGATTTCATGTGTTTTTATACACTTTTTCGTGACAAAACCGGCTCCAGAATTAAATTATTTATTTATTCCGAATTGGCCCTAAAAAGCCACATAGCATGCCTTCTACTACGTAGATATTTGGGCTGTATCTACCTAAATCATGATGACTGAGACAACAAACGTTCTATGATTTTATTGGTGTGTTTTAAAATGAAAGTATTTTCTTGGGTGTGATTGGTTTATAAATATTGTATTTGATATTTTATTAGACACGACAAATGGACTAAGATATATGTTTACGCATTGAATATTGCTGTTACATTTGGTCTGACGTTTCTGTTATATGTCTAAAAATTCTTGTCAAAATTTTAGTCATTGTTATCGGCCCTGACATCGTGGCATCAATTACATTCCCACCGACGTAATATAGTTTCCCTGTGCCTTATTTATAAATATTTCCATGGAAACTATTCTGATGAGCTTTCCTCATTGGTACCTCGACCATAGGAATTTAAGCGCCGTACCAGAGTGACAATTAGGTCTCATCATTTTACAGTTAAAACTGCTAGATGTAACCGCATGTTCTATGCTAACAGTTTCTTCTCTTGCACTTCTCGCCCGTGGAACTCTTTTCTGGTTTCTTGCTTTTAAGTCAAGTTTGATCTTCGAAAAATTAGATGCAAGTTCCTGCGTCATATTCCGTCCTACTTTTTTTTGAGCGTTCTCCTCATTAACGTTTTCTCACTTTATTTCACTCTCACTAACGCCTTGTGTCTTAGCTGCTTTATCGCCTTGCATGGGGTGAAATGATCAAGAGAAAAGAGATAGACATAAAATGGACAGATAGATAAATAGATAGATATGAACAGACAGAGAAAGAAAGAAAGATAGATAGATAGATAGATAGATAGATAGATAGATAGATAGATAGATATGAACAGACCGAGAAAGAAAGAAAGAAAGAAAGAAAGAAAGATAGATAGATAGATAGATAGATATGAACAGACCGAGAAAGAAAAAAAAGAAAGAAAGATAGATAGATAGATAGATAGATAGATAGATAGATAGATATGAACAGACCGAGAAAGAAAGAAAGAAAGAAAGAAAGAAAGATAGATAGATAGATAGATAGATAGATAGATAGATAGATATGAACAGACCGAGAAAGAAAGAAAGAAAGAAAGAAAGATAGATAGATAGATAGATAGATAGATATGAACAGACAGAGAAAGAAAGATAGATAGATAGATAGATAGATAGATAGATAGATATGAACAGACCGAGAAAGAAAGAAAGAAAGAAAGAAAGAAAGATAGATAGATAGATAGATAGATAGATAGATAGATAGATAGATAGATAGATAGATATGAACAGACCGAGAAAGAAAGAAAGAAAGAAAGAAAGAAAGAAAGAAAGATAGATAGATAGATAGATAGATAGATAGATAGATAGATAGATAGATATGAACAGACCGAGAAAGAAAGATAGATAGATAGATAGATTTGAACAGACTGGGATAGACAGATAGAGATATGTTCAATAATTCGCTGAAAAAACAGCATAGCATGATGAAAAAAGGCGCTAAACTTAATAAAAACAAGTTTTATCGTCAAAATGTTTATGTTATTAATAAGAGGAAAGATCAAAATATTTTTAATTATTTTTAAAATTTTTTATTCCTTTCTAGCTCGTTTGAAATTTTAGTTGAAAATCTTGATTTTTTTTACGTCAGCGGTCGCGTAATATTTAGCATTAGTTTTTTTTTTTAGCTCTTTTTTCAGTTGAAAAACACATTAATTTGGAAATTCTTACAAAAATCAAATAATTGTTGAATTTTAATGAAACTTTCAGAACTTATTTAAAAATGAATGAAATTATTTTAGAAATGTTCGCTTTTTAGAAAGTCATGGTAAAAATATTTTTCTTTACATCTGTTACTCCCTACTTTATATTTAATTTTTATGAAAAACTCAAATATGCGCATCTCTGTAATTTTTTAATTAAATGCAGAAGACTTTGAAGAATATAAATCATCGATTTATTTGTAAATCGAGGACTGTCTCTACCCAAACTTTAGCTGTGAATTGTAAAATACAAAACCCAATAAAACTAAGACATTATTTTATTATTTAATATGCTCTTATGAATAATATATATTAAGGACATTATTGCCTGAAGCGAAAATATTTTTTCGATGAAAAATGAATTTTTACAAGAATTGTTTTCTATTTTTCAATTTTAAATGCAAAATGTAATAAGGTTGTCAAATATTTTAAAATTAAGTTTGAATATGTGTATCTTTGGGAATATTCTTATTAAAAGATTTATTTTTTACAGATGTTAAATTTTGAAACCTTATTGAATCAGCGAAGCGTTTCTATTTTTAAAATAAGTTTTTAGTATGCCAAAAAATGTATTAAAACCGTTTCCAGCAAAAATACGGAAGCACAATTCAGGAATAATGTTCCGTGTTTTAAGAGTTGTTTCTCCTGATAGCGAGGATCCGGCCTCATAAATTGCGTTGATTTTGTGTAAAATTCTCTGACTGACTGATCGTCATCATTGCATTTTCAAAATTTCTAATTTTCTTTTTTTTTTTTTTTTTTTTTTTTACATATTTCACTAAATATTTTCTTTCATTTTTTAAAAAAATATAATCATTTTTCTTTTTCAGTGAGAGATATAATGCAATTATTATTTTTTTTTCTTTTTTAGATTCAATTTTAGGGACAGATACAATGAAGTCTTTGGACATATCTTCGTTAAAAAAAAAAGGTACCTAAAAATCAATAAAATATTAGACTTTTGAAAGTATTTAATTTTTAAGAATTCCTCATCATCTACCCTTTGACCTTTGTAATCGTAGGGCGGATCCGAATGTAGAAGCCACACTAACTCTTTTTCACTACGGCCTAACAACGGCAGCCATCAGCAATTCTGGTACCTGTCCATTTTTTGACAGTTTTGCGTTGGCGTCTTCTACGTCCATCTTCAACGGTGACTTGCATGATGGTCTTGCACAGGCTGTTGTGCCTTATAATGTGTGCAAACCACGCCATTTTTTCCGTTTGACAATGGCAATTAGTTCCTGTTGGCCCACAAAACTTTCAACCCTTTTTCGCACAAACTCATTGCTTTTTTTGTCCCCAATAGAAAATGCCAAAGAGTTTTCTCATGTATTTGTCTCAAACGCTTGGATCCTTCTCTCTGTATCTGCCAACAGTGTCCACATTTCACACCCATATAGGAGAATGGAGACTACCAACGATTTGTACAGTCTGTTTGAAAGTTGATTTTGCTCCGCCATATACTTGTCAATTTGGCCATTGCTGCCATTGGTTGCAGCAATCCCTGTGCGGATTTCTGAGTTGCAGGTACCATCTTTAGACAAGATTGCTCCTAATTATTTAAAACATGGACACTTCCTCCAGTGAATTCCCATTCGTGGTCATGTTGACACAGGTGTTACTGTTTGTGCTATTCACCATTACTTTGGATTTCTCGGAGCTGACCTCCATTCCATATGCTACTGCTCTTTCCAAAAGTTTGTTGGTCAAATCTCGGAGCTCACTGTTACTACCTATTATGAGGTCAATGTCATCTGCAAAAAGTAAGTTACAGACGGGCCTGCCACCGATAGAGATTGAAGGATTTGGTTGTTCAGGATTTCTTGCATGATTCTTTCTAGAAATTGAACAATGTGGGTGAAAGTACACGTCCCTGGCGCACGCCGACAGTTATTTGGAGGAATCCTCCCATTTGTTTTTTCAGAAGAACTGCGCTGCTCGCATCTTTATATAAGGCCTGGGTGACTTGGATAATTCCGTTATTTAGAATGAATTTTCTAACGATGTGGCAAAGATCGTCATGCTATACAAAATCAAATGCTTTCTTGAAATCAATAAATCTGTGGAACACGTCCTACTGATGTTGTACAATGGACAAAGTACAATGGAACATGATCCACTGATGTGGAACACGTCCTACTGATGTTGTACAACGAACGAAGTACAATGGAAAACGTCCTACTGATGTTGTACAACGGACGAAATACAATGGAACGCGTCCTACTGATGTGGAAGATGTCCTGCTGATGTTGTACAACGGACGAAGTAGATTTGGAACACGTCCTACTGATGTGGAACACGTCCTGCTGATGTTGTACAACGAACGAAGTACAATGGAACACGTCCTACTGATGTGGAACACGTCCTGCTGATGTTGTACAACGAACGAAGTACAATGGAACACATCCTACTGATGTGGAACACGTCCTGCTGATGTTGTATAACGAACGAAGTACAATGGAACACGTCCTACTGATGTTGTATAACGGCCGAAATACAATGGAACACGTCCTACTGAAGTGGAAGACGTCTTGCTGATGTTGTACTACTAACGAAGTACAATGGAACACGTCATACTGATGTGGAACACGGGCTGCTGATGTTGTACAACGAACGAAGTACAATGGAACACGTCCTACTGATGTGGAACACGACCTACTGATGTACAACGGACGAAGTACAATGGAACACGTTCTACTCATGTGGAACACGTCCTGCTGATGTTGTACAACGGACGAAGTACAATGGAACACGTTCTACTCATGTGGAACACGTTATACTGATGTGGTATAGCGGACGAAGTACAATGGAACACATCCTATTAATGTGGAAAACATCCTACTGATGTTGTACAACGGAGGAAGTACAATGGAACAGGTCTTCAATTGTCGGATTCTCGTCGAGGATCCGACAATTTAAGACCTGTTCTATTGTACTTCCTCCGTTTTTCAAAACCTGCTTGTTCCTCTGATAGCAATTCTTCAGCCTTGGATTTCAAACTATTCAAAATGATACGGAGCAGGACTTTACTAGGATGACTGATCAGGCATATTGTCCTCTAATTTCGACACTGTCTAAGGCTTCCTTTCTTTGGCAGGGGCATTTCCAATGACTCGTCCACTCGTTAGACCACCATTTTTGTTCCCAAATCTGAAATAATGTTGTTATGACTTTGATGGTTTCTTCACCTCCATGTTTTATCAGCTCAGAGAGAATATTATCCACTTCGAGTGATTCGCCATGTTTCAAACTCTTTACTCACATATCAACCTCTTCTTTCAGTACTGATGGACTAGTCTCGTCTTCTTCTACAGAGTGTTGCTCAGTTTGCAATATGGAGACATCTGGATGCAGCTGGTAATTGTATAAACGATCACAGTATTAAGTCCATCTCAGTGTCCGACAACAATTTACCATTCTCATCCTCTACGACCATTGCTCTCAGTTGGCTGGTCTTAGCGAGGGATTTGAGAGTATTGTAGGCCTATTTGTTATTTACAGTAAACATATCTTTCTCAATGGTTTTGTACTTATTTTATATCTACTCCTCTTTAGCAGCTCAGATTTTTCTCCTCACATATCACTGTGCACTTCCTCATATTGGGAATAGACCTCGCCACTTGAGTGCTTCTTTCCACCCAGTCCTCTCCTCTTATCCCACAAATCCAAGATGTTGTTCGTGACCCACCGTTTACTCAAAACTTCGCCGTTTACCCAAAACTTCCTCAGCTGTTGTGAATAACATTTCATTAATGCGATCTGCAAAAGTGTCTACATCACTGTTAATTAGGTTCAGGGCTGCAAACTTGCTGCCAACTTTGGTCTGGAACAGTTGAGTTGACTTCAAGATCTTTTAATTTCTCAACGTTGAAGCGGATGTGGGAGTTCTTTGAACGGCGCTTAATTTTCAGCCTCAATTTAAAAGTCGTCATCACAAGATCATGATCACTGCCGATGTCTGCGCCAGGAAATGTCCTTGTGTTTGCCTTTATAACAAACGCTGATGTCGGAGTGAACGGGCGTGTTTTTTCATTGCTCAAAGAAAGCGATGTCGGATTTTAAAGAAAAGTCTTGATTGTTTTTAATTATCTATTTTTCTTATTCTTATAGTTTTAAGAATTACTTTATAGTTAAATAAACTGGTTCACTTAAAATTCGAAATACTGTCATTTCTGTCCTTCCGTCCGATAAATTGACCTGACGTTAGTTGCCGATACGTTGACGTAAACGTCAATTCACACCCCCAAAACATGCTTCTCCAACTAATTTCCAACTAAATTTTTTCTGCTAAAAATTAAGTAATTTTTGTTTCCATTTACATTAAGTGAACTTTAAATTTTCTAATTTCCTCAAATATCTTTTGAAAAATGTGTAATTGAATTTTACAATATTTTTAAACGGAGAATTTCACTTTTGTTTACAAAGTTATCAAAAATGGTTGACATGATCGATTTTATGTAAATTTTGCTGACTCAAAAAACAAAACAAAAAAAAACAAGATTTTTAACTAAAATTTCAGACGTATTAGAAAGGGTTAAAATTTTAAAAAAATATTCAAAAAATACTTTGGTCTTTCCACTTAATAATAACATAAACATTTAGACGTTAAAATGTTTAATCAAGTTTGGAGCCTTTTTTCACCAGGGTATGCTCTTTTTGGCGAAGTATTGAACATACCTAGATAGATAGATGCATAGATAGATACATATGAACAGAGTAAGTTAGATCGATGGATAGATAGATATGAACAAAATGAGATAGATATGAACAGAATTAGATATGAACAGACTGAGATAGATAGATATGAAAAGACTGAGATAGGTAGATAAATAGGCAGACATTAATATTTAAATAAATCAATAGATAGCTATAAACAGACTGAGATCGATAGACTGATAAATGGATCTGAACGGACTGAGATAGATAGACATATATAAATAGAATGAGATAGATATGAATAGACTGAGATAGATAGATAGATAGATAGATAGATAGATAGATAGATAGATAGATAGATAGATAGATAGATATGAACAGAATGAGATAGATATGAAGAGACTGAGATAGGTAGATAAGTAAACAGACATATGAATATTTAAATAAATCAATAGCTGCGTTCTGAGTTTCATCTGTATATTTCATATTCACTCTGGATGAAATGATTTTGAAAAGCTCGGAGGCTTTGCAGAAATTTCTATTCACTTTGACGATTCAGGTTTCTATTAAAAGCCTTCCCTCTCGGCGATGTTTGACATAATTTGGAGTAGACGCCGCTGGCGACGGACATTTAAAATGACACCTCAAATCGTGAATCAATGTGAATTCTTTGTCAGGGACAACAGGTCTTTGAAAACTAAAGCTACAAATAAAGACTAAAAATTTAAACACTAAATACAAAGGCGGATGTGAAGGCGGAGTAACAGTTATCAGCATGAAAAATAGTATCCGGGTTCAAATCCTGATCTTTCATTTTTGCACGATTATTTTAGCCGAGTGGTTAGAACGTTATCTTTCTGACCATAAGGACCCGGGTTCGAATAGTCAGGGAGGTGACTTCTTGATGTTATCGGTCTGGAGGAGGCGGTCCCAACGTGCGGCACCTTTGGAAAGCGCCTGAAAACCACCCCACGGTTTGACCCAAGCCTTGTGAGTGAAATTGGGTGGACAGAACCTTTAGGAGGCCGTCGGTGGTTGTGAAAGAATGAGATAGATATGAACAGACTGAG
Organism: Acanthosepion pharaonis; assembly: GCA_903632075.3. Taxonomy (NCBI): domain Eukaryota; kingdom Metazoa; phylum Mollusca; class Cephalopoda; order Sepiida; family Sepiidae; genus Acanthosepion; species Acanthosepion pharaonis. The sequence goes on along the minus strand of CAHIKZ030000242.1, from coordinate 1,931,712 downwards.
ATAGATAGATAGATAGATAGACAGACAGACAGACAGATATGAACAGTCTGAGATAGATATGAACACTGTTGTCAATGTATCGGCAACTAACGTCAGGTCAATTTATCGGACGGAAGGACAGAAATGACAGTATTTCGAATTTTAAGTGAACCAGTTTATTTAACTATAAACAGTTTCAACAGCGTTGTTGAACAAACACAGATGTGTCTGAGCAGGCGTCTGCAATGGGGATTAGCTAGCCTCCCTAGTAGACTGGCATCCTCGAGTGGCTGCGCCATTCACAAAGTCACAAAGTCACAAGTCACAAGTCATCGTGACCGAGGGTTTGATCACGCTAGATAACGCGCTCTCTACCAGAAACTGAGATCCGCTCAGCATAGTTGCAAACTGAGATCCGCACAGCGTTGTTGAACAAACACAGATGTGCCTGAGCAGGTGTCTGCAATGGGGATTAGCTAGCCTCCCTAGTAGACTGGCATCCTCAAGTGGCTGCGCCATTTACATTAACTTTGGTAATCCCTTCTCCCCGCTAGGTTTTAAATAGCAGATCAGATTGGGATCTTTAGCATTGGATGGAAGCAAGATTAAAAGCTTGAAGCAGTGGAGAATGTAACGATAATCCACTCCATTACCTTTCAAAAAAAAAAAAAAAAAAAAAGAAAGATTATAACAATTCACTGATAATAAAGAAAAGGAAGCTATGGAGAGCTATTAACGTCTATCTCGTGAAGGTAAAAAGACAAAGAAGAAGGTAACGGTGAAACATTTCAGTAGATTTTCCCAAAAATCATGGCAATTCCCAGAAAATAAAGAAAATGAAGATGTCTTTTATTCACTGGGTCTTGCATCTCTGGGAACATCAGTGAATGAATTTGAGGGACTTATTAATCTGGCCTAGTGGATAAAGGTGTTGGTTGAAGTAACCCAGTGACAGGTCTCAAAGAATTTTGAATTCAATAAAAGGTGAAAAAAAAATCTTGGAGAGTTGAGTTACTAAAGGGAAATAACTGAAACCGAGATATCCAGAAGAGGCATGGTATGTGGAACTAGAACAATATACCTCAGTAGGCTAAAAAGGGTTCGGATTCCAACGTATATCACCTGACGAAGGCCGGAGCGTACAACGGCCGAAACGTCATGAATATGGCAATAAAGATGAGGAAAACCGTCCGAACGGTGTAAATAGTTACAACACCCCATCTCAGAAATATGGACAGGTCCTGAAGGTAGCCCAGAGTGTACAACGGCCGAAACGTCGTGAACATGGCAATAAAGATGAGGACAACAGTCCGAACAATGTAAGTAGTGTAAATAACTACCTTATTACTGAAATATAGACTGAAAAGGATAGAAAATTATGGAGAGCTATGATCATCCTCGTGCTGAAGGGTCAAGACATATAAAAAAGAAAAATTGCTTTTTCTAATAGCAACCTTAGGTCACTTCAATATGGACGACGGTGTCGCGATCAATACAGATAATCATTTTAAGCACTAGGATATGAATTGCCAGCAAGAAGATTGTTGTTGCATACCTACGGACGATAATGGGCATGTCCCCATTCACATGAATACAATAGTAAATACTGTATGTTGGTCTGTAGTTGGAAATTCGTCTCCAGCTGTGCTGGTCAAACTCGCTATTTCCGGGCAGAGAGGATCACCAGACAAGGCTATTTCGAAAGGCAGAGTCTCGTCTCGGGAAACAGCTACTCGATACCGTTTTATACGGGGTCTACGCGGAATTTTTGGCCGAGGCTACGGGCTCGGATACCACACATTAAATTCGGCCTTGTGTCACATCTGACCGCGTGGGGCGGTTGTTAGATATCCTGCAGTTGGAGATTCATTGTGGAATTCACTTGATTCACTTCTAGCAGTTGACTACTTTTACGCGCCGCTGGCGAATCTTATATGTGTTGTTCTTGTCCTAAGTATTATCGTTCATTACCAACCTTCGTGTGATTATTCTATTCAGTAACCTCCCCTATGTTACAACAAAGATATAGGCTAAACACTAGATTCTTGCAATAAAATGTTTCGTCGCATTCTATAAAGATGCCGGTTTCTCCCGTTGCCAAATAAAATAGGTTACAGTGGCAGCAAATTAATGGAATTGTCTCCCCCAGCCTATCTAGTTATCAGTCCCCCCAAAAAACCATAACTCGGGAAGCATAAAAAAGGTTGCAGATGGCGGGACGAATTGCTAGATGACCCTGGTAGGGTGGTTCTGGTTGGGTGGTTATCAGATCGTCGTAGGACGCGACCGACCCAGGGAAGACGACCCAGAGCGGAGGCTATTCGTTTGGTCGGTCCTTCGGCGGATCTCCTCATTAGGCACAAGATCAAACCCGTGCAGGCACCCTCGACGCTCCCTAGGGCGCTGAACCCTAGGTCATGGACGCAGGAAGCGAGGGTCTTACTCAGAGGCCACGTAGCAAAGAGAGGACGGCGGCGTTGTAAACTCGTAGCTTGGTGCGTAGGGAGATGTCATGACGCCCCGGCAGTGGTCTCCAGAGATTTCTCATGACACCTGCTGCCATCCCACGTCTATGGTATATAGGATAGTGTAATAATCAAATATGTTTCTCTGGCTTATGCAGTCTGGATTTATTCATGAATAAACAATTGTGTTGCACTTATTTCGAATGCATTATAAAACTTGACACCGTCTAATTTATCCATATTTTAATAATTCAGATATTACAACTTGAAACTTTCAACGATATATTGATCAGGTATGCATAAGTACATGCGGGAAAAAATGACCGACGTCGGCGGTTTAATAGCAGTCTTTCTCAGTCTGTTCCTATCTATCTATCTATCTATCTATGGCTTTCATTTTTCTCTTTCTCTCGTTATCTGAACTTTTCATGTATATCTGTCTATTGGAATCGATTTATTCATCTATCTATCTATTTATCTATCTAATATGCTGTGTTAGCCTTTTCATTATCTATCTATCTATCTATCTATCTATCTATCTATCTATCTCAGTCTGTTCATATCTATCTATCTATCTATCTATCTATCTATCTATCTATCTATTTTGGGCTTTTCATATCTATCTATCTGCCTAATGCGACTTTGTCGGCCTGTTCATATCTATATATCCAGTCTTTCTTTCTTTCTATTTTATCATCCCGTATGAATGTTTTTTTTTTTAACTAATCCGGTCTTTTATTATCAAATCGCGAAATGAAAGTTGTCCTGAGGGATCACTCTTCTAAGTCTTTTGATATTAATGCAGGTCACTCCCAGAATGTACTTTCTTCTTAATTTTCATCAACTCCCCTCTTGGTGACATCAATTCTCAACTTGATATCTCTGCTGTTGACATAAGCATAGTAAGTCTAATCAGTTCAATAAGATTAAATTGGTAGCTGATCTAAAAGTCTGTTGTTAACTGGGGCAAGGAGTGACTTGTTAATTTTAACACCTCCAAAACGAAACAGCTCACTATTAATCACCTGAAAGACCCTTCCCTATCTCCTATCAGCATGGTTTATACTAACCTCCATGAGAGTGATTGTTGCGCCTTCTCGGGCTAAAATTCTCGGTTGACATGAAATGGAAAGATTATAAATTTAAATCATTGCAAGGTCTTCTGCTAAGAAATCTTGTTCACTGTATTGTTCTAGACAATTTTTCTCGTCTGAATCTATCGTACATATTTATAAGTCTACCATTCGTTCATGCTTTGAATATGACTAGATATGGTCCGTTGCTTCTGCTGTATATTTAGAGATTTTTGATAAAATCCAAAGAAGAATCAGCAATATCTGACCTGGCCTCTCGGCTTCAGTCACTTTTCTACCTCCGTAATGAAGCTTTCATGTGCCTTTTTATAAATACTTTCATGGAAATCGTTCTGATGAACTTTCCGCTATCATTCTTAGACTTTATGAATTTAAGCGCAGTACTAGATTGGCGTTAAGGTCTCAACAATTCACAGTTAAAATTTTCTACATGTAACCGTAAGTTCTATGTTAACAGTTTCTTCTCTCTCACTTTTCGCTTGTGTAATTCTAGTCCGGCTTCATGCTTTCCAGTCAACTTTGATCTTCCAAAATGTAAAGGCAATGTGAATCGTTAATTAAGAGAAGTGCAGTAACGCAAGTCGAAAGCACATGAAATAATCATCGGGAGACTCAAGAAAGATTATATTCAAATCATTGCAAGGTCTTCTGCTAAGAAAGCTTGTTCACTGTGTTGTTCTAGACAATTTTTCTCGTCTGAATCTATCGTAGTCTACCATTCTATCAAGTCTACCATTCGTTCATGCTTTGAATATTGCTGCCAGATATGGCCCGCGGCATAATCGTCTGAACGTCATATATTCTGGCAAGTTCCATCCGGAAGTCGGTGTATTTCTTGAGTACTTCAATTTGTTTGACCTTGACATTTCGCCAGAATCTACCTTGAATAATTATTAGGCTACCATTCGTCCTTGCGTTGACTATTTCTGCCACATCTGGTTTGGTACTCCTACTATATATTTAGAGATTGTTGATAAAATCCAAAGAAGAATAAGTAATATTATTAGTCCTAATCTGGCCTCTCGGCTTCAGTCACTTTCCTACCTCCGTAATGAAGCTTCCATGTGCCTTTTTATAAATACTTTCATGGAAATCGTTCTGATGAACTTTCCGCTATCATTCTTAGACTTTATGAATTTAAGCGCAATACTAGATTGGCGTCAAGATCTCAACAATTCACAGTTGAATTTTCTACATGTAACCGTAAGTTCTATGTTAACAGTTTCTTCTCTCTCACCTTTCGTTTGTGTATCGTTAACTAACAGAGGTGCAATAACGAAAGTCGAAAGCACACGAAATAATCATCAGGAGACTCAAGAAAAATTACATTCAAATCATTGCAAGGTCTTCTGCTAAGAAAGCTTGTTCTCTGTGTTGTGCTAGACAATTTTTCTCGTCTACCATTCGTTTATGCTTTGCATATTGCTGCCAGATAGGGTCCGATGCTCCTGTTGTATATTTAAAGATTTTTGATAAAATCTAGAGAAGAATCAGCAATATTCACTTCAGTCACTTTCCCACCTCTGTAAGGCGCTTTCATGTACCTTTTCTATAAATACTTTCATGGTAATTGTTCTAATAAACATTCCTGTATGGTACCTAGACTTAATTTAGTGCAGTACTAGATTGGCGTCCCTAATTTCAACAATTCACAGTTGAATTGGCTAGATGTAACCGTAAGTTCTATGTTAACAGTTTTTTCTCTCACGTTTCGCTTGTGGAATTCTCTTCCGACTTCACGCTTTCCTGTCAACTTTGATCTTCCAAAATTTAAAGGCAATGTGAATCGTTAACTAACAGAGGTGCAATAACGAAAGTCGAAAGCACATGAAATAATCATCAGGAGACTTAAGAGACAATTCATTGCCATTAAAAGATTTTCTCGGATATAAATACCGAGGTCATGCATATGTATACCAGAATCTTTTTGACAAAGCGGAAGATATCCAGGAATATAATTGATTGTCAGCAACAGAAGAATTCCAATTAGTTTCGCAAAGTGCGAAGAATCTGAAAAATTGTTCAAGAGAAAAGATTCTACATCAGAGAAATTGGATTGTATTCTACGAATATTGCAGAAATAAAGGTTGATTTTGTGTGTGTGTGGAGTGGTAGGTACTTTTCTGCTAACTGATTTATTCTCATTTGTTTTAAATGTATCTGACATGAGAAAGTCTTATTAAGACGACCAAAGCCCAAATAATTTTCTTATGTTTTTTTTTATACTAAAAGTGATTAAAATAAAATTTCTAGTCCCTATTTTTACATTTCTGAAAAGATAAAACCGAGAAAATGATCGCTTAAAAATAAGAATGTTCAAAGGTGTTAACGCATGAAAAATTTTCCCGAAAATTGAAATACTGTTTTTAAAGAGAATTTTAAGACTATCCATTTTGTGTTGTGTTGGAATCTTTGTAAAACCTTTTTTTCAGCGGTGATGCATTGGCGATTAATCTTTATGGAAATGTAAAAATTGGCGACTTAAAACATGAAAATATTGGTGTTTATTACAAAGAAGAACATTTTCTCAGAATTTTTAAAATAAAAAAATCTATTCATTATAAAAGTAATTAATGAATATGTACTGAAATTTTCATTGAAGTTGGATAATTCACTGATTTTTCGTAATTTAAAGAAGTGTTGACCTCACCAATTTTCATTACAGGGTTCGTGGCTCCTATGTTGGGAAACTTTGAAATAGATATATAGTAGAGAGGGGGAGGCGTATCAAAGTTTCGGGGGTGGGTGCAGACCCTAGCACCGGCCATGGATAGATATCAGGTCATCCCATAAGCTCTGTCCGAATTTTGAATAACGAAAACAAATGACCAAATGTTACATTTAATTACAGATTCAATCAACAATGTATTTTCCATGATTATCTATGACTTCCTTCCATCTATTAACAAGCTTACTAATTCCATCACTGTAAAATTCTTTTGGCTTTGATTCGAAGAACTCACAAATGTCAGTTTTAACCTCTTCCTGTGTTACAAAAGCTGTTTCTTCCAAATGATTCTGTAAGCTATGAAACAAATGGTAGTCTGAAGGAGCAAGATCGGGAGAATAAGGTGGATGAGGAATTTTCTCCCAACCAAGTTCTTCGATGTTTTGTGACGTGATTCTTGCTGTGTGGGGTTGCGCATTGTTCTGATGAAACATCACCTCTTTTCGATTCACTAGAGCAGGTCTTTTTTCATCAAAGCTTGGTTCAAATGCTCTAATTGCTGACAGTATAGTTGAGCATTAATTGTTGCATTAGGTGGCAAGAATTCAAAGTGGATTATTCCTTGGCAATCCCACCAGATTGAAAGAAGAACCCTTTGTCCATCAAGTTCCCTTCTCGGCTGTGGCTGGGGTCCTTCCCCTTTACCAAGCCACTGTCTACGACGCTTAACATTTCGATAAAAGATCCATTTTTCGTCGCCAGTCACAAGTCTATCCAAAAAAGTTGAAACAAGTTGGCGAGAATGGAGAGAAGAGCAGATGTCAACTCGGGATTTGAGGTTGTTTTCAGACAATTCATGAGGCACACATTTTCCAAGTTTAGGAACTTTTCCAAGTTGTTGAAGATGACGATGAATAGTTGTATGGTTTGAACTGAGAACCACTGCCAATTCCTCAACTGATAAAGCAGGATTTTATTCAAGGGCTGCTTCAAGATGCTTTTTATCAAACTCAACTGGACGTCCGGTTTGATCTTCATCTTCAAGGGTGAAATCTCCACCTCTGAATTTTGCAAACCATCTTCTGCAAGTTCTTTCATTCATACATTCCTCTCCATAAACTGAGTGAATGTTTCTAGCCGCTTCGGCTGCTGAGTTTCCTTTCTTGAACTCATAAAGCATTATGTGCCTCAAATGATTCTTGGGTACTTCCATGTTAGCAGGGTTTTAATCAAACAAAATTTAATTTTATTGTTCTTTGAAATAAAATTTGATCAGTTTAAATGCATCTAAACATAAAAATAATGTTCAGCTCCATTAGGCATTATAAAATACTTTTTAAATTCCGTTCACTTTAACAAAAGTTAAAATTCGGACAGAACTTATGGGATGACCTGATAGATAGAACGAAAGAAAGAAAAAATGAAACTAATAAAGATAATGAAGAGACCGATACGGATATTAAAAAAAAACATATATATATATATATATATATATATATATATATATATATATATATATATATATATAGAGAGAGAGAGAGAGAGAGAGAGAGAGAGAGAGAGAGAGATGATGAAAAGGCTAACACAGCATATGAGATAGATAATGAACAGACAGATATGGATATTAAAAAAAGAGATAGATAGATAGATAAGGAGAGAGATAGAGATAGAGAGAGTGAGAGAGAGAGTGAGAGATGATGAAAAGACTAAGCATATGAAATAGATAAGTAGACAATGAACAGACCAATACGGATATTTAAAACAGACACAGATAGATAGATAGATAGATAGATAGATAGATAGATAGATAGGGAGGGAGGGAGAGATAAAGAGAGAGAGAGAGGGAGAGGGAGAGATGTTGAAAAGGCTAACACACCATATGAAATAGATAATGAACAGATCGATAAGGAAATTTAAAACAGACCAAAATTGGTTGAATAGCCTCCAGCCTCTTCAGGTATGAATCCAATATTAACATTGAAGAATATTCTATAAGGCATTGGAAAACGATATTAAAGCAAAGATGACGTCGAAGCAATAAAATCTGTTGAAAGTAATGTTAACCGTTTCCATATAAGCAGACATTCGGCATGTTTTGACTGAATAAACATTGCTGCTGTGGGTTGAAATATATATATATATATATATATAATGCTATATATATATATATATATATATATATATATATATATATATATATAGCATTATATATATAATATATAGAGATTTATATATATAGCATTATATATATGTGTGTGTTTTTGTTTGTGTAACATATATATATATATATATATATGCAATGTCAATCGTTATCTTTTGTCTTCTTAATTCCTCTTCTTTTATTGTTCTCTCTCCTTAACAGAGTTTTTCTTTTTCTTATATTCTTTCACACTCAGTAACTACTTGCATCTTAGTAGATTTATTGCCTTACTGCGGGTGAAATGATTAAATGTTCTCTCTCGCCTTTGTTTTTCTTATATTCTTCCAGTAGTCCTGAGTATGACGATAAACTACACCCGGATGCAAGGCATCAGATAGTGAGATTGGAGGTTTTGACGAGCGTGAAACAACCTCTTAATTGCTGTTGTTCCCGGCTCCGCCATGACTCTGGGTGGCAGCATCTGTTAGGATCCCAGCTATGGGCAAATAGTTAACCCCTAAACAAAAACAAAACCATATGAAAGTATAAAAATAGAATTGTAGAATTACCACTAATGTCTATGTATTCTATAATTACAATATATTATAGTTGAAGGCATACAATTGCGTTAAAAATATTTAGATTTCACCCCAAACAAGGCAATAAAGCCACTAACACGTAGCGGAGGACCGAGTGTGAAAGAATATAAGAAAACGTTTATTAAGGAGCGAGAATGATAAAGTTTTCCTCGCCTTAGTCCATTACTTCAAATTTACAAATCAACCCTTGCATGGAATGCTGCTGCCATATATGGTCGGGTACCCCCGCTGTTCGTCTTAAGGTCCTCGACAAGATCCAGAGATGGATAAGCAATGTGGTTGGTCTTGATCTGGCATATCGTCTTCAGTCGCTCTTTTACAGACGTGCCGACGCCTCCCTCTGTCTTTTCTACAAATATTTTCACGGTAACTGCTCCGACGAGCTACTTTCGCTAGTTCTCAGACTGCATGAATTTAAGCGTGTTACTAGGCTGGCATCACGTTGCCCCCTTTTCACAGTCGAAACGGTTAAATGTGGCCGTCTCTTCTACTCCAGTAGCTTCATGTCTCGTACCTCCCATCTGTGGAATTCCCTTCCTATTACTTGTTTCCCTAATTGCTATAATCTCCAACTATTCAAATGTAATGTCAATCGACATCTCCAGATGCCCTGAACTATGTCCTGCCCTTCTCTTCAACCTTTCCTTCATCACGCCTCTTTACTCTCGCTCCCACTCTGTAACCCCCTGCGTACTAGTGGCATCACGCATTGCCACCTTGGGGTGAAATGCCTAAAAAAAAAAAAAAAAAAAAAAATTAAGAGGAGAACTCAATTTCAAACTTGACATTTGTAAATAACAACCAGTTCAATAATTCGGAAAAAAGCCAGCGATCAGTTTTACATCTGTATCGATATTATGAACAGAATCCATTCTAAGATGTAGCAAAAAAAAAAAAAAAGAAGAATACTTTTCGATTTTTTATAAATGTCTTGAAAAACTATTGTCCCACGAAAAAATCCCTATTTTTTTTACGAGTGGACTACTCTATTTAACTAGTGCCTTTATGTTTTTTACTCAGTAAAATGCAATCTCGTCAGCGTATATGTCAGGAAAATCTGCTTTATTGATCGAATAAAAGTTGGTAGCGATGACCGAAAAGAATCAGGTCGGAAAAGCACAGCAAATTTCATATTTGCATAAAAGCATTCAAAATGGCGCCCTCACTGAATTGGCTCTCGTCTGGTTCATCCATTTGTTTATAGGCAACTGCATATTATGGCATTCACTATTGCGCTGAAATCGTCTTCACTGTCAGTTCAGTAAAAACGTTCGATTTGTTAACGCACGAACTAAGTATAGCGTCGGGAGACTTAATGGGTAGCAATTGAATGTCTTGCTTTTTTTTCCTAGTTTGAATAATAGCATTTTGGGCGCCATTTTTGCTCTTTTTATTCATAGATCGAGCGCTTCGTCATGAAGATAACCATTTGCTGTTATCTTTTCCATTGAAATGCATTGACAAAGGCAGTTTCTTATTGTGGCTGACATTTTGCACTTTTCAATATCTTTATTGAATTTTCCTTCCGCCATATTTCTGTACTGCCGTCGGCAGCCTACATATTTAAACCAGATAGATTCATTCACTGAACAACATGGAATCTCTCTCTCTCTCTCTCCATATATATATATATATATATATATATATATTATTGCATGTTTCATTAAATAATATAGACAAGTTTTGTTTATTTATTTTAAGTTCCTTTCATATTGTCTGATAAGATTAATAACATTAACATTGAAAGACGAAAGGAAATCACCATATTGATACATGTTTAAATCTAGTCTAAGCTTTCGGCTCATCTAAGCCATTATCAAAGATGACAATTACTTTTCAGTATATCAACCAATACACGGACGAAACAATAATGATAGTTTATTTTTGTTGCATGAAAAATTTCAAAGCAACGACTAACTCGTGTATACGAGACGCGGAAGCAAAAATCGCGTTGCAGCTCATGACGTCACATATGACCACGCGAGAGTGAAAACGAGAAGTATTAAGTATGGGAAGCCGTTATCAATTATAGGCATTTAAGAATATATATATATATATATATATATATATATATATATATATATAGTAAGAACAGTTGAAGAATAGATAGCGGCTCGGATTGGGAAATCGGAAAGCCGAGTTCAAATTCCAGTCGAATCCATTGTATTCACTTACTTGCTAATAAAGGTATTCAGACCTTGGTATGATTCATCTTCTTCCAACAAGAGAGACTGGGTTCTATGGCCTTGGGAGCCCAGGAGAAGGACAACTGTGAATTCAGAAATCTACGGAGGATTGTTTGGGGACCTTGTCCACTAGTTCTCTGTATTCGACTCTTCCGAAAATTGTGGTTAGTTCTGCACAAGCCTTCACCACTATGATCAAATTATTTGTTATTTGTGTGGGTAGTCGGGTTGTCGGTTTCTAGAAACTGTGTTGATGGGAGAGTCCAGTATCTCTCTCTCTCTTTTCTCTCTCTCTCTCTCTCTCTCTATATATATATATATATATATATATATATATTGAGGCAATTTTCGTTGAATAATTTAGACAAGTTTTGTCTGTTTGTTCTCAATAAAATCCGTTCATATTCTTGAATGAGAGTTTTGGTGTTGGTATTAAAAGAAGAGAGAAAATTACCGTGTTGATACATATTGTTTATTTCGAGTACTTTCGACATAATGGCATCCTTAGTGTATGTTTTTAAGTAAAAAATGTAGTATTCATTATTCCCAAAGACAAAGTTGCTATATTCATCTAAAAGTTATAAGTTTACGTGTTGAGTGAGGACCACTAATTTTTGTGATATGCATAAAATTTTTTAAAATAAGCAGACAAAACTGGTCTAAAGTAGTCAATGAAACTTGTCTCAAAGAAAATCTGCTGCCAAAATGCACAGCATATATATATATATATATATATATATATATATATATATATATAATCATTTATTTGAAAATTATAACATAAAATCACTACAAAAATAGCCATTTTGTTTCAACATTTCTGGTGTCTTATCAAGTGATGGTGTTGAATGTTGAAACAAAATGACTATTTTTGTAGTGATTTTATAACATTTTTATGTTATAATTTTCGAATAAATGATTATATCTACTCTACTCTATATTCAGCACTTAAGAATAGTATTTGTTGGTTATTGGAATTTATTCCGTATACACCAATCCTATACTTGTATATATATATATATATATATATATATATATATATAGTACCTGTGAACACTAATGGGTATGTCCCAATCCTCATAAATACGTTGGACACTATTGTAAGGTGGTGGATAATATGCGATCTAAGTAATCTACTACTAGCAGTGGTTTACCTACTTCACGTCGCTGGCGAGTATTGTATTTTGTTAAAGTTATAAAGATTACCATTTCATTTCCAACCTCCGTTTTGGTTATTCCTCATTCAGTAATCCTTTCTAGGTTACAACTATATATATACTGATGAGTATAAAGCCACAGCCTCAACAATCTGGGTCCAGAGCATCACTACGCTAGACATTGTTGTAGTGAATTTCGTAGTTTTTTTTAGATAGATTTGCTATACCTATGTCCAATTGATTTTAAATTCAGAGTTTTTCATCTCCTAGAATGGTTAGCAACCAAAGCTAGAAAGTACAGTCTGCTTTTCCCTATGTAGACGCGGATGAAGTGATGGAATCATATCTTTACAAGAGTGTTAATCTTAACTCCTCCTCTATCAATTCCTTGAAATACCCCTTTACGCCTCCTATTAGTGTAACTGATACTAATCGCTGTAAGAGTAACTCGTTGCGGCTTCTCTGGCTTACGTTCGCGGTTGACTGGAAGGATTATATTTTGTAACGGGGTAGGTATGGTAGGTGCTGATGTATTATTTTCCTTGTTGTTATTATTTGCTGAATGTAATGGGCTTGATATTAGTGACAGAAATTAAATGCATAAAACGACAGCAATAACAACAATAAAAACTTGAGACACGTGTTGACATAAATAACAAGAATTTGTATTTACTTTTTGTGATGTGAATTACAGGATATTGGTGTGTGTAAAAATGTTTTCAATGTCTCTTTTGTTTAAAAGTCAGTGCTTACTTGGTTTGGTTCCGAGAATCTCGTTTGTGAGGATGCGTTTGAAATCGTATGTTTTCGATCTTCCCGGAGCGCTGGCAGACGTGTGTTTCTGTACTGCTACTTGTATACTGGACTATTGAATACTTGTCTATTGGTCTCCGAATTACTTGTCTACTGGTACTGGTACCCTAGTCTACTCTACTGACCCTCTTGTTGTGGAAGGGTCGTTTTTATAATGACGTGGGTTAGGATAATGAAACATACGTACGAAATTCGTCGCTGTATTCAATGTTGGATTGTGTAGCGAATATCTTTCGTCAGTTGCGGCGTCATCGCACTGAGCGTTTGTCTATACGCAACGACACATGAATGTGCATATATGCCCAGTCTTACACTGTCCATATATGTTTATGTTTGTGTGAGCTCCAGGGAGTGAGCGTGTGTGTATGTATGTCTGTGTACGCCAATGAGTGAACGTGCGTGTACAAATGTTTGCGTACGTATGAGTGGCGTTCCGACGACAATTTTTCCTCCCACTACAATGAAAACACCGATATACGCAAGTATATATAAATCCAAAATTTAAAAATGATTCAGTTTGTCTGACGATGGCAAATAGCGTGAAATCCAGGGTCACAAACCCACACCAATCCAACTATATATATATATATATATATATATATATATATATATATATATATATATATATATATATATATATATATATATATATGTATATATATATATATATAATTATTTATCCGAAAACTATAACATAAAATGTTATAAAATCACTACCAAAAATAGCCATTTTGTTTCAACACTTCTGGCGTTTTATCAAGTGATGGTTTTGAATGTAGAATAAAGGGTTTTAAAAGGTTCAAATCAATCAAACACCCCTCGCTAGGGGAAATGCTGTTATATAAGCTGCAATGACCAATCAAAATACAAGTATATAAGAATACAATATCCTTGACAACAGACTTTAAGGTTATAATAATTATTTAATGCTGTAATGTTGGGGTTAGAGGCTAAAGTAGAATTCATTCTAACTAATAAATATTAAATTATACTATAAATTTTAAAATTAAAAATTACCAATTTAAAATTTTAAATTTAATCTATATCAAATTTAAAATTATAAAGTCATTTAAAGAAGAAACCGAGGAAAAAAAATACATATATTTTTCTATTTATTTTGTTTTTAATGAAATTAAGTTGGAATAAACGTAAAATCCAATGCTGTTCTGAACTTCATGACAACATAGATACATTTGAAACAAGAACATGGGCATCTTGCAAAAGACAATACAGACACAATAAGAATATAATACATAAACACGCAGACGTATTTAGATATATAAACACGCAAAAAAAGCGACGAGACAGGATATATCTCCACGACTCTTAAAAAAAAAAGAAAAAAGAAAAAACAAACAAAAACAAAGGACAACATGGGAATCGTCTGACCGATTATTGTTCGAAGGCGTTACTATTATTGAATCTGTGATTTACAAAGTCTCTCCTACAAACGAACATTACAAGAAGAAGAAGGAGGAGGAGGAGGAGGAGGAGGAGGAGAAGAAGAAGAAGAAGAAGAAGAAGAAGAAGAAGAAGAAGAAGAAGAAGAAGAAGAAGAAATGTAGAATAGGATAGGAGTCCTTTCATGTTTATAGATATTGTATTTTCGTTAGACACAAAGGAAAGACTGCTGGAATGCGACGTAATAACAATCCACTTATAAGGTAGTGAATGTAGCTCTACAGAAGGATGTTGAGAATGCTGTGGATAGAACATTTAAGCAATTAGAATGTCTTCAGAAATATACATTCATACATACATAGATACATACATAAATGCCCATAACCCATTAGGTACATAGGGCCTCTACATATACTGCAGTTGCAGTAGCAATGGTGTTTCCTGGGTAAGCTATCCTGACGGAACCCAATTCTCCCCAGTCAGGTTTGAATTCAGAGTTTTCCTTCTCCTACACTGGTTGCCAACAAAGACTATAGACTCCAGTCTACTCAGTTTTCTCATATTTTGAATTCAGAATTGCCCTACGCGACCAGTTGACTATCAAGGCATAGGCTGACCTGATATTTACCCATTGGGAGGGATAGGGAAGAGGTGAGTTCATGCCTTTCTCAAGGGCATTAACATGTAAATGAATGTAACGAACTCGACTGGAATTCGAACTCGGTTCTCCGATTTCTCAATCGGAGCCGCTATCCATTCCTTCACCGGAATACAGGAAATACAAAAGAAAGTATACTTACAATCAGAATGAAATTGAAATGTTTGTGACATAGAAAACTAGGCACTCACAAGATATACTGAAGGTAAGAGTGACAGAGAAAGGCAGTGAGTAAACTATTTAAAGGACCTGGGTAAATGGATGGCAGAACAGGGGCGGAGAAGAATAGTAAGGAGACAAATATTGCAAAGGATAGGAACTGGTGGAGAGCCATGATCGTCAACGGTCCTACGGAACATAGAAGGAGAAAACTGAAAAGTTATCAGCCCAACTGGGGCGCAATTAATATAAATTATACTGTTTGGCCAGATTCATGAAAGCTGGTCGGGTTGAGGACTTTCGAATTTCGTTTTTAATTTATATCTAATGACAAGATTGATAGCAAGATTTTTTTTTTATTCCGTTCTTGTCACAGAGAGCGCTAGAATAATAATGATTTTTTAAAAATTTATTTTCTGTTTCTTTCGTTTTTTTTTTGTTTTGTTATTTATGCCAAATTGAAAGCCCCGGGTGATATTAAATGAACTATTTTTTCTTTTTTGATTTTTGAGAAGACAGGCTCAAAGCACCTGAGTCATTAGCGGATTTGCATGCGATAAAATTCCAGGCGGATGGATAATGATTTCATATAACATTCAATCATGGGCAGCTTATTGAAGCGTCAGTGTTAAACGGTGCGCAACGAACGCTGGATCCCACGAGGAAATGTCATACATCAAGCTGTTAAGATTGAAGCACGCTTGTTAACCATTACATTATAGCGAGGAACTAAAGAGCATGCTACCAAATAATACGCCGCAATGTTGTAGAAACGATTTACAAAGATTTACTTTATCCAGCACAAATCCTTTTTTAAATCATTTCACCCCAAGCAAGAAAATAAAGCCACTAAGACGCAACGAGTTACTGAGTGTTAAGTATTAGGGAATATGATAAAAATAAACTATAAAGGAGACACGGCAATTTAAGAACAAGAAAAAGACGATACAAGAAAATGATGAAGAGGAAAAAGTAAGAGAAATGTAAAGAGGAAGAAGGAAGAGAAAAAGATGTAATGAAAAGAGGGGCGTATGAAGAGGAAAAACGAAGAGAAAAGTAAAAAAGGAGAAAGAAGAGAAAAAGTTGTTATGAAAAGAGAGGCATATTAAGAGGAAAAAAGGAAGAGAAAAGTAAATGGCAAGAAGGAAGAGAAATAGATGTAATGAAAAGAGAGGGGTATGAAGAGGAAAAAACGAAGAGAAAGGTAAAAAGGTAGAAAGGAGAGAAAAAGATTTTATGAAAGGAAGGATTATTAAGAGGAAAAAACGAAGAGTAATGTAAAGAGGAAGATGGAAGAGAAAAAGATGTTATGAAAAGAGGGGGGTATAAAGAGGAAAAAAGGAAGAGAAATGTAAAGGGCAAGAAGGGAGAGAAAAAGATGTCATGAAAAGAGAGGCGTGTGAAGAGGAAAAAACGAAGAGAAAGGTAAAGGGCAAGAAGGGAGAGAAAAAGATGTTATGAAAAGAGAGGCGTATGAAGAGGAAAAAACGAAGAGAAAGGTAAAGGGCAAGAAGGAAGAGAAATAGATGTTATGAAAAGAGAGGCGTATGAAGAGGAAAAAACGAAGAGAAAGGTAAAGGGCAAGAAGGAAGAGAAATAGATGTTATGAAAAGAGAGGCGTATGAAGAGGAAAAAACGAAGAGAAAGGTAAAGGGCAAGAAGGAAGAGAAATAGATGTTATGAAAAGAGAGGCGTATGAAGAGGAAAAAACGAAGAGAAAGGTAAAGGGCAAGAAGGGAGAGAAAAAGATATTATGAAAAGAGGGGGGTATAAAGAGGAAAAAGGATGACAAATGTAAAGGGCAAGAAGGAAGAGAAATAGATGTTATGAAAAGAGAGGCGTATGAAGAGGAAAAAACGAAGAGAAAGGTAAATGGCAAGAAGGAAGAGAAATAGATGTTATGAAAAGAGAGGCGTATGAAGAGGAAAAAGGATGACAAATGTAAAGGGCAAGAAGGAAGAGAAATAGATGTTATGAAAAGAGAGGCGTATGAAGAGGAAAAAACGAAGAGAAAGGTAAAGGGCAAGAAGTGAGAGAAAAAGATGTTATGAAAAGAGGGGGGTATAAAGAGGAAAAAGGATGACAAATGTAAAGGGCAAGAAGGAAGAGAAATAGATGTTATGAAAAGAGAGGCGTATGAAGAGGAAAAAAACGAATAGAAAGATAAAAAGTGAGAAAGAAGAAAAACAGATTTTATGAAAAGAGAGGCTTATTAAGAGGAAAATGGAAGAGAAATGTAAAAAGGAAGAAGGAAGAGAAAAAGATGTTATGTAAAGTGGGGGGTAGAAAGAGGAAAAAACGAAGAGAAAGGTAAAGAGGAAGAGGAAATAGAAAAAGATGTTATGAAAAGAGAGGCGTATGAAGAGGAAAAAAACGAAGAGAAAGGTAAAGAGGAAGAGAAAAAGTTGTTATGAAAAGAGGGGGGTATAAAGAGTAAAAAAGGAAGAGAAATGTAAAGGGCAAGAAGGGAGAGAAAAAGATGTTATGAAAAGAGGGGGGTATAAAGAGGAAAAAAGGAAGAGAAATGTAAAAGGCAAGAAGGAAGAGAAAAAGATGTTATGAAAAGAGGGGGGTATAAAGAGTAAAAATGAAGAGAAATGTAAAGGGCAAGAAGGGAGAGAAAAGATGTTATGAAAAGAGGGGGGGTAAAGAGGAAAAAAAGGAAGAGAAATGTAAAGGGCAAGAAGGGGAGAGAAAAGATGTCATGAAAAGAGAGGCGTGTGAAGAGGAAAAAACGAAGAGAAAGGTAAAGAGGAAGAAGGAAGAGAAAAAGTTGTTATGAGAAGAGAGGCGTATGAAGAGGAAAAAACGAAGAGAAATGTAAAGAGGCAGAGAAAAAGTTGTTATGAAAAGAGGGGGGCATAAAGAGGAAAAAGGATGACAAATGTAAAGGGCAAGAAGGAAGAGAAATAGATGTTATGAAAAGTTGGGCGTATGAAGAGAAAAAACAAAGAGAACGGTAAAGAAGAAGAAATAGAAATAGATGTTATGAAAAGATGGGGGTATAAAGTGGAAAAAACAAAGTTGAAGGTGAAGTGTAAGACGGAAGAGAAAACGATATCATGGATAGTGAGGCGTATAAACTGGAAAAAACGAAGGGAATGTTAAAAAGATGAAGGAAAAGAAACGGTCTTAGAAAAACAGAGGCTTATAAAGAAGAATAAACGAAGAGCAAAGTAAAAAGGAAGAAGGAAAATAAAATGTTATGAAAAGAGAGTCTTATAAAGAGGTAAAAACGAATGGAAAATTAAAGAGTAATAATTAATAAAGTTGAAGAGGAAGAAGGAATAGAAAAAGATGTTATGAAAAGTGAGGCGTATAAATAGGAAAAACGATACGAAAGTTAAGAAGAAGGAAGGGAAAAAGTTGTTCTGATTTACTCTAGAATAGAATTGTACGCATGGTTCCTATATCGAGACAAGAAGGTAGACACAGATCACGGGTACACTAGATTTTAGAAGGTAGTTATAGGTTTGTTTAACACAAGAGGGAATAAGTTAGGCATAGGTACATTTTGCAGATGAATGAAAACTGCTGAAATGCGGTATACACAGGAATCAAAATGGCACATATAGGTTCGATTTGCAGTAGAATTGTAAAGGTAACCATAGGTTCGACTAACACGCGTGTAAAGAAGATAGACATATGTCTAGTAAGCACGAATGTCAAAAAGGCAGTGATAGATCCGATTTATTGAAAATCTAATCTTTGGTCCGATATATACTCTAGTAAAAATTCTGACAGATCTCGTTAACACGATAATCAAAAGGTATACATTGGTTCGATTTACTCGAGAGTTAAAATGTAGACATAGGTATGAGATGCACAAGTGTGAATTTGGTAAATATTGATCAGATTTATAAGGATCCAAAATTTAATCTCTGCAGAAGCTCTGACGACACGCCAACAGAATTTATGGCCAAAAAAAATATTATCAAAAGTTCATGCGTAATTAGAATTTATTCGTTAACATTGTTTTCATGATTATCAGTTTGTCTCGAACTGGTGGTAAAAGTAGATTCTTACAACAAGAGATGGCATTTCAACATCGTGTAACACAAATCCATCTTTCATGTGTCGCGCCTCTTTACGACCATCATGGCTATCCTCAAGTACCCTCTCATTTACAGCTCTTAGCTCTTAAGAATTTTTGTCTCTTGTTGAGATCGTAAGCCTGACAGACATCTGAAGAAGGTCGGAGAGCAAAATTGCTGAAACATTAGTCCAAATATAAATCAATGTAAATAATAATAATACCGCATCTCAGAATTTCAGACAGACATTAATCAACTGATACTGCTAAGATAGTCTAATAGATATATAGATATATTCATATGAGCTTTATATCTTTTCATGATTTGGTGGTGTCAGGACTTATAAACGAAATGCAATATAGCTTCATATTTATAAGTAAGACCAAAAGATCAAAACAGCAGAAACATATATTTAACGCAAATTGCTAAATTGCGTTTATCGTCTGGTTCATTCATTTGTTTATAGGCAACTGGATACTACGCCATTCACTGTTACGTTGAAATCATCTTATTCAGTAAAGACTTTCGATTCGTTGACGCATGAACTAAGTATAGCGTCCAGAGACTTAATGGATAGCGATTGAATATCTTGCTTTCTTTCCGAGTTCAAATAATGACATTTTGGGCGCCATTTTTGCTCTATTCATTCATAAATCGAGCGCTTCGCCATTACTGTTATATTTACCATGTAATGCATTGATAAAGACGGTTTCTCATTGTGACTAACATTTTCCGCTTTTCAATGTCTTTATTGAATTTTCCTTCTGCCATATTTCTGTGTAGCCATCGGGAACCTACATAATATAATATTAATAATGCAATAACTATAATAATTTATTATTTTACATCGTAATATGACCTATTTGATATTCTACTGCCTGTATCAGATTTTAATACATCGATTTTGTTAGTTTTGCTACCGTTATAACACTATTTAAAGTTTGACTAATATATTCACCGTAAGTTCTATGTTAACAGTTTCTTCTTTCGCACTTCTAACTCGTGGGACGTTCCCCGCAGCCTCTTGCTTCCCAGTCATATTTGATCTTCAAAAATTTAAACGCAATGTCAATCGTCATTTTTTGTCTTAATTCATGTTTCTTTATTATTCTCGTTGTTAATACGTTTTTTTTTCTTATTTTTAAATCATTTCACTTCAAGCAAGGCAATAAAGCCACTAGGACGCAAGAGGTTACTGGGTGTTAGAGAATATGAGAAAATTCACTATTAAGGAGAGAGGACAATAAAAGAATAAGAATTAAGAAGACTGAAGAAAACGATTGGTATTGCATTGACTGGGAAGCAAGAATATGGAAGAGAGTTCCACAAGCGAGAAGTGCGAGTGAAGAAACTCTTAGCATAGAACTTAAGGTTACATCTAGCAATTTCAACTCTAAAGTGATGAGTAGTACTGCGCTTAAATTCATAATGTACAAGCACCATAGCGGAAAGTTCATCAAAACAATTACCATGAAAGTATTTATAGAAAAAGCAAAGGGAATCTGTGTTACGGCGGTGAGTAAGTGGTTGAAGCCCAGAAGCCAGGTCAGGACCAATAACATGGCAGATTCTTCTCTGGATTTTATCAAGAATCTCTAAATATATAGCAGGAGCAGATGCAGGCAGTAAAATTTAAAGCATGAAAATAGAAATATGTAAGATAGATTCTGGTAAGAAAAATTGTCTAGCCCGACATCGTGAATTAACTTTTTTTTTTTAGCTGTAGACTTAGCATATGAGTCAATATACTCTTCCACTTCATGTCAGTTGAAAACTTTAGTCGAAGAAGGTGCAATGAGTAATTCTTCTGGAGGTTAGCATCAGCCATACTTCTCATATTCTTTCACACTCAGTAACTCCCTTGCATCTTAGTGGCTTTATCGTCTTGCTTGGGTGAAATGAGTCCCGTTGAAATTCATTATAATGCTATGAATTGTCGGTCTAGGAACATCTAAACGCTTAGAGAGTGTTGTCTATCCACCACCTTGTTTGTACGCATCAATTATCTTCATTCGGATCTTGTCATGGTTAGCCGTCTTCACCATGGTTGCGAACGAATAAATTACGTGACACTAAAATATCCTACTGAGCCGACCAAGCATAGAAATGAATACAATATGGGAACGAGTAATAAGAATGCCAGAGAAAAGCGATAATAACAACAAAAATTGCAATATGAGCTCTGGTAAAAAATGGTTGCTGAAGACATTAGATTTATAATACCCAGAATTTCATACACAAGACATATGGTGTCGGTTAGATCCAGAAGCAAGACCCAAAGAGTGTGAGTTCAATACCTGGTAAAGGCAGTGTTAAGAAAGTCATTTAGAATATGGCATGAAGCTGAAGAATCCAAGCTGAAGAATGGGTCAGGTGTCATGTTGGGTTGAAAAATAAAATAGATAAGTATATTCGTCCGCAAAATACTACGGAATAGTAACTATATTAGTCATAATTCATTTAAAATTATTCAACGTTTTCCACATGCATATTGAAGGCTGGAAAATGGACCAGATGAAATGTTTCCTTGAAAACAAAAGACCTTGGAATACTGAACATATTTCTCAAAATTCTGTGTTTTAATTTATTCAATTCATACTGCATACACCCGAAGAAAGTTGGAGAATGTTGTGAGGGAGAATATTTCCCTACAAATTTTGGACTCGGTCGCCGGAAGGTAGGAAGGCGTCTTTCAGATAATGAAAGATATGTTTTGCTTTGAAGGCGTTAAAATTAACACGCCATTTCACTATTTGTGGTCATGTCTAAAAAAACAATGACAGGATTCTGTTGTGTCAGGCATAAACTCATAAAATGATTTATTTGTTGATTACTTTTATGCCGAAATAGACAGTGAAGTTCATCATATGGCGACCAGCATGGTGTTTATATATCACGTATATAATGCGTTAAAAATTACCTGTCGTACGCCGATAGCCTAGGGGTAAGAGTCTCTGACTGATGTCAAATCGGTCAAGTTTCAATCCCTGTTTGAAGCAATTGGATGTCTATCACACTGGTGAGCTGTGATACAGCGAAACAGTCTGCCTGTGGATATATATATATATATATATATATATATATATATATATATATATATATATATATATATATATATTGGTTGGATTGATGTGAGTTTGTGACCCTGGTTTCGCTCTTGCTATCGTCAGTTTATATATATATATTATCAATTTGTCTGACGATGGGAAAAGCGTTAAACCCAGGGTCACAAACTCACATCAATCCAACCAAATATGTTAGCTCTATCTCTGATATTGAGCGCTTTCTAATAAGCACCACGCATATGATATATAAATAATAATATATATATATATATATATATATATATATATATATATATATATATATATATATATATATATATATATATACAGACTTTTCACACACACACACACACATTATTAAGGAAATCCTTAAAATACATCGCGGCTATAATTTATTTCATGAACAAATGAAATAAATTATTACCGAGCTGGATTTTAAGGATTTTCTTTACTGATTATTATTATATTGCTCTGTTATTTACATTGTGCTCTCTTTGGATTAATGTCGTCTTTGAATTATCCCGACCAATTAACAATTGGTATTTTATATATATATATATATATATATATATATATATATATATATATATATATATATATATATATATATGTTGTGTGTGTGTATTAAAATAATAAGAAAGAACAGTAAGATTTATAATTCGGTTTTAGCACTTATTTTTATTTCTAAAAAACAGTGCTCGATGCAAAATATTATAATTTTCTTTTTAAAAATATGACATATTAATAATATGTCTTGCACATATTTAAATGACACTTTTAGAAAATCTTTGTGTATAAAAATATGAATTAAGCGAATAATTAAAAATGCCTTGTTTTTTTTTTATCATTGGAAATCCAGCCGACTCACTGAAGAACTGAAGTATACGTTTGTTAGCAGACACCCCCACCCCAACCTAAACTTAACCTGACTTTGTAAGTAACCTATATTGGATACATAAGCTGTCTCGGAAATTAAAGCCCAGCCACCCCTAAATTAAAATAGATTTTCCTTAACCATAACAACTGATAATATCAATATTGTATACTTTTATAAATTAAGTAGATTTCTTTTGAAAGCTTATTCCTATCATCGCTTGATAATGGAACGAGACTATGGATTTTAAGTTTAATTTTAATAATTAAATTTATAAATTTAGTTTCAGTTTTGAAACATGGAAATTTTCTGTGTCGCATATATATATTTATATATAATCATTTATTCGAAAATTATAACATAAAAATGTTATAAAATCACTACAAAAATAGCCATTTTGTTTCAACCATTCTGGTGTCTTTTTAAGTGATGGTGTTGACAAAACCATCACTTGAGAAGACACCAGAAGTTTTGAAAAAAAAACGGCTATTAAGAAAAATTAAATAAAAAGCTTAACCGTAGTACTTTGTCTGTCGTTTTTAATGAAACATGCATAAAGGAAAGATTGCTGCCTATATATATATATATATATATATATATATATATATATATATATATATATATATATAATAGCAGCATGGCTCGGCGTTGCCCGTGCTTGATTCAAAAATCGTACGACTCATACAGCAATCGCTATCACTTGACTTAAAATATTTTGGCCCTTCCTTGCCTTTAAAGGAGTGCCCTTGCCGTGCTGATGTTGCTACATGCCTTACTTCTTGCCTATCTCACACTGCGAATTTTTTTCTAAGCTCTATACTAAACATTAAATCTGTTACGAAAAAAGAACTAAACAAAATGAACACAAAACGATCAGCTTTAAAAAAGGACTCGTAACTGGAAAAACCGAATGAAAAAAGAATGTTAACAACAAATACTTTTTCACATCCAACCCAGTTCTGCGGAATCAGAATCAACGTTGAGTTTAAGCAAGCGAATGAGCCAATTGTAGTAAAGTGCCATGCAGATTTAAATTTTTCCCACTTGTGACGAATGCAGCTATCGATTTTTTTGCATGCTAGTTAACATTCGTGTCAGTCAGCTGTTGGCTCTCACGTTGGCCAATAGAATCTTCTTGCCTATTCGTGGCCGCCAGCTATAGGCTCTCACTCTGGCCAATAGAAAATGGCCGCAAACTACATGAAAACTGCCGTAGGAGCATGAACAAATCAATTATTTCCACTATCGATAGGAGTTGGAAAATGCAAAGTCGGTCTTGGCCTTCCCGCTAACTTGGAGCATGTGCATGTAAATTTTGGTGCAAATCCGTCGAAAATTGCGGCTGTGCATTCGTTACACACACACACACACACACACACACACACACACACACACACACATCCTGCCTTATATATATATATATATATATATATATTAGTAGTAAATATACACATACATATGCAATCATATATCTAAAATATATAAATATATATACATACATACATACACATACATATATATTTGTATAAAAAAAAATTCCAAGAGGATAGAATCCAGGTAGAAGTCAATGTCCAGGACAGAGTAAGGATATAATAAAAAGGCTTAAACACTAATATTCCATGGTCACAATTTATTCCATTGGAATCGTAAATACGATCCAATTCATCAGACCTACAAATTCAAAAAGAAAACAGGAAAAACAACCCCAGGAATAAAACAAAATTTAGTGAGAGTGTATGAGAGTGTGGGACGAATGTTAGAGTAAATGAAAGCTATAGGGAGGGTAACAGACGAGAGAAGAACAGGAGAAGAATAGGAAGGTCTAAAGATGAAGGGAGGGGGATTAAAATTTAACAAAGAGAAGTTTTAAAGAGGGGAGTCATAGACGGTTTAAGTGAGAAAAATATGAATGTTGTCGGATGTCAAATACATAAAAGATGTAACCGGAAAGGATACATTTTGTGGTGACATTTTATTATATATATATATATATATATATATATATATATATATATATAAAAGCAAATATATGGATATAGATCTGACAGTATGAAGAAAATATATACGGAAAAAAACAAACAAAAACAAAGACCATCTTTGTCATGTTGTATTGATAATGTTATAATTTATGAATATGTCCTGAAGATGGTTTATTAGACCGAAACGTCCGACGTTGACATATTAACATTAAAACAGCATAATTGTATATAAGGATTTTTTTGTTTGTTTTTTCCCGTATATATTTTTCTTCATATATATATATATATATATATATATATATATATATATATATATATGTGTGTGTGTGTGTGTGTGTGTGTGTGTGTGTGTATGTGACATTTTATTATATATATATATATATGTATGACATTTTATTATATATATATATATATATATATATATATATATATATATATGTGACATTTTATTATATATTATATATATATATATATGTATGTGACATTTTATTATATATATATATATGTATGCATGTGTGTGTTTATTTTTTGTTCAGTTTAGTTTACTTTTATTTCGATTCTCACTTGTGATATGTAAATATTAGAAGTACTCCATTTTACAGCTGATTGTACGATATTAAAATCTGTCTTCGATTCAAAATCCCACTACAAATTATTTTTTCCTGGACAGACAATTCTAATCATGTCGAATGAAAGCAAGAAAAGAAAAAAAAAAAGGTTATTATTCAAGGGCTTCTAAAAGAAATAATACGCTTAGCAGGACGAGTCCCTCTCTTCCCCTGCCATTAATGAAAATTTCTATAGAAAATGTTCTATCGTATGTATAATCACTCTTCGTTTCAAAAGATAACCTTTTCAAAGGGTTCAAAAAATGTATTGTCCGCTCACGAAATCAATAAATACCATGTCTACTTCGATGGTGAGCTTTTAATTGTATTGCCGGTTTGGGCTTCAAAGACGATCGACTTTTATAAATTTATTCTTTAAACTGTTCTTTTCCGGCAGCTCGGACAGACGGTCCACAAGCAGAGATTCATCTATTTCCATCTTTCGTTACACATTTTCTCTATCTTTCTCTCCGACATTCTTCTTTCTTACTATCTCAGTCTGCTCACGGATATCTATTCATCTACCTATCTTAGTAGACTTACATCTATCTATCTATCTCAGTGTGTTCATATCTATCTATCTATCTATCTATCTATCTATCTATCTATCTATCTATCTATCTTCGTCAGTTCTTATCTATCTATCTATCTATCTATCTCACTTTCTTCATACCTTTCCATCTATCTATCTATCTATCTATCTATCTATCTATCTATGTATCTCACTTTCTTCATATCTATCTATCTATCTATCTATCTATCTATCTATCTATCTATCTCACTTTCTTCATACCTTTTTATCTATCTATCTATCTATCTATCTATCTATCTATCTATCTATCTCACTTTGTTTATATCAATTTTCGTCAGTTCTTTATCTATCTATCTATCTATCTATCTATCTATCTATCTATCTATCTTCGTCAGTTCTTATCTATTTATCTATCTATCTATCTAACTTTCTTCATATCTATCTATCTATCTATCTATCTATCTATCTATCTATCTCTATCTCTCATTTCTTCATATCTATCTATCATTCTATCTATCTATCTCACTTTCTTCATACCCATCTATCTATCTATCTATCTATCTATCTATCTTCATACCTATCCTCGTCAGTTCTTATCTATCTATCTATCTATCTATCTATCTATCTATCTATCTATCTATCTATCTATCTATCTCTAGAAGTACTTATCTATCTATGTCAAGCCATTCATATCATTTAATATCAATTTTCCCCACTAACATTTTCTGTCCGTATCCACATAAATAAGACAATTTACTCATGTCGATCAATCTCATCGTATCCCTCTTTCCTCAACTTAGCTAGTTGAGTTAATTGACAATCACCAAACCCTCTACAGCATCAATTGTCAGCAAGACAAGTTTGTTAACCATTGCTGTATGGCAAGGTGATTCTATTGTTATCAGCGAAGCATTTGGTTAGTTTGGCCTATTGTCAAAACAGTTCTTCACCCTCTAAGACTACGACACTCACTCTATAGTAATTATCAGGGGAACTGAAAGAATTCTTTCTGCACTTGTACTGCTTGTTTTGAGAAGAATTTCAATCTCTTTTCATCATCAAATGTCTTTGAGAGATTTATCGTCTGTAAACAAGCAAAAAATAAAATGAAAGAATGTCTACTCCAAAATAATTACGTATGACAACGATTCATTTAAGAAATTAAATGTATTTCTGCAAAGTCTAAAAGCAAGAGAATGAGATGAAAGAAATATAAAATACTTATCGGAAGTCGACTCGGAGTTTCTCGATTTTAATCGTTAAGGGTCGTATAAGAATAACTGTATAAATAACAGCATTTTTATATTTTATTATTTTATAATTATCCGATTCCTGAGAATTGAGAAATTACGAAAATCTGAGTTGAGCTTAAAAAAAAAATTGTGAACTTATATTACTTTTGGTTCAATAATTATTGTTCTAGACCACTATCGAGCGTTTTATTGGCATGAATTCGCAGTGATAATCCTGGGTATGACGATAAACTCCATCTGGCAGCAAGGCCTCGGATCGGGAGATTGGAGGTTTTGAGGAGCGTGGAACCTCATCTTAATTGCTGTTGTTCCCAATTCCACCCTCACACGGGGTGGTAGCACCTATTAGGGTCCCAGCTATGGGCAAAAAGTGAACAACTAACAAAGAAAAAACACTATGAATGTATAAAAATCCATTTTTATAGTAAAATTGACAGCAACACATTTTTATATTAAAAATAACCAACATTACGTATTTATAGTAAAATGACCAATGATAGATTTTTAAAATAAAATGACCAGCAATACATTTTATCTGTAGCTGAAGGCATAAAATTGTGTTCAAATCATTTAGATTTCACCATTAAATAACTCATAGAGGTTTTGATATGCCACTGAACAAAACCAACCAAATAACCAACATGAAAAACAATCCATAAAATATTCTACAATTTCTTAAAGAAATCAAACTGTATTCCAAAATATAACTTCAACAAAACTACAACATAAAACACACATATCACCGCCTTTAGTAGTAATGCTATCCCCACAAATATGTATACGTACAAAAGCTGAGTATCATCTACCATGTATTCAATTGTGAAAGCAGAATAACATATATCATATTTTTATTACTTCAAATCTCCCAAAGAAATTAAATTTCAGGCGTAAATGACCCATAAGGAGTTGATATGCCGTTAAACAAACAAAACAAAGAAACAATTGAAATTCTTTGTCCATGATTGTACTCTTGGAAAACACCGCAAGTCATGTTACTTTTTTCTTTAAGCGTTTCACCCTAAGCAAGGCGGGAAGCCACTAGCACGCAAGGAGTTACAGAGAGTTGGAGTGAGAGCAAATAGGAGTGATAGAGGAAAGGATGAAGAGAAGGATAGGGGATAGATCAGGGCATCTGGAGACGTCAGTTGACATTACATTTGAATAGTTGGAGATTATAGCTATCAGGGAAACAGGAAGAGGGGAGGGAGTTCCACAGGCGAGAGGTGCGAGACATGAAGCTATTGGAGTAGAAGAGACGGCTACATTTAACAGTTTCAATAGTGAAAGGGTGTGAGCGAGATGACAGCCTAGTAGAACACTTAAATTCATGAAGTCTGGGAACCAGCGAAAGCAGCTCATATGAGCAGTTACCGTGAAAGTATTTGTAAAAAAAGACAGAGGGAGGCGATGTGAGAGAGCAATTTGATTTGGGCACCTCGAGGCGGTGTAATGGTTAGCAAGCTTGTCACGCTAGAACAATTACGACTGAGTAGTGAGTTTGATCCTCACTGGGTGCCACATACTTTCGGCCTTGTGCCACATCTAAGCTACGCTTGGAAAATTGCTACAAATAAATTGATTCATTATACATGGTATTATTATGCAAATGGCATCTGTTTGATTTTGCAATAGAAAATCTTTGGACAATAAGAATGCATTGCAATTGTAAAGAAATATTTTTAATGGTAAATCGCCCGAAAGTTTTGGTTTTTATAAGCATAATATAACAAAAAAAGAGTTAAAAAGAGAGAAAAAAAAATTCACCAGTTAGCATCTAGAATTTCGTCTTTTTTAACCATAATATTTTTAACTTTTGTCCTTCCATGATTTGTCAAGGGAATAGAATTTCTTTCCCAACCGTTTCGCCTTCCACAAAACAAAAGATTCGAATAGATTATCTTCTGCGAAAACATGAAGCTGTTAAAGATTTCAATAATTACAAAATGGATTTCATTGAATCCGTTTGTTTAATTTTAATGAGAACAGTTTTTTTTTTGCCAAAGTATCTCGGCTATATTCTTGTCGCATTGAAAGAAGACCCCCCCACAAAAAAAGAACGAATTAAACTGAACAGAAATAATTAAGATAATCCTTTTAGAATATAATCTCAACGATAATCCAAATGGAAGTATTTTCTCCACATAGGTTGTTTTTTATGTAGTTGCCTACATACACCGGGTGTAACAGCAAAATTGTCTAAATCGTGTAACAGCATGTGATAATTTTTCATGCTAGAAAATGTTTAATATCTAAAAAACTAATTGAGTTTTTTTCCAGGATTTCAAATAAGACGTTTATCCATCTTGATATAATTTGTCGTAAAAATCATTGAAAAAAACACTTTGAGTTATTCAGCTAAAAATTTGTGTCAGCCTCACTGTCTTCTTAAATGAGCAATGGCGAGAGGAAAATAATCATTCAGATCTTCAGTAATGGTACCAAACATTCATACTCTGGTTACTGAAAGTCCACTCAGGAACCATCAAGAGAACGGTGAATAATTAAAAAAAAAAAAGAGGGGAACAGTAGAGTGGAAAACGGGATCAGGAAGTCACATCAGCAAGAGGGGTCGTCATTTCAACTTAGAGCTAAAGAGATCAATTAGAAAAGATCCAACTCAATTCATAAGACTTTTGGCACGTTAGAGTAGACTTTCACCTATGACAGTCCAAAAAATAGTAAAAAAAAAAAGATTTGAAAACGAAATCGTACGTGAAACCTGTGAGCCATCTTGTTACTCCATGACAGAAAGTTAGAAAGTTAGAGAAGGCGAAGATCATCTTGAATAAGTTGGAAAATGATACTGGAATATATATATATATATATATATATATATATATATATATATATATATATGTGTGTGTGTGTGTGTGTGTGTGTGTGTACGTATTTGAATTTTATTTCAGTCCTTCATGAGCTTCTGATCATTAGCTATGATTAATTAATGATGAATATGTCATTTTAGTTTATGATCGATTTCATCATGATTCTTATGTTACGGTTGGAAAGTAATTATACATTTTTATTGCTCAAAGTAGAGTCCAATAGTGTTATAAATACTGCGGAGAAATCCAGTAAGTTATCTTTAATCACTTCTAAGATGAAACGGTTCAAAGCTTAATCTAACAATTGGTCAATTTTGCTGTTACACGATTTGGACAATTTTGGTGTTACATCCAGTGTATAAAATAAAGGCTACCCCAAGGATGCCCGTCTACTAGGGCAGGAGTCAAATCTTCATTGCAGACGCGCGCTCAGGCACATTTTGTGTTTGTTCAGCACCAACAAAGCTCACCTGTGATTTATAATGCAACTATGCTTAGTGGACTTTTAGTTAGAGTTTTGGGGAGAGACAGCATGATCTTAGCAAACGCTCACACCCTCGGTCACGATGACTTGTGACTTCGCGCTAGCTCAACCATCGACGGCTCCCAAGGGTTCCGTCTATCCAATTGCCAGATCCTTTTTTACTCGGGATGTTGAGGTTACCCTTCTCGCCTCTAAGATGTTCTTCTGTTAAAGACATTGACCTACCTCAAGGCGCAGATCCTACACGCAGGCTGGCGACTTGCCGATGACTGCATGGCACAGGTGGGTTGGGGAGAGGCGTTCCCCGTCACCGGTCGGATCGGGAAACCCTTCCGACTATTCTTACACAGTTTAGCCGGCAGGTCGATGCCGTTGACCGGGATGTGGTCGATGCAGTGCCAAGGCGACTTCTTAGAGCCACGTGTGAGAATTGGATGTAGGCCTTGGGTCAGTACAGTTCCGCATCCTAATTCACCTGAGTAAAGCAGGATCGACCACAAAACGACGATAGACCCATAGGCCTCAATTAATCCAATATCGTTAGTAATTTCATATCTTCGTCAATCACGTCTGTGGATGCAAATTTGTCCAACGGGTCAGTTTTGTTTGTAGCTGTGTCTCTTAAAACAAGGAATTCATCAATCTTATCCATAGATAATTTCACTTCTTAATAGGCGCCAACCAATCAAAAGACACTTCTTTTCTTTCCTCTTTTTTTTCTCCTTTTTTCTTTTCTTTTTTCTTTTTTTTCTCCTTTTTTCTTTTCTTTTTTCTTTTTTTTCTCCTTTTTTCTTTTCTTTCCTCTTTTTTTTCTCCTTTTTTCTTTTCTTTTTCTTTTTTTTTTCTCCTTTTTCTTTTCTTTTTTTTTTTTTTCCTTTTTTTCTTTCTTTCCTTTTTTTTTCTCCTTTTTCTTTTCTTTTTTTTTTTTTTTTTTTCTTTTCTTTTTTTTTTTTCTCCTTTTTTTTTCTTTCCTTTTTCTCCTTTTTTTTTTTTTTTTTTTTTTTTTTTTTTTTTTTTCTTTTTTTTTTTCTCCTTTTTTTTTTTTTTTTTTTTCTCCTTTTTTCTTTTCTTTCCTCTTTTTTTTCTCCTTTTTTCTTTTCTTTTTTCTTTTTTTTCTCCTTTTTTCTTTTCTTTCCTCTTTTTTTTCTCCTTTTTTCTTTTCTTTTTTCTTTTTTTTCTCCTTTTTTCTTTTCTTTCCTCTTTTTTTTCTCCTTTTTTCTTTTCTTTTTTCTTCATAAGATGGTAAATGTATTATTATTATTATTACTACCAGTGTCTATAAATACATAAAAAAGGTTTATTATTAATTTTAACCCTAGAACACTAACCATGGGTATATAGTACCCAGCGCAAATTTTCCTATTTTTAATTACAATTTTCAGTACCTGATTTTCTTACCTAAATAATATTCTTTGTTCCTATTAATGTTAACTCAAAGTACAAAGTTTGAAGTGACTGCATGTAAAATATTTCAAATAAAGATTTATATTTAATATTTTTTTTTATATTTTCAAAATCAGGTATGATATACCCAGGGTTAGTAGTGGTGTAACTTTAATTGATGGTTAGTGTTCTAGGGTTAAGTAGTTTCATCAGGCACAATAAAAGATTTTTTTTCTTTTTTTTTACAGACTATCAACTATTTGTGGGTTATTTAAGTTCATATGTGAAGTTAAGAACAGAGATTTAAAGATCTTCTTGTAGTTCATGCATTTCATTTGTTTTTGACTAAGATTAGAATACCATCTACATATCACAGTTACAATAAATCTACGTAATTTACCATTTCACCCCAAGCAAGGCAATAATGCCACTATGAGGCAAGGGGTTATTGGGAATGAATGAGAACGAGAAGACTATAGAAGGAGCCGGAAACCTAATCCCAAACAGGAAAGTAGGGATAAACCTCTACTCCTATTCAAAAGACTGAGTGTGAACCGGGCGACAGGCGAACCGATTTACTCTTATTTGAAAAAAATAAAATAGGAGAAAAAAGAAATGATAGAAAAAATAAAAACAAAAAGTAAGAGAAAAAATAACATTAAATAAATGTAAGAGTTAGAAACATAGAATTAAATTAAGTGCATTTGTGATTTAAGTAACTGTAAGAAGTCTTTAGAAGGAACCGGAAGCCCAAGTCACGATATTTCTTCTGTTTTCTTTTTTGGCTAAAGAAAATCTATTGATCTTTTGATAAATATTTGGTATTTCTATATTTATTCATACCGGGTGCCTTTTTGCTCAGTTCTAGGTGTGTCACTGTTCATGCTGCCTCGGGCCTATTTTTGACCAAAAGCATCTACATTGTGGTTTTTCTTAGTACTATAACCGTTATTTTAGTAGATATAACCACAAAGCAGCAGGTGTTTTAAAATCAGGGTTTTCCTTCTTCTAGCCCGACAGCCTTCTCGGGTTGACGTGCTTCATCTACCGGACGCAGCTGGTCATGAGGCACCAGTAGTCCTGTATTCCTTTGGGAGTTGTCAGACCTACAATTTCAAAAAGAAAACAGAAAAAACAACTCCGGAAATAAAAACAGAATTTAGAGAGAGTGTAAGTATGAGGGTGTGGGACGAATGTTAGAGCTAAAGAGATGGGTAACAGACTAGAGAAGGAGGGAGATTAAACCTTAACAGAGAGAATTTTAGGAGAGGTGAGTGGAAGGGGTTTAAGTAAGAGAAATATGAATGTTGTCGGATGTCTAACGCATAAAGATACATTTCGTGGTGACATACACACACCATAGACGATCTAATGTTGAAGATCAGGACGCTTTATTATCTAAAAATAAAGAAATAAACGCAGAACGAAGAGTAATAGAAGTGGGGGGGAGGAGAAAAACAAAGGTATTTAATTATAGCCCCACTCCGATACAATTTAAAGTTCAATACTCTTACTTTTCTTTGGTCTTTGTCAAGATTTCCGATCTCTTTTGGGGAGATCGGAAATCTTGTCAAAGACCGTAGAGAAGGCCGCTTATATCAAACACGTAATATCCACTAAATGCAATTACAGCCTGTCTTTAATGTAATCTATACCGTGACGTGATGTGAAGTTTACAAGCGTTCATAATCTCGACTTCTAATTAACCAAGAGACATCACGTCACGCTACATGATATTAATGACAGATAGAAATTTCACATTCTAACCGATTAATTCATAAATATTTCCCAACAGACTTAAACAAAACTCAATAAATTCCATCTTTCCTCCCTGATGTTAACCAATTGAGTGGTTTTCCAATTAAAATATCGAGTATTCATTTACAGTTGGGTTGGTACGATTTTTGATGAAAAAAAACCCCAAAAACGTGATGTTCTTTCATCGACATATTCGTGTCATCTGTCGGTCTTGAGAGATCATGAATCTGAGCTTAAAAAGTTATGCCTCTGTTGCATAATGTTGGTGCAGCATCTGCATTGACCCATACAGGAGTGTGACAGTCTCAATTGCAACCAATGCATGTGAAGAAGCTCTTTCCCGATATCGCCGTATTGTTTTATTTCCTCCGAGAACGCTTTACCCCGGCGGCAACCCACGTTTCTTCTCTCCTCGTTCCAAACCCCCCAGTGTAAATCGCGTCTCCCGCGTCAATATCCATGTCCATCGCCCTCATGTCACTTTTGCAGAGGTCCTTGAAGCGAAGATGAGGTTGCCCTCGTGACTACGTTCCGGTGACTAGTTCCCTATATAGAAGGACCATCGGAATCCTTTCAAAAGTAGACTGTTGCTTCTCGTGTTTCGCTGTCGCGGTGAGGCGACTCTGGAATGTCCTCTGCAGGGTGAAGGCCTGGGGAGGGTTTTATGACGGATCGGCAGCTGCCCATGCAGAACGTCTCTTCTCTCAACGCCACCGATGTTGCCCAAGAAAAAGGTTGAGTTAAATATATTAAATAATCTTGCATATATACATATATATATATATATATATATATATATATATATATATATATATATATATATATATATATATATATATATATATATATATATATATATATATATATATATATATATATATATATATATATATATATATATTGTATGGGTACAATATATATATATATATATATATATATATATATATATATATATATTGTACCCATACAAATTTTTTTGATTTATTGTATTTCCAACTAATAAATAAACATACTTTTCAACTGTACACAGATCCATAATATGCATAGAAAACAGGAAAAATGATTTAATAGAAATAAATACCATTTATTCATGGTATTTAATGGGTGAAAAAGTATTTGTACAATGCAAAAAAGGAGCGTTCTGGGTATGACGATAAACTACATTCGCGTCCTGAGTAAGACGATAAACTACGTCCAACAGAAAGACCTCTGATAATACGTTTTTGGAAAAATAATGCTGCCAGCTGTATGTTTTTGAAAAAAACAATATTACTAGCTATACTTTTTTTTTTGAAAGAATAGTGTTGCCGGCTATACATTTTTGAAAAAATAATATTACCAGCTATGAATTAAATATTTGTATGTGTACGAATATTTATTCCCCCCGCCCACTGTATATATACAAACCACCTGACGAGACCTTACCGCTCAAAACCACAGTAGTGTTCCGGTCAGCATTCCTATCTTTTTAATTTATTTATATATATATATATATATATATATATATATATATATATTGGACAATAAAATATTAGAAAATTAAAATCTTCAAACACACTAAGTTGTATATTAATATTCTTTCGTTTAATATTCTTTGTATATTAAGTTGTATATTAATATTCTTTCGTATATTAATATTCTTTCTTTATTATTTCAGTTAGATTCCTCGACTATTTTTGACATTCATATGGAAATCATCAGGAGAGAAAAAAATTCTGCTTGTAAGTAGCAGTGAACTACAGAAATGAATGACTTGATTGAGAAAATGAATTTTTGTCTGTAGTTTTCATTTGTTTTTTTAAACATGAATTTTGATCAGTCCTTGTGTTGGTCAAACAGTCTCTTATAAGTTGTTATTTAAGATCAGACCTGAATGTATCCATGCTGCTCTGAATTCCCTTGGTCATTTTGACAGTTTTATTGGTTCCTGGAAAGGAGATATGTCTCTGTTAAATGTATGTGTTATTTGGTTCTTAGGAAGCAAGTGGGTATGATTTTTGTAAGTGTGTATATTAGTATGGGCGTGTGTTTGGCTCATTAGGGAGTGGATGAGTATGATGTGTGTAAGTGTATATATTAGTATGGGTGTGTGTATAAGTGTGAGGCCTAAACACATCCGCAAGCCTGTCTGTCTTGTGCTGATGAGAAATGTGGTTAGGTCCTGATTTGTGGGGTTATATATTAATTCTATCTATGATGTTAAATTTGTGATTAAGCCCGTCTGAATGGAGCGTTTTTAGGCCTAGAATCCACTAATCTTCATGGTCTTCTAAAATCTTTCTAATGTTATCTGCTCTAGACTTTTCTGTTTTCTCAATTACAGTGAATTTGGCATGGGTTTTAAAACCGTGTTTTTGTAGGCGGAAATGTTGTTCTACAGGTAATAATCTTTCATGGGGAGTCGACTTAATTCGATTGCGATAATTATTAATTCTGTAGTGAAACGGCCTTTTCAGATATTCCTACATATTGTTTCTGGCATAGTGTGCATTCTAAGAGGTAAATTATGTTATGACTTCCACAGTTAGAGTCATGGTAAATTTTGAAAGCAGATTTAGTAAAAGTATATCACGCCAACCATCACAGTCCTGCAACAAGGTTGGAAGTTTATTTAGGCGGCATCCTGTGTCATAATATAGATGGTCAATGTTGGTGATTGCTGGGCGACCAACTCTTTATATTCACTGGGTAGGTGTCCAGAACTGTTCATCATCACGAGTTCTTGTTTTGCTCGCCAGCAGTGTCCTGCACAGCGCCTTTTATGTTCGCGTACCAGTGTAGAAATATCAGGGATGGATGCATGGAACTATAAGTTAGTTGAATGTTGTCTCCAGGAGATCGCCTTACTTTCTGTAGATGTCTCTAAAGACTTCGATTCGGGACATGGGGGAAAATGGAGAAGGGCATATGACAGCCCCTCCTCGAGACAGCAACTGCCATAATGATGCTGTACAAACAAACTAAATCTTTCATCCGATCCTCACACGGAGTCACTAGCTTCTTCCACAATTTTACTCTTCCTCAACACACTGTAGTTTAAACGTTTGAAACAACCCCCAGAATTAGCAAGAATTGGCATGGGATAGTGTGCTGGGGGAGAGAAATATATAGAAATTGCTTTGTTTACGTTTTGGTTACGAAGCTGAGTAGATATGTGTTGCAAGACCCTTGCTTGATGGTCAAGCTATTCGGAGATAAACGTGTAAAGCATGTCGGATCCAACGGTAGTTACTCCTGAAAAGAGAGACGTGCGTTCGAATCCAGCACGAGAGCACAGTTTCTTCGTTTTTATGGAGTACACAGGCAGTTAGACAAAATAAATACAGTTGAAAATGTTTTGGATTAAAAAAATAAAATGCATTATTTCTTTTAGAAATGTATTATATATATATATATATATATATATATATATATATATATATATATATATATATAATTATTTATTTAAAAATATGATTCAACACGCGACATAAGAGTTCTCATGATTCAAAACAAGAGCCGAAAACTTCAATATAATTAATAAGGCTCTGTTCCATCTTCAAGCGAAATTTTTTGGGAATCAAAAAAAAAAAAAAAAAAAAATTCGCGAAATCTTTTTGGAATCCCCCCAAAAAATTTCGCTTGAAGATGGAACAGAGCTTAGTACTTTAATTCAATTTAATTCAAATAATTATATTGAA
This sequence comes from Acanthosepion pharaonis, assembly GCA_903632075.3. Lineage (NCBI taxonomy): Eukaryota > Metazoa > Mollusca > Cephalopoda > Sepiida > Sepiidae > Acanthosepion > Acanthosepion pharaonis. Next base: position 1,893,918 of record CAHIKZ030000242.1, on the reverse strand, counting down.
GTTTTCGGCTCTTGTTTTGAAACATGAGAACTCTTATGTAGCGTGTCGGAATCATATTTTAAATAAATAATTATATTTATGCTCTACTTTTCTATCGAGCACTATTTTTTAAAAATAATAAAAATACTAAAGAACTTTGGATTATTTACCTAACGAGTTCTTTCCTATTTTCTATATATTTTTCACACACACACACACACACACACACACACACACACACACACATATATATATATATATATATAAATATTGTTTTATGGTATGGTATATTTATGAGGTTAAAGTGCTCAATATCTGGGACAGAACGTATGTAAATATAAAAATGACCTTAGTGACGCTGATCGTAGCACAGTTACGTCTCAATTATATACATACGGAAACCTACCAAACTCTGTATAAAAGGTACTTATTGATAATAGAAATATAATAGCCTAAAAAAAGGCTAGAGATCATGTAAGCATTATCAACAAAAAAGAAAAAGTCAACACTCAATAATATCATCTATGAACACGGTCAGAATGTGCTGACCGTGTTTGGAAAAATAAAACATTCCTATAAATCTACATACATACATGAAACAATCCATACATTCAGTTAAAAGAGAAAATAAATTTCATCCTTGATAATGGCTAAAAGAATAGCCGAAAGCTCAAGGAGATACAAAACATTTAGACAATTTTTATCTAATTTATTTCCAGAAACGAAGAATAAAATAAAAGAACACATGAAAAATTAGATAAAAAAATTAACTGCAATATCTTTTTTTTTAATAAAATTTGTATAAAACAGGGATTGCTGCCCAAATATACAAATTTATATATATATATATATATATATATATATATATATATATATATATATATATATATATATATATATATATTAGTATGTATATATATATATATATATATATATATATATATATATATATTAAAAAAAGGAAGAACAGTAAGATATGTAATCCAGTGTTCTTATGGATATTTTTATTTTTACAAAACAGTGCTCAATGTAAATTTACAGAGCATAAATATTATAATTAACTGATTTAAAAATATGGTTTCATCGCCATACAGAATTACCATGTTTCATAAAAGAAAACAAAAACTTCAAATTCAATTATATTAAATTAAAAGAATTGAATTTGAAGATTTTGTTTCCGTTTTGAAACATGGTAATTCCTGTGTAGCGATGAAACCGTATTTTTAAATCAGTTAATTAATTTTTTTATTATATATATATATATATATATATATATATATATATATATATATATAATTTTCTTGTGTGCATAAAAGAGATTTCTTTTTCGTAAACAGTGTGTAAGAACTGTCGAAATGATCTTTGGATCCAAGCGCTTCCCGATAATCTCAAAGTCATATTAAGAAATATTAGAAATAGATATTCTTATCTGAGCAAAGATTAGTTGATTTTCTGCAAGACAAACGGTTTCTCTAAACTCCATTGCATTCGTTTCTTTAAGAGATGTTCAAAAGCATCGTAATCAACACAGTTCGACAATATTTTGAAAGAGAAAGCAGCCATTTCGTAAAGGTGAGGCTGGAGGAACATCGAAAATCCATAATTCAGGATAAGACAATGAAATCGGGAATAGTTAATTACGTATGGGGTGAAAACTGTAGTCATAAGCATCTTTGGAATGAAGTAAAAATATTAGAGATTAGAAATAAATACAACATGAGAGACATGACAACAAGGCTTCAACAGCAACTGCAGTAAAAAACAAAAACAAAACCGAAGCCTCGGTGAGTGCGGTCAAGTGGTAGCAGTAGCAGAAACACTCATGAGCAGGCAGGTTAGGTTTAAGTCTCCAAGTTCTTCATTCACAGTTGTGCCAGTAGACTAGTGGATTAAAGAGAATTTGGTGACATATTAGCTGCGTGTTCAATCCCTGGGCTGGGCAGTGTATATTTGGCAACACTAGAAATAACAACAAAGATGAGGATAATAGTGTTATAGTCCGGTTTCTTGTACCACGGTGATAGTCCAAGGTAGAACCAATAAAGAAGAACTCGAACACGGATATGGAATAACACAGATATATTACAAGCAGGAATATATACAGAGAAGTAGAAAGTGTTAGTACGAAAAATCAGGTTTAGTAGTAATTGTCTGAACGCGACTCTTTCGGACTGCCTCTGACTCGACTGACTGACTCGTTCGCTCTGACTGACTCCTGACGGACCTCACTCCAGACGGACCTCACTCCAGACGGACCTCACTCCAGACTTCAGGCTGAACAGTATTTAGTCACCCCCTCACGAGGGCATCATGTGGCACAAGGCCGGTTTAACGTGGTATCTCCGAGCCCGTGGTCTCGGCCCAAAATATGCCCTTTGAACCCGTATAAACGTGTTCAGGGTCGGTTTACCTCCCCGAAAGAGACTCTGCCCTTCGGCGTAGCCTCGTTCGGGTTCCTCCCCGCCCGAAGGCAGAGAGTTCAGCCGATCAGCCGGTCGCCCGACTTCGGACTAAACTCTCTGCTTCCTCTTGAGGCGCAGTATTTATTACGTATGGAATAGTCCATTATGTTATTATGGGTAAGGTCCCATAACAAATAGTTCGACTCTAAATAATATAAATATTGATAACTCATGCAGAATACAAAAAAAACAAAACAAAAAAAACCCCAGAAAAATCTTATACAAAGAATTTATTCTGTTGCGAAAAGACACTCTCATAAACATAAGAGACTGACAAAACCAGATATTCAGTGAACAAAACCAAATCTGAAATAAGAAAGAAATAGAAAATTCGATTTGCAAGAAATCATCAGCATCCTCTTGATTGATTGATTTCTTGCTTTTCTTTCTTACGGCTTATCAACCTTTTTCCGGCTCAGCATCCACTTGAAAAGCTACTGGAATGAGAGCAATAAGAAAAAGAAAACGAAAATAAATTTAGAAGACAGGCTTCGATATGAACAGTTCTTTTATTTGATGAGTCAAATATCGATCAAGAAGCTTTCTGCGTGTGGCTTCGAGGTACCGGGCTTGGAGGAGAAAACACTTGAAAAACTTCCATCAAAAACATTCAATTCGATGCGTTATGACTTTCTTCAAAAATTCCAGTTGATCAATATCAAATTTTACTGTTTACAAATACAAGATTGTTTCAGAACCGAATGCTCTTGTGCCATGAATTCAATATAGTTCTTTTTCAAAGTTAGAAACTTCATTCGTGAAACGTGCTTGCACCTACTGCATTTCTACTAACTTAGGTACCGCCACAAAAATCGCCATAGTTAAGCTTTAAATTAATTTCAATAAATGAAAAAGCTTTCTTGAAGCTTTCATTTTAGGTTTAATGAAAAGCTAAATTTTTAAATTTACTATTTCCAATAAGCAAAATACTCTGGTTTCAAAAAAAGATTATATTGATTAGAATTGATTTTCATTTTTTTTCGTAACTGTCATACTATACCTATTCTATTGTAATGGACTCTCCCATAGATAATAAGTAATAAGTAGTAGTAGCAGTCGCCAGTTCGGTGAGTGGTGTTTAGCGCGTCAGACGATATCGGCCATTGAAGTATCAACCATCACAACTAGATTGCTGCGTCAACTCTTATTTTCAAGTTCCTAACGTTTTGTACGTTGAACCTAATTTAAGGCGACTTATTGAAATACAAGCCTCCACTGTGAAGAACTACTCCACAACAATAACATTGTCGACGAAAGTGTTCAACTGTTGAACTCTCTACCTTGAGCAGAGAGGAACCCGGACGAGGCTTTGCCGCAGGGCAAAGTTTCGTCAGGGGAGGTAGAAGGGCCCTAAACCCTTTTATGCGGGTTCTAAGGGAATATTTTTGGCCGAGCCTACGGGCTCGGAGAACCCACGGTAAACTCGGCCTTGTGCCACATACATCCATCGTGGGGTGGCTGTTAAATATTTACATTGTCAAAGTCGTCTATTTTTTGAGCCATTTGTAAACACAAGTTAGTTCACGGTTTTAAAAATCGTGCGGAAATAAAAGATACTTTTCTGAAACTTTATTTGGGGAATATTAGCTGATTTAAAGTATAATTAATTTGATTTGAAACAATTATTCACTTTAAGCTTAAAATATCGCAGAAATGCATTTTTACCTCGTCAGTAGCTGATTTGTCATATTGACAGCCTGCTTATGTTTTTTTTTTCTTTTTTTTTTACTGAAAAAAAGGTGCTAAAGTTCCCATACTAATCTTTGGGCTACCGTTGACGCATGAAAGACAATATTTTTAACCAAAATTTTGAACGAGCTAGAAAGGATTAAAAAAATTAATAAAATAATAAAATATACTTTGATCTTTCCTCTTAATAATGACATAAACATTTCGAGCCTTTTTTCATTATGCTATGCTCTTTTTTTTGCGAAAACGTAATGATATCTATACTAACTGAAAGAAAAGTAAACCTAGTTTGAAAATAACAACAGGTTTTACTTACAGTATTTAGATTAGTCGGACTATTGTCCTCATCTTTGTCGCCTAATGATATCTATACTAACTGAAAGAAAAGTAAACCTAGTTTGAAAATAACAACAGGTTTTACTTACAGTATTTAGATTAGTCGGACTATTGTCCTCATCTTTGTCGCCATAATTGTCACAACGTTTCGGCCGTTGTACGCTCCGGCCTTCTTCTGGTGGTTGGAATTTCGAACTGAACCCTTTATTTCGCTCACTGGGGTAGACTGTTCTAGTTCCACGTGCCATATTTAAAGGATGTTAGATATCAGTTATCTCCTGTTCATTTTCCCTCCGAAAGTTCTCCACTACCTTAACCGGGTATTGAACTCACACTCTTTGGGTCCTGTCACTGGATCTAACCAACGCCTTTATCCACTGTGCCATGTGCTTTCAGAGGGAAAATTAGCAGGAGATAACTGATAACTGGCCCATACGTTTCACGTACGATTTTATTTTCAAGTCTCTGCTCTTTGGACTGTAATAGCTGAAACTCCTCTCTCACGTGCCAGACGTCTTATGGATTGAGTTGGATCTTTTCTAATTGATCTCTTTAGCTCTAAGTTGAAATGATGACCCCTCTTCCTGTTGTGACCTCCTGATCCAGTTTTCCTCTCTACTCTTCCTTCTTCCTGATACAGTTTTCCTCTCTACTGTTTCCTCTTTTAAAAAAATATTCACCGCTGTCTTGATGGAAAAAGAAAAGAAAAGAGAAGGTAGGTGGTTAAAGGTTTGTGGACTTTACTCAGATTAACCTTTTCTTTTTATTGTTTTCGTAAAAAGAGACTGTATTTTGCTTTTAAAACTAAATAAATCGTTCACTCACCAGTAATTTACAATCGGCTGATGAGATACATTTATACGCATCGAAACACGACTACAATTGTGTAGCGATTTTGACATGTTTTCGATGTAATATCCTAAAATAAATAATATTGCTCAACTTTTTATTGAGCTCACTTTGAAATTAAATGTTACGAACGCTGCAATTGTACTCTATTCGTTCTCATCTTTATCTGGATATATATATATATATATATATATATATATATATATATATATATATATATATATAAAGAATTAATGGATTTTTTTCTTAATTTCTGGCATGAGGTATTACCATTATTTACACTATTTCTATTCAGACTATTTTCAGTAAGGGACCTTTGTTCTAAAAGAATTGGATGACTGCAATATCTCGTGGGCTCACCTCAAACTATGCCAGAGACGCTGGGTGTGGAAGAGGTTTGACTGGGAATGTAACCTCCTACCCACCTGGTGCTGATTTCGCACCTCACAGAATGACAATGACTGCCTCCGACTTGTAAACAGGTAGTCGATATACCTGCGATTATAATTTGTAACTAAATATATACTATAAATAGGTATTGTAGGTAATTTTTATGTTTTTTTTATTTTGTTTTACGGCATATCAAAGACCACAATGGGTTATTTAATGCCAACAAGATTTTGAGGATAGGTTCGTATGAATAGAGTATGTATTTTTTTGTAAGAAATCAGTTTATAGGAGATCTGGTTTCATTGACATATTTTTGTAAAGAGGGTTTTTGTCGACAGTAAATATATTGGTGGTAATTTTTTTTCAAAAATATATTGCTGATAATATTTTTACTATATAAATCTATTTTTCTACTTTCACAGTGTTTTGACCCCAGTTTTGGGAGGGGGTAACTATTTACCCATAGCTGGGACTCTAATAGGTGCTATCACTTCAGGTCAGAGTGGACCAGGGAACAACAATTAAGAGGTGGTTCCACGCTCCTGAAAACTTCCTGATCAGAGGCCTTGCTGTCGGATGTTGTTTATCGTCTTACCCAGGACGGCGTCCATGTTTAGAATATTATTGCTACATATAACTCAGTGTTCCTGCTATATATTTAGAAAGGCTTGATAAAATCCCAAGTAGAATCAGCAATATTATTGGTCCTAACCTGGTGTATCGGTTTCAGTCGTTTTCCCACCGTCGTAAGGTTGCATCCCTGTGCCTTTTCTATAAATACTTTCATGGTAATTGTTCGGATGAGCTATTCGCTATGGTAAATACTTTTGTTTCATTTTGAAAATACTCATTGGGGCTAGTTTTTAGAATTGTTGTTTTATTCCCCTCCCCACACAGACAATGAATTGTAAATATGGGGGTTAGTTAGTATGTTCCTAGAGACAACGAGGTATTATGGTGGATGTAGTAAGAAAGTTATGTAAGAATGTGTTGTTTTGGTGTAAGGAACATTGTTTATCTGATTGGGTCAGTGTTTGTGGCTAGCTAAGTTATCGTTAAGACAGAAGAAGACCGCCCTTTCCCCAATCTCCACTTCGGCCTTGTGCCACATTTATGTGTACATAACAGAATAAATATTGCTCTTCGCTATGTTTCTCATTGGGGCTAGTTTTTAAATTGTTGTTTTATTCCCCTCCCCACCCCAGACAATCAATTGTACATATGGAGACTAAGGGCTTTGAAAGAGACAATGAGGTATTATGGTGTCTGCAGTAAGAAAGGTAAGTAAGAATGCGTTATTTTGTTGTTAGAAATATTATGGTATGTTTGGGTCACTAAGTGTGGCTAGCTAAGTTTAATGTTGAGACAAAAGAAGACCGTCCTTTTCCTCCATTCCCTATTTTGGCCTTGAGCCACATTTCTGTACATAACAGAATAAATATCGCCCTTCTCTATGATATGGCATTGGGGCTATATTTTATAATTGTTGTTTTATTAATCCTCTCCACAGGCAATGAATTGTGCATAAGGGGATTAATTAGGACTTTCATGGAGACATTGAAATATTATGGTGGATGTAGTAAGAAAGATAAATAAGAATGCGTTGTTTTGGTGGTAGGAATATTATTGTATGCTTGGGTCAGTGTTTGTGGCTAGATAAGTTATGGTTAAGACAGAAGACCGACATTTTCAACACTCACCATTTTAGCCTTATGCCCCATTTCTGTGTATATATCATAATAAATATCGCTCTTCGCTATGGTAACTAGACTTTATGAATTTAAGCACAGTATTTTTTTTTGCACTAAGGTTCATCCATTACAAGGCTCGGTGGCCACTTGTGGTAGAGGATTACGTTAGGAGGCAATTTGTACGTATAGGAGTGGAAGGTAGCGTTTAACCCTCGACTTGAACAGGTTAAAATTGTAGCGATTGAGGAAGCATCCGCTTGGGAGTCGCTTTCACAAAGCAACGGTTCGTGGGAAGAAGCTGCGAGAGTGGAGCTTGCATCTTGCCAATGGGAAACAAAGAAAATGAGGGTGGTTCGCTACAATGGGCGTGGCATGGTGGGTCTTAACTGTGAAGATTAGAACTTGTGGGACTAAAGAATTTAGTTCATATTAACACCCACCATAGAAAAGCGATAGAGCAGTGAGAGGTTTGCGACGTCTCGTCTGAGAGAAAGAGGTTGTAGAGTAGATAATAATCCATCGCCTACTTCAAGACGCTTTGGGCTCTATGGAGAGTGAATAGTGAACGTTGGGCAACTCCTGCCCATATATGGTAGCAGTATCACATTTTCCTGTTTCTTAATACTTTTTTTTTAGCTTTTTATAGCCATCTGTCGCTATTTCAGTAAACCTTCGGATTTCGGTGTCACATTTTCTAAATCTAAATTTTTATACTTGCTAGAGTCTGACGTCTTCAGTTCATAGCTCGCATCCTATGATAACCCCCATGTTAAGAAGCGCAGGATCTGCCTACTTATAATTAGTGATTAGTCCTTTCTTCCCCCTTTCCTTTACTAACTTTTTTAAGAATTCTCTATTTCGCCATAGTGTTATATTTTATTTATTATTTCAGTAACCATGTCGTTGTCTAAGGCTCCCGCCGATATATGATTCCCATTTCGACGGGATCTGGCTCATGTAAAGGTAAATAGCAGGAGGAGTTAGATACTTGCTGAGGCGGTCCAGAGGACCGACCATTTTTCCAGCATCTTTAGTGATGGATCGTGTGTACGAGTTCCCCTTGTGGTCTGGGGTGAGTTTAAGTCCCAATAGTCACGGGGCTTCCACTGAGATGTTAGAGCTCAGTCGGAGGAGAGATCATTTGCCAAGCTTTGGTCATCGGGAGTTTTGAAGCTGCACCTATATATGGCATAAAATGGTCTGCGAAACATTATTGTAATAAAAGATATACGCCATGTCTAAGGCTATTCTCCTCTTAAGTAACTTTCTGAAAATTCGTTAGACGTTTTCTTTCTATGATATCATAAATATGCCTTGTGTATTTCAGCTTAAATTATCTCCTTTTTTTAATAGTAGTTCGCCTAATAGAGGTCAAAGGGTTACCGAGTGAGATTGTTGTAAGGCGATGGGAAGGGCGATGTAGAAATGCATATTATGACGACGTTTAGGATTTATATGTCGGCTAAAGCGGCAAAGATTGTAATTGTCTTTGAAGCACCTCCTTCGGGAGTTTGTTCCGCAAAGTAACAGTTCCAGTGAAGAAGCTGTCTGAATGGAACTTACTCCTTATCAAAGGAATACGAAGGGAATGCGGATGGGTTGCTACAGTGGCGCAGGTTAATTTTTCCATTTTTTTTTTTAAAGAAAATCAACATTGCTCTCTTTGTGAAATCTGGGGTTTCGATGTGATAAGGACTGACACCAAAAATTAGATTCGTATTAGATTTTATCAATTTTTGAGCATTTAGTTTCGTAGATCGTCTGAAAAATTGTATAGAAATATATAATTTCCGCAGGTTTCTGCTGACAAACTGACTTCAAAATTTTATTATTTCAAGAATAAATCCAAATAAAGTTGATATCTTTTGCATTAGATTGATTGGAAAATATATTCAAACCAGAATTCTAAACGTCTTGGGTATGACGATGAACTACATCCGCGTCCTGGGTAAGACGATAAACTACATCCGCATCCTGGGTATGATGATAAACTACATCCGCCTCCTGGATATGACGATAAACTACATACGCGTCCTGAGTATGACGATAAACTACATCTGCGTCCTGGATATGACAATAAACTACATCTGCTTCCTGGGTATGACGGTGAACTATATCCGCGTCCTGGGTAAGACGATAAACTACATCCGCGTCCTGGGTATGACGATAAACTACATTCAACAGTAAAGCCTCTGATAATACGTTTTTGAAAAAATAATATTACCAGCTATACATAAAAAATAACAGAAATAGATTTTTGACAAAACGAAAATATTACCAGGAAAAAAAAAAGTTGTCGGCATTAAATGACCCATTGAGATTGATGTGCCGTAAAAAAACAAAAACAAAAAAACAAAAAAACAAACAAACCAGAATTCTAATTATGAAAAACCACAAGCAAAATATACAATTTTTTACTTTATTCGATGAGTAAAAAAAAAATTACAAAAAAGGTTACTTAATGAATAATATTTGTTAGATTATGTGTTAGATCATAATAAAATCAAATAATAGATGAAAGTGTATATAACATCATAATACTGCTGGACACAAATTATGAGAGAAAATGTCTTTGATTAAATGATACAAGAATATTTGCCGAAGATATGGACGCAATCAAACTATAACGTTTAAGTAAACATCATAGAAACATGTAAATTAGGAATAAAACTACATAAAAACTCATTCCTTAACAGTAATAATCTAGTCCATCCAATATAGCTCTACATTCATCAATAAAAATACTGTCGACAGATCAGTTTTTATATTTTTCTTCACCTGGGTTATAATTATTCCTTTGTGATGTTTACTTAAAGGTGTGTTGAGATGTTGAGTGTTCCCCGTGCGTGTATTGAAATAAGGACAAACACATACATAGGGGAAAATACTGGTATATCTGAAGAGGTATTTACAACAGAGAGATTAGTAGTCAAACGAACGCAGGTTAGTCAGTAACAATCAGAAAGAGTATAAAGTCCAACTGTATCTTCCGGTAGAGAGACGGAAGTGTGATGGTCACCTGATCTTCCCAGAACTCTATAGAACTGTCCTATTAGTAGCAGAGAGATCAGTCCATTCTGATGAGAAGGTGGGTGGCCCCAACAAGGTGATACTATATTGTTTACTTTCATGTGTTTAATCAATTTTTTTAAATAATTTTTCCAATTGTTTATATTTTCTTCTTACCCAATCAACTTTTTCCTTATTAAGCTTTTACTTTAATGTTAGATGTCTTTGAAAACTTTTTAGCTAGGTGGCCAATAATCAGTTTGCAAAATGAGAAGGTTCATTGCTTTTCATACACACTACTCAAAAACGTGCTGTCCAAGAACTTTCAATAATTCTTTTTATTTATATTAAAATATTATCTTTGAAAGGACTTATAATTTGACTGCCTACAATGCTAACTCACGAAAATACTTCATATGCTCCACGTTTTCATCAATATTCTGTTGCTTTCTGTTGAGGACCAGCAAGGATCAAACTCACTATTCAGTCGTAATTGGTCGAGCGAGACAAGCCAGCGAAGCATTACACCATGTCGAAGTGCCCAGAACAGATGTATATAGACTTGAATATAAACTAGAAATGTTTACGTACCTACGATGCAAATGAATGTTCCAAGACTCAAATATAAAGTTGTGTTCTATATTGCACCTGTGAAATTCGAATGACCCATTTCGTGATCGAATAGTATCTTGTCACGAGAAATGGATCCTTTATGACAATCTGATCAATGGGTTGATCATAGCGAAGTGCCGAAAAACATTCCAAAACCGAAAGAGAAGATTATGGTCACTGTCTGGTGGTCGGCCATTGGCGTTGACCATTGCAGCTTTCTGGAATCTAACCAGAGAATCACTGTCGAAATTCGTGCCACTAAATGGATGAAATGTACACTTAAGCAAAATGTGACCGGCTGGTTAATCGATGCGATCAAATACGGCTTCATGACAATGTTCGGACACATGTTGTCAGGATGATATCGAAGAAGCTCACAGAATTGAGATACAAGACCTTGCCACATCCACCATATTCCCCTAGTCTATCGTCTGCTGTCTACGACTTTTTCTATCATCTTGACATTTTTTTTAAAATCAAAAGGCATTCCATCGTAAAGAAGATTAAAAAACTGTATTCAAACATTTCTTAGAGCCTAAACCATCAGAGTTTTATCGTAAATGTAATAGAAGAACACTGTTTAAATACATTAATTCAGAAATAAAAGATTATCCGAAATTAGATTAACCGGACATTATTTTCTGAGCAACCTAAAACCTATGGAAATTTAACAAAGAGATTGATTTTGACATTGAATAATCTAGTATACAGCCATATCAATCACATTGAAACATTGCTTCTCGTCCGATGACCGAAAGTAAGCAACGTCGAGCTTGATCAGTATCTAGATGGGTGAACGCTTGGGAATTCCAAGTACTGTAAGCTTGGATATGGTGGTGTGATGGATAACGACTCTGAACGAAATGAGAAGAGCTCGAATTCCAGTAGAATTCGTTGCATTCGCTTAATCTTTAATGTAAGCAAAAGAACATCCCATACAAGCACCATGATCTTTCATGGAAACAGAACGACATCCCATACAAACAGAATGATCTTTCTTGGGAAAGGTATGCAGCCATCTTCTCTACCCAAGCTATGGGTTAAATAATAGGTCAGACTGGGTATAGCCTTCATTGCCAACCAGTCTACCGCAGAAAGTAACAGCGGATTTTTTGCAAAGTCAGTCATGAATCGAAGTGAGGATCGCCCAAGCGGGCATCACGATTGGCGCTTAAGGAAGAAACGAATCCATCAAGGGTTGACATGTTCTAAAAGTAGCTAAACCAACACGAAACAGCCAGTAATACATTGGTTGGTCTGGGTTAAAATGAATCTTACCTCTGATATCACGTGTTATTTAAAGAAATAAAGTCAAATATTCAGGGTATTAACTCACTGTTTACAACAACTATCAAAATCAATTGTGAACATAGTTTCCGCCTGAAGAAAAAACAGAACAAGGCACTAAAAACATCTTTGTTCTCTCAATATTATTTTGAATACAAAATGTCGCTTCGTGACGCTTCTTAAGAAAGCATTATATGAAATGCCACAAAAGTTTTAGTCTGAGTGAAATGGCAATTCTACAAAAGCTCAGTGGCAATATTAGATTCATGTAAGAATCTTTCGATTATTTTTTTTTCTTTTAAATTGTATATAATTCATGCAAATTCATAGCGTCGTTTTTGCGTCGTCCAATACAAGCTTTTCACCGTTGACAGAGCTCAAAAGCATTTTCGCGGTCTTGCGTACGGTAAATTATTTTCCACTCTACAACTTCTTTCCTCAAACGCGCGTTACAAGAATGCTAGCAGAATAAATTGCCATACAAACACCATGATCTTTAATGGAAACAGAACGACATCCCATACAAACAGAATGATCTTTAATGTAAGCAAAAGATCTTCCCATGCAAGCACCATGATCATTCATGGAAACAGAACAACATCCCATAAAGACCATGATCTTTAATGGAAACAGGACATTCCATAAAAGCACCATAATCTTTAATGGAAGCAGAACATCCCATACAAGCACCATGATCATTCATGGAAACAGAACAACATCCCATAAAGACCATGATATTTAATGGAAACAGGGCATTTCATACAAGCACCATGATATTTAATGTAAGTAGAACATCGCATACAAGCATCATATTAGATTCATGTAAGAATCTTTCGATTATTTTTTTGTTTTTAAATTGTATATAATTCATTGCGTCGTTATTGCGGCGTCCAATACAAGCTTTTCACCGTTGACAGAGCTCAAAAGCAATTTCGCAGTCGGTAAATTATTTTCCACTCTACAACTTCTTCCCTCAAACGCGGGTTACAAGAATGCTAGCAGCATAAATTGCCATACAAACACCATGATCTTTCATGGAAACAGAACGACATCCCATAAAGACCATGATCTTTAATGGAAACAGGACATTCCATACAAGCACCATGATCTTTAATGGAAGCAGAACGACATTCCATACAAGCACCATGATCTTTAATGGAAACAGAACGACATTCCATACAAGCACCATGATCTTTAATGTAAGCAGAAGAACATCCCATACAAGCACCATGATTTTTAATGTAAGCAGAAGAACATCCCATACAAGTACCATGATCTTTCATGGAAACAGAACGACATCACATAAACACCATGATCTTTAATGGAAACAGGACATTCCATACAAGCACCATGATCTTTAATGTAAGCAGAAGAACATCCCATACAAGTACCATGATCTTTCATGGAAACAGAACGACATCCCATAAACACCATGATCTTTAATGGAAACAGGACATCCCATACAAGCACCATGATCTTTAATGTAAGCAGAAGAACATCCCATACAAGTACCATGATCTTTCATGGAAACAGAACGACATCCCATAAACACCATGATCTTTAATGGAAACAGGACATCCCATACAAGCACCATGATCTTTAATGTAAGCAGAAGAACATCCCATACAAGTACCATGATCTTTCATGGAAACAGAACGACATCCCATAAACACCATGATCTTTAATGGAAACAGGACATTCCATACAAGCACCATGATCTTTAATGTAAGCAGAAGAACATCCCATACAAGCACCAGGATTTTTAATGTAAGCAGAAGAACATCCCATACAAGCACCATGATTTTTAATGTAAGCAGAAGAACATCCCATACAAGTACCATGATCATTCATGGAAACAGAACGACATCCCACAAACACCATGATATTTAATGGAAATAGGGCATTCCATACAAGAACCATGATCTTTAATGTAAGCAGAAGAACATCCCATACAAGTACCATGATCATTCATGGAAACAGAACGACATCCAATAAACACCATGATATTTAATGGAAACAGGGCATTCCATACAAGCACCATGATCTTTAATGTAAGCAGAACTTCCCATACAAACATCATTAACTTTAATGTAAGCAGAAGATCTTCCCATAAGGACACCATGATCTTTAGTAGAAAGAGAAGAACATCTCATACAAACACCATGATAATGGTTACAGAGAGTCATCTCATATAAACGCAATCATCTTTAAAGTAAATATAAGAACTTCCCATACAAACACCATGTTCTTTATTGTCAGAAGAAAAAATTCCTGAAAGCACTATAGAAGATGCCACAAAAGGTTAGTCTGAGTGAAATAATCATTCTTACCTACAAAATATCAGTAGAAGTATTAGATCCATGCAAGAATTTTCCTGTTATGTTTTTGCTTTTAAACTGTATATAATTCCGGCAAAATCATAGCGTCGCTATTGCGTTGCGCAATACACGCTTTCAAGCCTTGACCGAGATCAAAAGCTTTTAGGGGCCTTGAATTATTTCGCACCCTACAACTTCTTCCCCTACAGGTGCAACGTTGGAAGACTCCCGTTACTTTATCTCTATTTACATGCTAAATGTTCCGAAGAGTTACATTCTTCCATTCCTACATTTCATACCTTCACAACTAGGACACCGCCATATCACGCACAGAGGATCGTCTCATACTTATTCTCTTCATATTCCATTCGTAAAGAGGAAGTTCATCTCAGAGAAATTTTTTCATAAATTGTTACTCTGTAGAACCGAATCCCGAGAGGATGCTTCCCCGATCATTACAATCTTAACCACTTTAAATCTAGGGTCAACCGTTATCTATACTACACCTTATCATAGTCAACATTTACTATTTTTTAACCATATAACCCGAAGGAAGGCTGTAATGTTCCTAGTACGCAGGGGATTACAGAGAGGGAAAATGAGAGAAAAGACTGAGTATAGGGAGGATTGAAGAAAGGACAAAAGATGAACGGGATTCAAGAAGATAGAAGATGGCAATTCACGTTGCATTTAAATTTTGTGAATCATTTCACCCCAAGCAAGGCGGGAATGTCACTAGTACGCAGGGGATTACAGAGAGTGAAAATGAGAGAAAAGACTGAGTATAGGGAGGATTGAGGAAAGGACAAAAGATGAACGGGATTCAAGAAGACAGAAAATGGCGACTGACGTTGCCTTTAAATTTTGGGAATCATTTTACCCCAAGCAAGGCGGGAATGTCACTAGTACGCAGGGGATTACAGGGGGTGAAAATGAGAGAAAAGACTGAGTATAGGAAGGATTGAGGAAAGGACAAAAGGTGAACGGGATTCAAGAAGATAGAAGATGGCGATTGACGTTGCATTTAAATTTTTAAAGATTGCAGATATCAGGGAAGCAACTAAACGGAAGGGAGTTTCACAGATGGGAAGGCGCGAGAAAAGAAACTGTTGGAGCAGAAGTAGCGATTATATTTAACTGTTATAACAGTAAATGTGTGGGACCTAGATGCTAATTTTGTAGCACACTTAAATTCATATATTCGGGTCGCCAGGAAAAAAAGCTCATCAGCGCATTTTTCCTGAAAATATTTGTAGAAAAGACAGAGGGAAGCCACATAAATCCAGCGAGAAAATGACTGAAGTCTAGATGCCAAGTCAGTATCGATTACATTGCAGATTCTTCTTTGGATCTTTGTCAAGCATACCGAGAAGAAGACCAGACCAGATATGGCTGCTTTATTCAATGCACGGACGAATGGTAGATTTGTAAATGTGTAAAATGGATTCTGACGAGAAAGATTTTTCTGGCACGACAGAGTGACCCAATGTTCCTTGCAGTGGATACAGATGTCGGTTAGATAAAGTTAGTCCACTCTATGTCAGTGGAAAACGTTTGGCCAAAGAATGCATAGTGTGTTGCTCTCATGGAGTCGATCCCCAGCAAGGCTTGATGGCAAGCAGAAAAAGGTTCTCTGTGGCGGTTAAATGAAAGCAATTTTATCTTTGTCTCTCATGTCCATCAAAAACCTCATTCAGTAAAACTCCACCGTAAAGGACTTGGGCCTTGCACTGAGTGAAAGACTCTGTTAAAAAATCAAAGTAATTCCTTAGAGTTCAATGAATCTAAAACACTGTTTCTGCTGAATAGTGTATTCCGTCATAAAAAAAAAAAAGAATAAGGTCTTGATTTGTTGAATTCTTTGGTTTATTTTCGGCGTCTTTAACCTGCTAGAAGTTTTGGTTATCGAGAGAGCTTTATAAGGCAAGAAACGAGTTACAAATAAGGCACAAATCGGGTGGTATCCGCGGCAGGAAGAACAGCTTCATTAATGGCACCATCGTGTTTAATGTAAGTAGAAATCCCTATACGAACACCATGATCGTTAATGTTTAGCAGAAGAATTTTATCATACAAACACCATGATATTTAATATTAGCAGAAGAACTTCCAATACGAACATCATGATCTTTGTAGTTAGCAGAAGAAATTTCCATACGAACACTTTCATTTCAATGTTAACAGAATAACTTCCCATATGAAAGGTATGATATTTAATGAAAGAGAAGAAACTTCCCATATGAACACCATGATCGTTAATAGTAGCAGAAGATCTTCCCATATGTAAACCATGATCTTCAATGTAAGCAGAAGAACTTCCCATAGGATCACCATGATCGTTAATGTTAGTAGAAGGTCTTTCCGTACAAACACTATGATCTTTAATGTAAGCAGAACTTCCCATATAAACATCATAATCTTTAATGTTACAAGAACCTCCCTTACAAACACCATGATTTTAATGTCAGCAGATGAGCTTCCGCACGAACATCCTGATCTTTAATGTAAGCCGAAGAATATCCCATATGAAAACCATGATTGTTAATGTTAGCCGAAGATCTTCCCATATGAACCACGTGAACTTTAATGATTGCAGAACTTCCCATATGAACTTCATGATTTTAATGTTAGCATAAGAACTTCCCATGTAAACAGCATGATCTTTAATGGAAGCAGACGAACCTCCTATACGAACATTATGAACTTTAATGTAAGCAGAAGAACTTCCCATACAAACACAATGATCTTTAATGTCAGCCGAAGAACATTCCATACAAACACCATGTTAACATCTATGTTAACAGAACAATTTCCATACGAACACGACGATTTTAAAAGAAAGCCGAATAACTTCCCATACGAACATAGTAAATTTAATTGTACCAGAACATCCAATACGAAAACCATGATTTTTAATGTTAGCAGAAGAACTTCCCATACGAACACCATAATTGTTAAAGGTAGCAAAAGATCCTATACAAAAGCCACGATCTTTAATATAAGCAGAAGAACTTCCCATACGAACACCATAATTGTTAAAGGTAGCAAAAGAACTTCCCATACGAACACCATGATTTTAATGTTAGCAGAAGACCTTCCCATGCAAACAGCATGATCTGTAATGTAAGCTGAAGATCTTCCATTACGAACTTTATTTTCTTTTGCTGTACTAAACTCAAGCTAAGCTGGGGAGTTGTAGTGTCGCATTAAAAGCATTGGAAATATTAAGAGTCTCTGTATATAGCTGGGTCAAATGCAGTCGTTGTTAATGGAGAATCGTAATTATTGTATATTTTTCTCTCCGCCGACAGAACTTGCTGTGTCAGCGTCTAAAGAAAATCATTAAAACAGATGAAACACTTGACGCTTTAGTTTAATAGATACTTCTCCTCATGTAAAGGCTTTAATAGAAATGTTGATATGTATTTAATTGATTAAGTAATTAATATTTTTCCTTAGCTTTTATGCTAAAGTTCATTCAATGTAAGTCTCTTGAGCAACGCAAGTACATAGAAAGTTACATTTAAAATTATTTTATCTTAAAGTTAATCCAATACAAGGCACGTGAGCCACTCAATGTAGAAAGTTAATGTTAAAATTGTTATGATGAATGAAGTGTAATATTAGTCGAAACGGTGGTAGTAGCTTAAAGAGGATAGCTAGCGAATGACCCTTGATTTGAAGAAGTTAAGTTTATAGTGTTCAGGGGAGCATCTGCGTAAGTGTCTGTATCACAGATCAGAATGTCTTGAGAAAGAAGCGCTGTGGGTAGAATTTTCTCCTGACATTTGAAACATGGTGTAAATGAGGATGATTCTGTTCTGTCCTAACTGTAAAAGCCTGAACTGGTGGTACTAAAGAATGAAGATCATTTGCTTATTTTCCATGAAAATTTGGAGAACCATGAATACCAACGTTTTGAAGAGACATTATTTATACTAACGTTCACCCACTTCAAAATCCAAGAGCCACTCAAGATAGAGAGTTACTGAATTACGTTGCTGTAAATACGTAAAGAGAGGAGGTAAGAAGTGTATATAATGAAATGTTAAGGGGTCCACCCCTTTTTATACAAGTGGACTCGCCCAGTGTGTACTTGTACTGCTACCGGTGAATACCCGGAAGTGATACGGAGTAAGACAATGAGAGTGTGAGGTAACCACTTTGTAGGAGTCACAGTTGCGAGCACGTAGACTCAGAAGGAAGTCCTACTTCGATACTGAATTTCCCAGGCTATATATATATTATTATTGCTACTAACCGCATTTCTGGATCTACTAACCGTATTACCAATTGTATTATTACGTCAATACATTTATTTGCTATATTTCATTCCTGCGTTTGTCATTCATTTGAGACCGGATTTCATCCCGGAATCCACAACAGAAGACATATAGGAGAGATAACGGTTGACACGAGTCTTGAAGATAGTAGTGATCGGGTAAGCATCATCACGGGAGTCTGTTTTCGAAAATAACGGTTCACGGGATGAGATCTCTGTACAACTTCCTTCTTAACGTTAAATACACAGGGTACGAGGATGATCCCGAAATGCGATTTGCAGGTCGGGAACACTAGAATCAAAGAGACTCGGCAGTTTAAATATCTGGGAAGCGTTCTGACAGAAGACGGTAAATGCAACACTGAGATCCGTAGACGTATTGGGATGGCCAAGGACGCATTCCAAAAGCTGGGAAGAGTATTCCGAGACAGGAGGTTTTCTTTGGCAATGAAGCAAAGAATACCGAGCTTTTACGTGACATCAGTCCTCCTTTACGGCAGCGAATGTTCGACGTCTCTTCAAAGATGAAGAAGAGACTCGAGGCGACGGAGATGTGGTTCTACAGAAGGGCGCTAAGGATACCATGGATCGAGCGTGTGAGCAACGATGAAGTCTTGGAGAGGATGCAAACAAGGAGGAGGCTTATACTTAACATCAAGAAGAGGGAGCTGAAGTTCCTGGGACAAATAATGAGGAAGAAGGGCTTGGAGAATCTGATACTTACGAGTCAAATAGTGGGAAAGAGAGACAAGGGAAAACAACGTATGGCATACCTAGCGGATTTAATCAAGTGGATGACAGAACGTGGTCTGGGGGGAGGTGGCAGAGGGAAGGAACTTGTTGAGAGCAGCAAGGGATAGAGGGAGGTGGAGAGCCATGATCACCTACGTCCTGAAAGGACACAGCACATAGAAAGAATGAGGATGATTAGGTCCTGTCTACATGACATGGCGGGTCTTAGCTGTAAATGTCTGAACTAGTGAAACTAAGGAATGTAACTCGTACGAACCTTAGCCATGGAAATAGCGATAGAATAGCAAGATGCTTAGAAGTAAAGGTCTGAACTGGTGAAATTAAGGAATATAGCTCGTCTGAATATTTTCTATGGAAATATCGATAGATGGAAAATTGATAGCCATGTGAGCTTGCGTCTGTGGAAAAGAGGCTGCAGAGTGGGCAAGACCGCGTAGCTGATTGTGAACTGTCGTGGTTATGTGATATATAGTTCTGTTTGATTGCGAATAGGGTTTATCTCCCTTCGTCAAAGATGAATTCACGAGTGTCACGCGACGGCCGGTGAATGATGTCACTTTGCGGAGTAACGAACGCGAGTTGCAATGTAGCACAGGTAAACGGGTTTGCAGACGTCAGTTGCTATTTAGCACGACGAGAAGCAAGACGTGACCACAACAGTTGCTATGTAGAGATTTGAGAAGAAAACATGACTTCCCACCGCAGTCAAGAGAGTAGTGTAGACTAGTGTCTTGCCAGCTATATAGAGAATGCTACCGGTCTGTCCGTTTTACTTTTGGGGAATATTATAAGACACTAGCAGTAGAGCCCGGCGTTGCCCGGGGATGTAACAGTAAGAGATAGATCAAGTATAGACCATCATAAAGACTGAAAAATAAAATTGACAAAGATTATTGTTTAAGGTTGACGCACACGCATGTCTTAATTATTTTTTTTTTGTTTTTTTTGTTTTTTTTTACGAATTGGTCAAACCCAAACTCAAACAAAAACATTGTTTTCAATCGTCATGAGTCTACCGATTGAATAGAATTTTATTATAAACAATTGTCTTGTAAATGGAATTTTAAAACCATTCTAAATGTAAAAATAAAGAAAATAGCGTGCAAGACAATAAGAAACACTACCTGCCAAAAAAAAGGTGAAGTTTTGTTGAAATCGATTGAAAAATGTCGGAATTCTGATCCCATATATAAACGAACACAGACACACTCACAAAAAGCCTGGGTTTTATAATAAGTATACTTGATATGAGTTGTCCCCCTTTCATTCTGCGAAAGCGATGCCTCTTAATCGTGTTTTCAAATTGATTTCGTGCAAAAACAATTGTGTTTTTCCAATTTTTGGCGCTGTCAGAACCACCGCAAGGTAACTTTACGTAGTCATGTGAAGTTTTGTTGAAATCGGTTGAAAAATGAAGGAAATCCGATCCAATATATAAACGTACAGACACACACACACACACACACACACACACACACACACACACACACACACACACACACACAACCTGGGTTTTATTTTTATAATAAGTATGATGCTCGCGTTATGTTTCTTTCACACAGGGATAAATATGTATATATCGATATAAAAAAATCCCCGAGAACAATGTAGATTTCTTATTTGTTTCTTTCAGCTATTTTGTTCTGTCCGTGGTATTAAGTTGTTAGTTTGTGTAACATCCGTCGGTCTCGAGAGGCCATGGATCTACGCCCCAAACGTTATGCCCCAGCTGCTGATGGTGGTTCAGCATATTTTATAGCTCTACAGACCCGCATTGGAGTGACTGTCACGATTGCTTTGAACGTATGTGAAGGCGCTTTCCTCGGTTTAAATCGCGTCTCCAGCGTGAGTGATCGTTGGCAACGTTTTCCCACCTCTCGATGTCCATGTCTATCACCGCCATGTCATTTTGCAGACGTTTTTGGAGCGAAGATGAAGTCACCCTCTTGCTGGTGGCCAGTTCCCCATACAGAAAGACCCTCGGAAGTCTCCCATCAGTTTACTGTTGCTTCCAGTGTTTTTCCGTCGATGTGAGGCGACGCTGGAATCACCACTCCAGGGTTTTATGAGAGATCGGTGTTTGCCCATACAGCACGTCTCCTCTCTCCACACCACCGATGTTGTCCAAGGGAAAGATAGAGTTCAATACAGCTTGGCAGCGTCGTCGTCGTCGCAATAATTGCCAGAAGGAAGTTGAATATAACATCAGACTGTCTTAGGGATTCCGGACCCAGGGTGTTTATCCCCAAAGCCTTTCCCATGATTTGGTATGGCCGCAAGACACCAGAAGTTTAAATTCAGAGTTTTCCTTCCTTTGAAAAATAAAATAAATTAAAAAATAAAATATATCATAGATAAAAAAAACATAAACTAATAAGTATTAATATATCCCCCATTGATTGCCAGTAAAAAATAAAATTAATTATATATTATACTAACTTTAATACAACCAACTTAATCATCTGAAATAATTCTTCTCCGTCAACTAGCGTTGTGCAAAAGACATTCTATATCAATTTAAATGTCCTTTGGGAGATTGTATCTTTGACGAAAATGTAAATATATATGTTGGTTTTAAGACGACAACTTTGTCAAGGAAACTTACATTTCATATGAATGATTATAGTTCAATATCACAACATTTAAAGGAACATTCCTTCACTCATTAACGATTTAGAGAAATATTAATCGACAATACTTTTATACTCCACCACAAAAATAAAATCAATTATGAGTATAGCAACAAAGTTCTAAAATGTTTATAACTGTAAGGTTTTAAAATATCTAAATTGTAATGATTAAAAACTACAATTAAAACAATATTTTAAAACATGTAATTACAATATTTAATAAGAATTTACATAAATTAAGTTACCTCCCTTACATAGCGGTAAGTTTTTTGAAATTTTTACAGCGTTCATGCTCCCATATATTCATAACTTATATTAATTCTTTGTATTAGCAATTCACTCCTGAAGATGACCTTGGATGAGATTGAAACTAGTTGGCAAAATAAAAACCACCAAGATTAAAATATAAATAAGCAGACATATATATATATCGACATTATTCAACCAAACATGCTTGAATCATAGATACACGAATGCCTAGAATGTATATGCCAATTGAAAACATTCTCTTTTTCCTAGCACCAACACGAGGGCTATTAAATTGATAAATGAAAATATAACTATAAAAATGAGAAACGCATTATATATTTAGCGGTCGCGTCCTTACCCCTAATATCGAGATATTACATCGTTGTGTTATGCAATCGATCATGCCTCATATTAACAACATAATTGAAATCTAATTAGTAAGTAGGAAAATCAGGCTGCTAATATTTTAGTTCTTCACGATTTATATAGAAATGTATTACATGCACAAATAGGTTTGATTGTACAGATAAAAATATTTGATTAATCACGTGGAAGATAGAAGCAAAAAATAGCAAAAAAAAAAAAAAAAATTAATTGTTGCCACCATTTTTTAGCCAATCGTGGACATGTTGGATTTCTTTGGATATTTTCGTTTAAATCATTTCAAAAAGCAGAATTCTTTGTTATGCAGGACAATAGAATTAATTGTATGATGCACATCCAAGATTACTTATACAGATAAGTAAATCGATGCAATTGCAATATTACTTACATATTGTTGTCCGTTTGTGGTGCAGGTCGTGATGGATGTCTTTGGATAGTTTTAAGTTTAAGAATTTTATAAAGCAGAATTCTTGATTACATTGAACAATAGAGTTAATTGTAAAAATCCTTGTTAAAAATCTTTCAAAGCTACATCAATATAGCGGTCAAAAGGGTAAACAAGTATCTATCTATCTATCTATCTATCTATCTATCTATCTATCTATCTCAGTCTGATTCTATCTATCTATCTATCTATCTATCTATCTATCTATCTATCTATCTATCTATCTCAGTCTGAATCTATCTATCTATCTATCTATCTATCTATCTATCTATCTATCTATCTATCTATTCCTGTATATTCGGTATCTATCTATCTATTACGATGGATACAAATGGAAAGTTACTACATAATTACTATATATATTATTATATATATTGCAGTCTGCGCATATCTCTCTATCTATCTATCTTAGTCTGATTCTATCTATCTATCTATCTATCTATCTATTCCTGTATGTTCGGTATCTATCTATTAAGATGGATACAAATGGAAAATTACTACATAATTACTATATATATATATATATATATATATATATATATATATATATATATATATATATATCTCACCTTATTCCTTTCTTTCTATTTTTTTTTACTCAGTATTTATATCTATGTCAGTCTGTTCATCTCTCTCTATCTCAGTGCGTTTCAGTCTATCTATCTATCTATCTATCTATCTATCTATCTATCTATCTATCTATCTATCTATGTCAGTCTGCTCATATCTGTCTGTCTGTTTATCTATCTATCTATCTTGATGAATACTAATGGAAGGTTACTCAATAAAAACTTTTTATGACATTACATAATGGCTGAAATGCTTTTGTTATCACATTACTATGACTGGATCCATTTTTTCTTCCCAGTTATGAGTGTGGGGACTTGTATCTGACCCCCCGCCCCCCAAAAAAACATTGTTATTCTCAAAGGCATTGTCACGAAAAAAAAAATAAAAATCATTTTTACAATCCAGATCCTATTTTGGTTTTAAATAAACGACAATGGGTTGGGACGTCGTAAATACAAATCAATTAATAAATATCGTATAATTACACAATTATCTTTATATCAACAAATAATTTCTGAGTTTATCTCAGTCATGATGAACAGTTACACTTTCTGTGATGCTCCTTGCTTTCAGTGTCTACTGGGACAATACCCCCTCACCATTTTTTATCCTTGAAGTTACCAATATTTCAAAAGACCTATACTTAAAGAATATAAGATCCAAACGTATGCATATGTTGTATTACACATTTACTTCCAACATTCATCATATCTATCTTGAACGAAGGCTGGCTGAAAAGTTCATAGGCTGATCAAGACAATCTCGTAATAAAACATAGAAGTTAAAAATTCAAACAACTCTGACTTATTCCCCTTTGTAGCGATCATCATCGCCATCACACACACATACATACATACATACATACATACAGATCATACGGCAAGCATTCATTGGCTAATCTCCTCAAAACTAGTTCGCTGATTGGTCACTTTCCCACCAATCAGATCGCCTGCACGCGAGGAATCATTTTCCTGCGTACAAGGCTGGGAGCCTGTCACGTGAGACATAGTCTTATATAAACAAAACACGAATAAACCTCTCTCGTTCTCTTCATTCATCTTTTTCTTTGCTGCCAAGATGTAGTCTTCAAGAGCTCCCGTTTTAACCGTGCGGTCAGACGTTAAAGAATATTGCCAACAACTCTTATCGACTTTTTTGCAAGTCGTCGGTAGAGTCCAGGGAATTTCGCCTGTCAACACAAACCAATGACATTACTCACAACATTTCAAACTCACACACAGACACAGAATTTTGTAATACATATATACATATCACTCAGTGACTCAGCCAAGTTCAATCAACCATGACTCTGTTAATTTCTCTAACACAACACACTTTCTGATCAATTGTATTCTTGTGTTATCTATTCTAACAAACAGTTCCTTGTTCTAATATTGATTCCCGAACATTTTTCTCTCAAGAACTTTCTTTCTAACAATCAAATACAAATCAAAATACGGTAAAAGGGAAGCAACTTCTTTTCCTTTAATCTATACAATATTATTGTATATTTCATTCATGTATGTTATTTCAATATATACATGTTGATCACACTTGGAGTTTCGTTGTTGTCTTGAGTCATTTATTATACAAAAGTTATACACAGGCCAAAGAACACGCAGCCTCATAACACCTTCATATAACCAATATTTTTAAGACCAGTGTTCAAAGAATATAAGATCCAAACATTTGCAGATGATGAAACTTAGTAATCGCTTCCAGCATTCGCCATATTAATCACACAATTAAAATAAAGTAATATATCCAAGTTTAATAATCATATTACGCTAACATTTCAAGAATTAAACACACATAAATGCCATGAGATATACACATGGCGTCCACGCAACAAAAGGGATAGATGTGGTGGTGAGTGTGCAAGAGAGACTTGGTGTTTATTCATCAGAAACTTTGGAATTAAAAGGACTGAATCAAGTGTATAAAAGAAATAATATACTTTTATTTATTTGATTTAAAGAGATTCCTTTGATATTCGGTGTAGCAAAATGTTCGTTTATAAGGTGGATATTGGTAGCAGTCCGGAGAAAGTCCATTTCGAATCGATAATGGTAGTCAGAACTTGATAGTAGTAATCTTAGAAATTGTTCAGCGTTCATCTACTGTGTTTTTCTCGGCCCTAAGAAGGACAGAAATATCATTAGCAGATGACCTCTTAACTACTTCACGCATCACTCATGCGCTTTTGGTTTTCAGTATCGCACTTTCAGTCCTCTGTTAAAACACTTCCCAGATATTTAAATGGTCGTGCGTGTTTGCTTTTGACATCCCCAATATGTAATTTGCATATTGGGCTGACCCTTTTGCTAATAACTATGCATTAATAATAATAATTATTATTATTGAGTACTACTGACATACTTAAAAGATCACATTTTGTAGCGGTCGCGTCCCATGTTCCGTAGTTTCTCTTGCCATCACTTCTCGTCTAGTTCTAATCTTTAAGTTTGTATTCTTCCAGACTACTGGCGCGAACCTTGGTTTCGGCTAACATCAAAAGTCTCTTTGTGTTCATTTTATTTTTTGATTGGCCAAAATTATTTTATTTTCATGCGTTCCTTTCTTTTTAATTTTTTTTCTAGAGGAAGTTATGCGTGGAACCTCCCTGAGTTTTAATAGTTTTCAATCACAAATTAATAGACACTGGTCGCAAACTTTCGCCTTTTTTGCGGCCGGGTTTAGTCTTTTTTTTATTTGAGAGTTGTCTTCTCGTTAGTTGAGAGAGAAGTATATATAGAGAAGTTCAAAGAGAGCGAGCGAGCGAGCGAGCGAGCGAGAGAGAGAGAGAGAGAGAGAGGAATAGATAAGGATTTTAAAGGAAAGCGCATATAACTTATTTTAATTTGAATTCTTTCTTTTTTTTGTTTATATATCTTATTCTTATATTTTATTCTTATCGGGACTCATTACATATATACATACATATATAAATATATACACCTTAAAGCAAAATGATGAACACGTGACGTCCACACAGCCAGTGAGGCACAAATTAAACGTCTACTAGGATAAACCATTAAATTATTTAGCATCACATAGAGATAAAACAGGCCATAATTTTGATCTGAAATAAAAGGTTACCTTATAAACAAATGAACAAATATCACTTATAAAATATCTATAGGGAATGATAATAAATAATCAACATAGAATATTTGTAAGACGTAAGTTTTATAAGTATTCTATGTTGATTATTCATTCAAATTCCCTATTTTCTACGTAATAAGTGTTGTTCATTTTTTATAATAAGGTAGCCATTTTGAATTGTCTCTAAAATCTTCACTTACAGAATGTAAAATTACACACAATAAAATTTATTACGAGTATAACAGCAACGTATTAAAGTGGATATAACACACATTTAATGCCATTTAGTTTGCATACCTACAAATTTTCAGTCAGATCCCTTATATTGAAACGCTTGCTTTTTCAAAAAATTCCATAGCTACAACGGATAAATTTAAAATTTTAAATTATAGAGCGCGTTCGCGCGTGTTTTTCTTTTTTTTTTTTTTTTTAAATCAACATCACAACAGAATGCAGATTTTGTCGCAGTTACAATAAGTTTGTATTTGTAATTTACACCTAAAGATAATCTTGGAAAAGATCGAAAGTATTTGTTAGAAAAACTACGGTGCTTTTCTTGAGGAATTTCATTTTAACATCATGAAACTGATTAGAAAACTGGAAATGATCAGTATAAAAATAAGTAAACACAATTTGTCTATATTATTCAATGAAACATGTTTGAATATATATATATATATATATATATATATATATTATATATATAAAGGGAAGAGGTTATAGTAGATCCAACGAGAAAAGTGTGTATATTAAAAAGTACAACCAAAAACGTTTGGGTTTCTCTCTTCTTTTAATATATATATATATATATATATATATATATATATATATATATATATATATATATATATATATAAAGGGAAGAGGTTATAGTAGATCCAACGAGAAAAGTGTATATAAAAAAGTACAACCAAAAACATTTGCGGTTTCTCTCTTCTTTTAATATATATATATATATATATATATATATATATATATATATATATATATATGATATTTATTTTTAGGACTTAGTGGGGTAGGAATTGTTCAGATGATCCGTCGCTCATGATATTGCTCATTAGAAATACCTGGATAAAGATATGTGCAAAAATTATTGTGGCTCATTTTGAAAACTATAGAGGAATTCACGACTGAAAATCGTGTTTTTTTTTTTGTTTTTTGCTAGAAACTTTTGAACATATTAAATACAAAATCGATCGGATGGAAAAAATATTCAAGAAATAAGACCGATGTTTACGTAATTTCTTCTTTGCTCACATCCGGTTGAATCGTTTTCATCTAGTCACGTGATGAACAGATGCTACTTAAAAAATTTGGCGGCCATTTTGGGCGAACTGCCGATTAGTGCTGTTCAGTGAAATTCGAAGCTCCTCCCTGAACTTAGCCCGGACAAAAATAGAGCCACAAAGTCATCTGATTAGAATGAAATGTATAAAAATCATGTCTTTTTGTGTAGGTTCGTTTCTTGCTATTGTCGTCTGGAGTCTGTTGCTATGGTGCTATGTCCATTGGATAAAAAGTGGCTATTTTCATGCAAACAGCGAATACTGACCTCTTTTGTGTTTAACCAATCGAATGAAGTGATTCATTCATTCACTCATTCACAACGTTGTTAAAAAGCACGCTCAAATTCGCTTGGAGAAATTTTGCCCACGCGTACAAAAATGAAATAAAGAAATACTTTTTTAGCTGCTATTTATTCTGTAGACGAAATCCTGTCGCTTTGGTTAGGGTTGCCAAAAAAAGTTCGTTTTTTTTTCTTTTCTTAGGTGGCATTGTAGACGTTACCTTTACAATCAACACTCGTAATTTGAAAGTGAAATAAAATGGCTACATTTTGAGACCACTCTTCATATACTGACTGGTCTAAAACTTGTTTTATACGATTGAAGACTTTACTTATCAACCAACGTAAATTTGATGAGAAACAATATACTACCAATTTTGACACCCACTTAATTATTTTAATCGTCCCAATTAAGCAGAGCACTAAGAAATAGATTTTGTTTTACGGCATATCAATACTTTATGGGTCATTTGATGCCGATATTTAATTTCCTTGGAAGCTTTGAAATACTAAAATACATAGTAGATGATATTCATTCTCTCTCTCTCTCTCTCTCTCTCTATATATATATATATATATATATATATATATATATATATATATATATATATATATATCAGTTCTGGTCATTATCTATCTATCTATCTATCTATCAGTCTGGTCATTATCTATCTATCTATCTATCTATCTGGTCATTATCTATCTATCTATCTATCTATCTATCTATCTATCTATCTATGATCGGGAGTTTGGAAGTTTTGGGGAGTGTGGAACGACTTCTTAGTTGCTATTGTTCCCGAGTCCACACTGACTAAGCAGAGCACTAAGAAATAGATTTTGTTTTACGGCATATCAATACTTTATGGGTCATTTGATGCCGATATTTAATTTTCTTGGAAGCTTTGAAATAATAAAATACATGGTAGATGATATTCAGCTTTTGTGGACATAATTACTAGAAACGATGATATGTGTGTTTTATGTTCCAGTGTGGTTGAAGTTTTATTATGGTTTGCTTGGATCATTTAGTTTAGCAGCATATCAAACTCTATGGGTGATTTAATGCCCAAGGATAAATATTTTGAACACTATCAAGTGATTTCAACTATAGATAAAATGTAGGTAATTTCATTACGAATAGGTATTGCTGGTATTTTTACTATAAAAATGTATTTTTATACTTTCATAGTGTTTGGAGTTTACAATTTGTCTATAGCTAGGGTACGAACAGTTATTACCATTCCGTGTCATAGAGGATCTTAGAACAACAGCAATTAAGAAGTAGTTCCACGGTTCTCAAAATCTCCCGATCAGAGGCCTTGCTGCCGTATATAGTTTATAGAAATAACAACATTTCGCTAGAAAAAAAGGAAAAGAGTAATAAACTGCTATGTGACGCCTGTCCTCCTCGGTGAGTTCTGGACGATCTCCTCAAAGATGAAGAGGACACTTGAAGCAACAGAAATATGGTTCCACAGAAGGATGCTGGAGGTACTAAGCACCAAACATGCGAGTAAAGTTTTGGAGAAAATGGAAACAAAAAGGAAACTAATATTTAACACCAGGAAGAGACAATAAAGGTTTCTGGAGCATATAATGAGGAAGAAGGGATTAGAAAATTTGATACTCACAGGACAGATAGAATGCAAGAAGGACAAAGGATGACAACGCATAACCTACCTAGCGAGCTTGAATAAATGGATGACGAAACAGGGCTAAGGAGGAGTAACGGAAAGACAGAGTTTATTAAGAGCCACAAGCACAGGAAGTTGAGGATAGCCATGATGGCTTACGCCTTGAGAATACACGGCGCATAAAGAAGACTCAACCCTCGTAATTTTGAAAGGAAGTAAATTTTCTTCATTTTGATATGAGTTTCATGACCTTACCTCGTTTAAATGATTTATAAATGCGCTGCTCACAAGAATAATATTACCGCATTAATGTATTTTTAATATCAGTATAAGTGAGGTAATTGGTAAATAAAGATTTAAATACTTTAAAAAAACCTTGATAGCATATTAAAAAACTTTCAAATGTACATCAATATAGCCGTCAAATCTATCTATCTATCTATCTATCTATCTATCTATCTATCTATCTATCTATCTATCTATCTAGATAGATAGATAGATAGATAGATAATGAACTGACTGATATATATATAGAGAGAGATAGATAGATAGATAGATAGATAATGAACAGACTGATATATATGTATATATAGATAATGAACAGATTGTTATATATATCAGGCTTTTCTATCTATCTATCTATCTATCTATCTATCTATCTATCTATCTATCTATCTATGTGTTATGAGGTTTGCAAATGTAAAATTACTACATAATTATTATAATTCCCCAGATAGAATAACGAAACTGGTATCAAAATTAAACAAATTATTTCTATTCATGGCCATAGGGTTTGATTGAAAAAAGTTCAGTCACTTTCCACCGCCGTGTCGTGGCTTCCCTCTGTCTTTTTTACAAATAATTTCATGGAAATTGTTCTGATGAGCATTCCGCCTTGGTGCCTCGACTGTATGAAATCAAGAATCTCTATGTCTACCATTCGCCCATGCTTAGAATATTGCTGTCCCGGTGCCCCTGGTATTTACCTTGAGTTCCTTGATAAAATCCAAAGAAGAATCAGCAATATTATTGGTCCTGATCTGGAAGTTCGGCTTCAGTTCCTTTCTCACCGCCCCAAGGTTGCCTATCTCTCTGTCTTTCCTATAAATACTTTCGTGGTAATTTTTCAGAGGAGCTCTTTGCCTTGGTACCTAGATTTAAAAAAAAAGTTAACCGCAGTACGAGACTGGCGTCGAGATCTCATCAATTTACAGTTGAGCTAGCTAGATATAACCGTAAATTCTATGCTAACAGTTTCTTTTTCTCGCACTTATCGCTTGTGGAACTCTCTTCTAGCCCGTTGCGTCCCAGCCAACGTTAATCTGCAAAAATTTAAATGCAATGTCAATTGCTATCTACTGTCTTCCTGATTACTCTTTCCTTTTCCCGCTCATTATTAATGTTTGTGTTCCTAATTCTTGCACACCCTGTAATCCCTTGTGTCTTAGTGGCTTTATTGCCTTGCCTGAAGTGATACCGATTAAAAAAAAGGGTACTTCTGGATTGGTAACTAGGTCTCACTATTTTACTGTTGAGCTAGCTAGTTCTATTGTAATAGTTCCTTTTTTTTTCTCGAGTATTCTCGCCTCTGGAAAACCCTTCCGGTTTTTTGTTTGCCTGCCGCCTACAATCTTCAAAAAGTTAAATGTAACGCCATTCGCCATCTTCTCTCTTTCTGAAGGCTGTTCTTTTATTGTCTTTTTTCTCACTGAAGTCTTCTCATTCTTTTCCACTTTCAGTAAACCCATGCGTTTTAGTCCCATCATCACCTTTGCTTGGGGTGAAAAGATTAAAAAAAAACATTTTAAATTATTAAAACCAATAGAAATTTTACATCGATGTATTGTATCGATTACATTCCTCTTGTACGATTAATGAGTGTTGTTTATTTATAAAACAACCATAATTCAAATTGTGGATTCCAAACTTTCGACTGACATTTCATCCTGGGTACGACGATGAACTACATCGAGCAGCAAGGCCTCGGATCGGGAGATTAGTGGTTTTGAAGAGCGTGGAACGACCTCTCAGTTGCTGTTGTTCCCAGGTCCACACTGACTACTGGGGTGTTAGCTGTAGTAAGTTTCTTCTGGCTTGTAATAAAATCCCCTAATCTGTTTCCTTCAACCAACAGAGTAGCATAAGAGGAACAACTCAACAACACGTTTATCCTGTTGGCTAACGCAGTCGCACTAATCTTTCGCCTCTTTAAACACATTTTACAGATTAAGTGAGAAGTCAAATTTGCATAGGTGGAAACAGAGTCTCGCGAAAGTAAATCTATCTTTTTAAAAGTATACGACTCGTAAAGCCGCCATTTTTTTGAGAATATTTTACACATGCGAGGTAAGCCATTTTCTCTATTGTTACAGTATCACGTGTTAGGGTCCCAGCTATGGGTAAACAGTGAACCCCAAAACAAAAATCAACGGAACATTTTGTATAATAAAACAAACAATACATTTTATAGCAAAATGAAAATAAATGCAACAATACTAAATATAAATATTCATTTTTTTAGTAAAATTACCAACAATACATTTTATGATTTACAAAATATATATTTAAAAAATTCCTTTACTCTGAAACTATAAAATTATGTACAAAATATCTGTAGTGGAAAGCATAAAACCACGTACGAAATATTTAGATTTCGGTATTAAATAACCCATAGAGGTGTTGATATACCACTAAACAAAATCAACCAACAATACAGTTTATTTGTAGTTGAAGGCATACAATTACGTTCAAATTATTTAGATTTCGGCATTAAATAACACATAGAGGTGTTGATATACCACTAAACAAAATCAACCAACAATACAGTTTATCTGTAGTTGAAGGCATACAATTACGTTCAAATCATTTAGATTTCGGCATTAAATAACCCGTAGAGGTGTTGATATACCACTAAACAAAATCAACCAACAATACAGTTTATCTGTAGTTGAAGGCATACAATTACGTTCAAATTATTTAGATTTCGGCATTAAATAACCCATAGAGGTGTTGATATGCCACTAAATAAAATCAACCAAACAACTAAAATGAAAGAACTCTGTAATGACATTAATCTATATAATATCCTACGATTCCTTTAAGAAATCAAACTGTATTCCAAAATATAACTTCCACAGAACTACAACATAAAACACACACATTATTAATTTTAATTTAATAATTTCCACATGTAAAAGGTGTTTCATTAAGAGGGATCAAAGTCAGTAGTAAATAAGTGTTAATTGTGAAAATCTATTTATTTCTCTTTTGTATCATGTTATTTAAGTCATGTCAATTATGTGTGAAAAATAATATAGCCCAAATGACCGCCAAATCTGAAGAATTAGACGCTTAAACTTAATTCACATCTAAAATCGGTCCAAGTTATTGGAACACCGTTTATATGCATAAAAGCTACCATGTATTCAGTTGTGAAGGCAGAATAACATATATCATATTTCTATTACTTCAAGACTCCCAAAAGAAATCAAATTTCGGTATTAAATGATCCATAAGGATGTTGATATGCCATTAAACAAACAAATCAATAAATCGACTTAATTGAGGCATTATCAGGGTCGTGAGGAAGGAAAGAAAAGAAAATTTAGGCTATTTTAAGAAACGCATTGTTTTTCTTTTTTTGTTTTTGTTTGATTTGAAAGTCGGAACGTGCAACATCTTTTATCTGCAGTGTCTCTTCAGAACGTGGAAGATCATGGGCCTCTACTATTTCCTTTTGCATCTTTTAGTGACGGTTTTCTTTTTGCTATCCTCCCACTCCGTTGATCTATTCGTTCCTACAAGCTCAAGAACTTACGGTTACAACTAGCCATTTCAATTATAAAATGATGAGACCTATCTGCCAATCTAGCACTGCGTTTGAATTCATAAAGTCTATGTACAAATAGACGAAAGTTCAGAACGATCACCATTAAAGAATTTCTAAAAAAAGGCAGAGAGGAAGCAACATTACGGTGGTGAGAAAGTGATTGAAGCCGAGATGCCATGCCAGGACCACTAACATTGTCGATTCTTTTTTCTATTTTATCAAGAAGCAGTTACATCTAGCCAATTCAACTGTGAATTGTTGAAATTAGGGACGCCAATCTATACTGCACTAAATTAAGCCTAGGTACCACACAGGAATGTTTATTAGAACAATTACCATGAAAGTATTTATAGAAAAGGTACATGAAAGCGTCTTACAGAGGTGGGAAAGTGACTGAAGCCGAGAGGCCATATCAGGACCATTAATATTGCTGATTCTTTGGATTTTATCAAAAATCTTTAAATATACAATAGGAGCATCGGACCATATCTGGCAGAGATATGCAAAGCATGAATGAATGGTAGACGAGAAAAATTGTCTAGCACAACACAGAGAACAAGCTTTCTTAGCAGGAGATATTGCAATGATTTGAATGTATTTTTTCTTGAGTCTCCTGATGATTATTTCGTGTGCTTTCGACTTTCGTTATTGCACCTCTGTTAGTTAACGATACACAAACGAAAGGTGAGAGAGAAGAAACTGTTAACATAGAACTTACGGTTACATGTAGAAAATTTTAACTGTGAATTGCTGAGATCTTGACGCCAATATATTATTGCGCTTAAATTCATAAAATCTAAGAATGATAGCGGAAAGTTCATCAGAACGATTTCCATGAAAGTATTTATAGAAAAGGCACATGGAAGATTCATTACGGAGGTAGGGAAGTGACTGATGCCGAGAGGCCAGGTCAGGACTAATAATATTGCTGATTTTTCTTTGGATTTTATCAAGAGTCTATAATTATAAAGCAGGATTACCAAACCAGATGTGGAAGCAATATTCAACGCAAGGACGAATGGTAAACTTATAATTATGCAAGACAGATTCTGGCAAAATATCAAGGTCAAACAGAATTGAAGTGCTCAAGAAATACACCGACTTCCGGCTTGAACTTGCCAGAATGTATGACCTTCAGACGATTATTCTCCCAGTTTTTATTGGAGCTTTGGCGTCAATATCACCGATCGTAAAATCCTATATTGAGAAAATTGGACTTACGCCTGGTATTCCATCTCTTCTGCATCGCTTGGCACTTCAAACATTCTGTGAAGGGTGCAGTAGTTATACGATGATGAACATTCACTCATAATGTAAGATGGAAATGTAATGTAAGTTAAAAACGAAAAAAAACATGTGAAGCAACAACAACAACAATAATAAATATAAAAAAATGTGGCGCATAAAGACATCAATAATTCCAGTTGTAGTTGGAGCACTCGGATTGATTGGAAAAGGTTCCGATAGACTTGTTGAAGGGATTCCTGGTAGCCTATACCTTAAAGAAATA
Organism: Acanthosepion pharaonis; assembly: GCA_903632075.3. Lineage (NCBI taxonomy): Eukaryota > Metazoa > Mollusca > Cephalopoda > Sepiida > Sepiidae > Acanthosepion > Acanthosepion pharaonis. The sequence goes on along the minus strand of CAHIKZ030000242.1, from coordinate 1,858,335 downwards.
CCAAAAAATATACTCACAAGTACAACTCACACATTAGAAAGCGCTTAATTTATATAAAATATGTGTGATTTTAGGGTTTTGATTTATCTATATTTTTACAAAAATGATCAAAGGAAAATGTCATGAAGCCATTTCTGACCTTAGGTCTCTGGTTGGGACCCGGAAGGAAATGTGTATAGAACAGAAATCAAAGGGAATAATAATAATAATAATAATAAATTGTACTCAAAAGCACAGCTCACACATTACGAAGAGCTTTATTTATGTAAAATGGGTGATTTTATTTTTTTTTTATGAAAAAAGATCAGTTGAAAAAGTCATGAAGCCATTTCTGACCTCAGGTCTCTGGTTGGGACCCAGAAGGAAATGTGTATACAACAGAAATCAAAGGAAATAATAATAATAATAAATTGTACTCAAAAGCATAGCTCACACATTACGAAGAGCTTTATCTATGTAAAATGGGTGATCTTATTTTTTTTATGAAAAAAGATCAGTTGAAAAAGTCATGAAGCCATATCTGACCTTATGTCTCTGGTTGGGACCCGGAAGGAAATGTGTATACAACAGAAATCAAAGGAAATAATAGTAACAATAATAATAATAATAAACATATTTATTTTCCAGTAAGACATTTATACCGCACTACGTCTCTCTGGGTATCTATGGAGCCTCATGTCCGAATGTTGAGAAGGTTGTCTTTTAAGTTCGATGGATGATTCCGTCATAGCGATTTGGGAGTCACATCAAAATACATGAGAGACATCCGCAATCAGACACCGTGTGAGCAAACAGCGTTACACAACGAGAAGGTATTTCGAACTGGAATTTACCTAAGTTATGCACTGCTTTTATCAGATTCATTTTTACCACATTGCTTACATTTGGCTATGATGCATGGTCACCGTATACTCTATATATAGACAGATACTGAAGGGCCGAAACGTTGTAATGAATATGGCGACAAAGATGAGGACAATAGTCCGAATAATGTAAATAGTGTACATAACACCTCATCTCAGAAATATAGACATATACTGAAGGGCCGAAAAGTTGTGATAAATTTCTGAGATGAGGTATTATATACACTATTTACATTATTCGACTATTGTCCTCATTTTGTCGCCATACTTATCAAAACGTTTCGGGCCGTTGTACGCTCCGGCCTTTTTAGGTGGTTGGAATGTCGAACGAACCCTTTATTTCGCTCACTGGGATGACTGTTTCTAGTTCAGTGAGCGAAATAAAGGGTTCAGTTTGACATTGACGTTGTGATAAGTATGGAAACAAAGATGAGGATGATAGTCCGAACAATGTAAATAAAGCGAAAACTATATTACTTTACTACGGTCTAATCTGCTGTAGAAATTATTTTGACCATGACTCCTCCTTGCCACACATCACGTACAGCCAAAAGGTTTCTTGTGGATGAAGTTGTTCAACTGTTGGGACTATTTACGGTGGAAAGGTCGTTGATGAAGATAAGAAACAATGCTGGTCCAAGGATAGAGCCATGGGGTTGGGGGGAGTCCTCGTATTAATGTGAAATGATATAGAAGCGTGTCCGTTCAATACGAAACTCATTACACGATTTAAGAACGATTGGAATAAGTTAAATATTCATCCATAGACATCATAGCTTTTGAACTTCTGGAGAAGTCCAGAATGTCCAAACCTTTTCGAATGTCTTTTGAGATATCTAAAGCCACAGCCAGAGCCTCGCCGTTCTTATCTAAAGCTTGATATACAAATTCATTAATAGCCATTAAGAAGTCTAGAAACAAAAGCCATATTGTTTCTTCGAGAGAAGGTCGTGTGAAGTGAAATGCTTAACCAGTTCGGCAGTGATTAGAACCTCTAGTACTTTAAACATCATGATGCTAAAAAAACAAACAAACAAACAAAAAAATGTCAAAAATTATTAGACCAGTGAAAGATCTGAGATGATGAAGTCATGATAATATGCAAATTTCTGGACCTTGAGGATTGGAAAATAAGTTGCGGCATTTTTGGGGGTGCCGTATAACAGAAGATACGCTGCTTTAAGCAGTTTGAAACCTTAAAAAGGGTATGCAAAACTATTAGACCAATGAAAGGTTTAAGATACTAAAGTCAGGGGAATATACAAATTTATAAGCCGGAATTGTTCCATCTTATTAACATGAGTATAAGGTACTTTGGCAAGTCATTGAAGTTGAACATTAGCTTTCTTTTTATACTAAAATCATGTCTAAGAATTCTGCCGAAACAAAGATGAATTTTGTGACTTTGAAGAGCAATATGGCTCAATGTTAAATAGCCAGGCAGTTGGGAATTTCCAGAAACAGTGTTTTAACCATCGGAAAGGCGTTTGCTACAACTGGAAATGTTTTTAAGTACACACCTCCCCCTCCCCCCCAAAAAACAAAAACCTAAAAACGTTAGGCAGAAGAGATTTTTATCAAAGATTGTGAGAGACCCGGGAAGCAATTCAAATTACACAGCAAGACAAGTGAGGAGTAAATATAGTCTTAACAAGGAGGTTTCAGTTGATACACTACGCAGAGTATGACGATAAAAAAATTCGAACGGGCCTGTAGCAGCAAAAGCGTCATTCACCAATAAAAAAGAAAAAAAATGACACTAAAATCATGTCTAAGAATTCTGCTGAACAAAGATGAATTTTGTGACTTTGAAGAGGAATATAGCTCAATGTTAAATAGCCAGGCAGTTGGAAATTTCCAGAAACAGTGTTTTAACCATTTAAATGGCGTTTGCTACAACTGGAAATGTTTTAAATGCAAAGAAAACTATAAGACCACAAACGTTAGACAAGAATGAGAAAAGAAATATTGCGAGAGTCTGGGTAGGCAGTTCACAATTAACAGCTATACATGCGAAGAGTGAATACAGTTTATCCAGTACGTAGTGTGTTACAAATAATTTCTTAACTTGAGTGAAAGACGCCTTGACAGATCATTGCATTTGAATATTAGCGTGCTTTTTTGCATTAAAGTCATTGCTAAGATTTCTGCTGAAACAAGGATGAAGTTTGTAGCTTTGAAGAGGAAGATGACTTAAGGAGAAATAGCCAGGCGATTGGAAATTTCCATAAATAATGTTAAAAAAGACGTTTTCTACTATTGGAAGTGTTTTTAAGTGCTAAAAACTCCGAAAGACCAAAAACGTTTAGGCAGGAGAGATTTTCATCAAAGATTGTGAGAGACCCGGGAGGCAATTCAGATTTAACAGTAAGACACGTGAAGAGTGAATATAGTCTTAACAGTGATGTTTCAGTTGATACACTACGCCCCCCACAAAAAAAAAACGAACGCCCCCCCCCCAATGTACACTGAAATCATACTTATTATAAAATCCAGGTTGTGTGTGTGTGTCTGTTCGTGTATATATTAGATCGGATTTCCTACATTTTTCAACCGATTTCAACAAAACTTCACTTTTTTTTGGCAGGTAGTGTTTCTTATTGTCTTGCACACTGTTTTCTTTATTTTTACATTCAGAATACTTTAAAAATTCCATTTACAAGACAATTGTTTATAATAAAATTCTATTCAATCGGTAGACTCATAACGATTGAAAACAATGTTTTTGTTCGAGTTTGGGTTTGACCAATTCGTAAAAAAAAACAAACAAAAAAAAAAAGCTAATTAAGACATGCGTGTCTGTCAACCTTAAACAATAATCTTTGTCAATTTTATTTTTCAGTCTTTATGATGGTCGATATATCTGTTACATCCCCGGGCAACGACGGGCTCTACTGCTAGTCATGGCTAAGATTCATAAAGTCTAAGTACCATAGAGATGAACTCGTCTGAACAGTTACCATGAAAGTATTTCTAAAAAAAACTCATAGAATGTGATATTCATTTTTCAGCAAAATCTTCAACACTCAAAAATGCTTTTGTGAAGATACAATTCCTACAATACAAAAAATGTTCAAAATAGTCATTCTTTCAAAAAGATAAACTTTTTAAAAAATTAGTTTCACTCCATGGAAGGTAGTAAAGCCACTAAGACACAAGGGGTTACAGGGTCTGTAAGAATTAAAAACAAAAACATTGATAATGAGTGGAAAGAGAAGAGAGTAATCAGGAGGATAGTAGATAGCGATTGACATTGCATTTAAACTTTTGGCTGGAAAACATGGATCCAGAAAGGAGTTCCACAAGCAAGAAGTGTGAGAAAAGAAACTGCTGGCATAGAACTTACAGTTACATCTCGTCAACTCGTCAACTGATGAGATCTTGATGCCAGTCAAGTACTGAGCTTAAATTCAAAAAGTTTAGATACCATAGTGAAGAGCTCAGTCAAACAATTTAAATTCTATATTGTCAAATATATTTTACTGCCAATATTCAGGCATACATTGTTGTTGTTTTTTTTTTATTAGTGTCACCCTGTGCAAGGCAGTAAAGCCACTATAAACGCAAGCGGTTACAGGGTGTAGAAGAATTAGGAACAGAAACATTACTAATGAGTGGGAAGAGGAAAGAGTAATCGGGAGGACAGTAGATAGTAATTGACATTGCATTTCAATTTTTGCAGATTAAATTTGGTTGGAAAGCACGGAGACGGAAGGGATTTCCACAAGCCAGAAGTACGAGAAAAGAAACTGATCGATTAGACTACACCACACATCCCTAATACTGTGCTTAAATTTGTAAAGTCGAGGAACCATAGAAGAAAAATCAGCAGATAATCAGAACTCTTAGTATGAGAATTTTTATAGAAAAGGCACAGAGAAGCTACAGTACATCTATAGGAAAGTGATACCAGGTCAGGACCGGTAACATTGCAGATTACTCTTTCTATTTTATCAAGAATCTTTAGATTATTTTTTTTAAATCAAGTCCACCCCAAGAAAGACAGTAAAGCCACTAAGACACAAGGGTTTACTGGACGTAAAAGAATTAGAAAACAGCACGGCTAGAACCCGCCATGCCACTTACATAGTAGCAAACCACCCACATTCCCTCCGTATTCAATCGGCGAGAAGTTCCATTCGAACAGCTTCTTACCCCGAACCACTGCTATATGCAACAGACTCCTAAAAGGATGTTTCCCGGGTGACTGCAATCTTAACCTGTTCAAGTCTAGAGTCAACCGTTATCTTCCCCTCTTGTCCATATAAACTATCCCTTAACGTAGCCCTCTACCTCGAGTGGCCCCCGGGCCTTCTACAGAGTGAACCTTACTGTAAAAAGAGGAAAAATGAATATTATTAAAGAGCGAGAACAATAGAAGAAGAGTAATCAGAATGACAGTTGATATTGCATTTAAAATTTTGAAGATTAAAATTGACTGGAAAACATGGAGTCGAAAGGGGGTTCAACAAGCGAGAAGTGCGCGAAGGGAAACTATTAGCATAGAACTTACGGTTACAACTGTTCAACTCAACGGTTAATTGGTGAGGCCTCGTCGCCTGTTTAGTACCGCGTTTAAATTCTTACAGTTAGATATCAAAGAGCGATATTTATTAGTAATTATTCACAAGGCCTAAATGGTGAATGAGGAAAAGGACGGTCTTGTTCTGTCTTTACGTTAAACTTAGCTAGCCACAAACATTAGCCCAAACATACAACAATATTCCTTACGCATTCTTACTTACCTTTCTTACTACATTCACCATAATACCTCATTGTCTCTATGAAAGTCCTAACTCGTCCCCATAAGTATAATTCATTGTCTGTGTTGAATAAAATAACAATTTAAAATTTAGCGCAAATGAGTATTTACACTATGAAAAGAAAACTATTTACAAGAAACTAAACAATAATATTAGTAATAAAACCCCACACAATCTCTAAATGTGGCAGAAACATCAATTAACTGGACGAAATTAATGTGGGACTTTAATAATATAAAATCAATCATTCATCCCAAACACTCACTCAAACAGACGAAAATCACACAAGAAACGGAAGCCGCCCCGCATCTACCAGAGAACTAACATCACTGACCACCCTAAACAAGAGAGGGGTTGGGGAATGAAACCGAAGATAAATAGGGACAGAAATAAAAGGGACCAATGAGCATACATCCCATAGCTATGTTAGCTGGAATGAAGAAACTAGAGACAAAAAGAAACCTAGAGCGATATTTATTTCCGCTTCAATAGAGAAAATGTGGCACAAGGCAAAAAAAAACGGGGAATAGGGAAAAAGGATAATCTTCTGTCTTAACGTTAAACTTAGCTAACCACAAACACTGATCCAAGCATATAAAAATATTACTTACACCAAAACAACATATTCTTAATTACCATTCTTACAACATCCACCATAATACCACAATGTCTCTATGAAAATCCTAACTAGTCTCCATATGTACAATTCATTATATGTGGTAGTGGTGGGGGGAATAAAACAACAAGTTTGAAAATATAGCGAAGAGTGATATTTATTTGTAAATATTTACAAAATGTGGCACAAAGCCAAAATGAGGAAGGGAAAAGGACGGTTTCTTCTGTCTTAACGTTAAACTTAGCTAGCCACGAACACTGACCCAGACATACAACAATATTCCTTACACCAAAACAACCTATTCTTAATTACTATCCCTACTACATCCACTATAATACCTCATTGTCTCTATGAAAATCCTAACTAGTCCCCATATGTACAATTCATATAGCGAAGAGCTCAACCGAACAGTTGCTATGAAAGTATTTATAGAAAAGGCACAATGAGGCAACTTTACGGCGGTGGGAAAGTGACTGAAGCTGAGATGCCAGATCAGGACCAATAATATTGCTGATTATCCTTTGGATTTTTATCAAGGATCTAGCAAAAGCACCAGACCAGATGTGGCTGCAATATTCAATGCATGGACGAATGCAAGACTTATAAAAGTTTCAATGTGTAATAGTTTCTGTCGAGAAAATATTGTCTAGCACGTCAGAGTGAAACAACTTTCCTAGAAACAGATCTAGCAATTGATTCAATTGTCTTAGAAAAATGGGACTGTAAGTTTAAATTCTTGAACACCCAAATCACCAAGGAGCGAAAGATCGAATATAACCACGGTCTAGGTTAGATACCTATTCCTTTTAATAGGGAAAAAATTCCATGTTTCATTACACGTGTCAATCTTAGGCTAATTCTTTGAAATGATATTTTATAGTAACTAAAAAATACCTTTCAATGAGTTCCCAATAAGTAAAAGAATGAATGATGGCTTTGAACATGTCAACTAAACATTCTCACTACTAAACTCGTTTACAGAAGGACAATTTTAAATTCAAAATATTACTTTCGCATAATTCAATATTTTTACGAAACATCTTCAACATTTTCTGTCGCTATTAATACAAGTCTGACATAAGGTTAAGTTAATGGAGCGCTAAGTAAAATCGAGCTTCCTGCATCACAGTCGTCGGTGACATAGTCTTCTTCGCCATCACGCTGAACTAGTCCAACTATTTAAATGTGTTTGCCACAAGACTACATTAGTGGGGAGCGTTATAGTAAACAAATCCGTTACATGTGCTCAGTAGTCAACAAGGTTTCCAAAACAATTGATAAAGTTAGGTTTGGCGCAAGATTGTGTTAAAGGAATGATCAGTAATGAACAAGCTCGGTATAATTTGCACAGCAGAAGTTGGACGGGAAGTCTCAAAATCACCTCACCCATATATATATATATATATATATATATATATATATAAGCAAATATATGTATATAGATCCGACAGTATGAAGAAAAATATACAGAAAATTTTTTATATAAGATCAGCGTTAAATTCAGGTTTGTATTTCAAGTATCTACTACCCTCATCCTTTCTTCTATCACTCCTATCTGATCTTCCTATTTTCTGTAACCCCTTGCGTCCTAGTGGCTCCCCGCCTTGCTTGGGGTGAAATGCTTAAAAAAAAAAAAAAAAAAAAAAGACAGTATGTAAGCAAGAAAGGATTTATTAACGAACTGTTTAAAATTGTTCCATCGTGCCTATCTAATATTTTGAAATCATTTTTGATTTACTTTATAACAAGGAAGACTTCAAGCTTGTATGAAAATATAAGAACCTATTGATCTATGCGTATTCCTATAACAACGGAAGGGATTTCTTAACGAACTGTTTATATGAGAAAATAGTTCAATCGAGCTTGTTTAATATTTTAATATTTTGAAATCATCTTCGAATACGTTTTCACAACATCGTCCACGTGACGACGACGTGATCATATTTAAACGGAACGATGATCTTATATAAAAAATTTCAGTTATCTGTTTTGATTAGTTGTGCTCTTATGTACATCGTCTTTTTCATGTTGAATTTTATATGTTCTAATGTTAATTATGTTTTATGAATATGTCCTGATGATGGTCTAGAATAGACCGAAACGTCTGACGTTGACTTTATATTAACATTAATACATCATAATTGCATATTAAGATTTTTGTTTGTTTTTTTGTATGTTTTTTCTTCATATATATATATATATATATATATATATATGGAGAGAGAGAGAGAGAGAGAGAGAGAGAGAGAGAGGGGAGAGAGAGAATTAATGTGGAGAAAATTATCACAACTGGGTGGTGTTGGTTCAGTCATGCCGACTTCGATGTTTCGTGAGCGCATTGTAGAAACGGCATTCCTAGCATTAGGTCTAGCAATTGATTCAATATCATTTTTATTTTACATAATGTAAAATACTTGACACAAGATAAAAGTAATGGTGTGTTCAATAAATATCATATTCGCTATATTTTCTCAATTTCGCCCGGAACGTCTTACTCGACATTATGTAACAATAAGCACAGTGTTCCGTAAACATTTCAGATAAGCATAATCAAGCACTAAATATAACGAGGACATCGAATGACTACAGAAATGATTCGTCTTCTTTTTTTATGTGCTGTGTCCATTCAAGATGTAAGCGATCATGGTCCTCCACATCTTCTTGTCCCTTTTTGTTATTTCTCCCAAACCCTGTTCTACCATCTATTTGTTCAAGCTCATCAATTACGTTACGCGTTCCTTTTCTCTGGCCCTCATTCACTCAATTTACCCTCTGAGTATCAGGTTTTCCAAACCCTCTTTCCTCATTATGAACCATAGGAATTTCAACTTCTTCCTGATGTTAATTACGTTTTTTTTGTTTTCAATTTTCTCCAAAACCTCGTCGTTGCTCACATGTTCGGTCCATGGTATTCTCATCATCTTTCTGTTGAACCACATTTCTGTTGCTTCGACTCTCTTCTTCATTTTTGAGGAGATTGTTCAGCATTTGCTGCCATACAGGAGGACAGATATCACGTAACATTTCAGTACTCTTTTCTTTGTTTCTAATGAAATTTTTCCGTCTTTTAACTTCGTTTTTCTATACATTGTGAGAGTTTTGCTTAAATTTAATAATTTCTTGGTTTTTAAATGCAATCTTGGATATTTTCCAAGATATTGAAGTGAAATTTTCATTTTCCCAAATTATAGTTTATATATAAATGACCACCAATCAATTGTTAACTGGGGCAAGAAAAGGCTTGTTAGTTTTAACGCCTCCAAACCAAAACTTCTATCCTTTAATCATCATAGAGAACAATTCTTGCTCCCCATCGGCATTGCTGATGTTAACCTGTCTTCTACTTGAGAGATTATATTCAATCAATAACTAGGTCTGCTGCTAAGAGGGTCGGTTCGCCGTCTTGTGTCAGAATCCATCTTGAATATTTGTTCACTCATTGAATACAGTTGCCATATCTAGTCTGTTACTTCATCTAGAGGCTGTGGCATAAATGCTGTTACAAAATTTCAAATGAATTCTACTTCTAAATTTTTCGTCATTACATTGTTGTTTATGGTTTGGTAATCGCCCAACAACATATACTATTTATTTCTTCAAAATGTTTTAGTATTTACTGGTAACAATGTCTATATTGATCAATTATATACTTTCTTTTAAAAAAAAAAGTATATTATTTGGCAACATGGAAATGGACTGACTCCACCTGAGATTTTTAAAGCTGCAAAACAACTTGGAATCTTTATCAAAGGGATCGATACAGTAAAACTTCCTAATCAAAGGGAAAATAATTTTCAATGTGGCGGGGTATGCACCACTCCTCGGGGGATACCGTTTGATCAAAATGAAATATATTTATCCAAGTAATCTATGATTCATTACCTTGTTCAAATTTAATTTATATCAATGGGGGGAAAAAATTCGTGGGTTTGGTATGCCGCCCCCTCGAGGACCCTCTTTGATCAAAATGAAATATACTAATCCAAGTAACCTGGATAATTTAGTTTCAGAATATATATGGTTATGGAGGGGGGGGGTCTATCACGAAACCCCTAGGAAGAGTTCGATAACGAACAGACAGAGGGGCTACGACTTTATATATAGAGATATACTGGGCGCAGCATAAATTCTGTTAAAAATTTCAAATGAATTCTACTTCTAATTTTTGGTTATTACATTGATGTGTATCGTTCGATATTCGGCCCAAAACGTATGCCATTTATTTCTTTTCTACCTGTTTTAATTTACTGGCAACAATGTCTACAGAAATCAAAAGAAAGTATTATCACTGAGCAACATGAAAACGGACTGACTCCACCTGAGATTTTTAAAGATCGAAAACAACTTGGAATGAATAGAATGTTTATCAAAAGGACCATCGATCGATACAACGAGACTTCTATTAAAGATAGACCGAAAGCATGGCGTCCTAGCACCTCCAGAACGCCAAAACTCATTAAACAGGTGTGTGAAAAAAATCAGGTGCAATACAAGAAGGTCAATGAGATAATTAGCTAAGGAGGTCGGAACATCGGCCTTGCGGAAGCTATATTGAAATGATCTTGGAATGTCGAACAAATAGATAAAACCAAGAGACAGTTTCTTTCAGCGCCAAAATGAAAAAGAGGCTTCAAAAATGTAAGCAGTTACTGAAATGAATTCGGGATCACAGATGAGAAACCGTTTACAGTTGAACAGATTTGTAATCATCGAAATGGTGGCGTTCTTTTAATAAGTCGGCAGTCAGCACATGCCACTTCCGGAAAATGTCTCAGAACCCCTAAACCGGCATCAGTTATGGTTTAGGCAGCTATTTTCAGAAACAATTTCGTTTTCCATATATTATGACCGTTTTGCTTAAATTTCGTATTTTCTTGATATCAGATGAAAATCTGGAAATTTTACAACATATTTCAAAGAAAATTTCGCTCTCCAAAATTATTTTTTTATTATTATAGATTAGATATATGAAAAAATGAAAGCATCATTGTAAATTTATGCTAAGAGGACGATGTCTATAGAAATTAAAAGAAAGCATATCACCGGGCAACATGAAAACGGATTGATTCCACGTGAGATTTTTAAAGATAAAAACCAACTTGGAATGAATAGAATGTTTATCAAAAGGGCCATCAATCGATGCAACGAGACTTCTTCCATTAAAGATAGGCGTCCTCGCACATCCAGAGCGCCAAAACTCATTAAACAGGTGTGTGAAAAAAATCAAGTGCAATACAAGAAGGTCAGTCTATATTTCTGAGATGAGGTATTATGTACATTATTTACATTATTCGGACTATTGTCCTCATTTTTTCGCCATATCTATCACAACGTTTCGGCCGTTGTACGCTCCGGCCTTCTTCAGGTGGTTGGAATGTCGATGGAAATTAACAGGAGATAACTGATATCCATCAAACATGGCACGTGGGACTAGAACAGTCTTGCCCAGTGAGCGAAATAAAGGGTTCGGTTCGACATTCCAACCACCTGAAGAAGGCCGGAGCGTACAACGGCCGAAACGTTGTGATAGATATGGCGAAAAAGATGAGAACAATAGTCCGAATAATGTAAATAATGTACAAGAAGGTCAATGAAATAATTAACTAAGGAGGTCGGAACATTGGATAGGGCCATGCCAAAGCTCTATCGAAATGATCTCGGGATGTCGCCCAAAAAGATAAAAAGCAAGAGACAGTTTCTTTCAGCAGCCACAATGAAAAAGAGGCTTCAAAGAAGTAAAGAGTTGCTGAAATGGATTCGGGATCGATTATCTTCACAGATGACAAACTGTTCACAGTTGAACAGATTTTAAATCAGCGAAATGATCGCGTTTTTCAACGCGTTTTTCAACAAGTCGGTGGTCAGTTTATGCCATTTCAGGAAAATGCCCCAGAACCCCCAAACTGGCATCAGCTATGATTTAGGCAGCCATTTCAGAAAGAAGAAAGTTTCCTTTTGCTGTTGTCTCAAGGAGCAAAGAACAACAAGGAAGTGTATATAGAAGGCATCTTGAAATGCGCACTCAAGCCGTGGTGCAATTTCACTTATAGTAACACTGGACACTTCAACAATGCGGGGCGACGGGCCATACTACTCGTGTAACAGAACAGTGGTGTACAGACAATTGTCCTGGCCAAGGACGAATGACCTCCCCCATTACCAGATATCAACGGTCTTGACTATTGAGAGTGAGCCCTGTTTTTTTTTCTCCACACCACAAGAATGAAGTTCTGATGGCCAAATTGTATAGGATAAAATAATCTTCAGAAATGAAGTTCTGATGGCCAAATTGTATAGGACAAAATAATCTTCAGAAATGAAGTTCTGATGGCCAAATTGTATAGGACAAAATAATCTTCAGAAATGAAGTTCTGATGGCCAAATTGTATAGGATAAAATAATCTTGGAAAATTTTCATATCACTTGTTTTAATGAGTTTTCTCCCTTTGTTAATTCAACTGCATCAATTTAAACGTACCGATAGATTGGCTCATAGGTCTCATTATTGTTTTTTTTTTTTATTGAAACAGCTACAGGTAACCTTAAGTTCTATTTTATTAATTTAATTTACTGTACTTCTCACCTGTGCAACTGTGGAATTCCTTTTCGGTTTCATGCTTCCCTACCGCGTGCGATCTGCAAAGCTTTAAATGCAACGTCAATCGCCATCTTCTGTCTTCCTGAATTGTGCCAGTTTATTGTCCTTTCTCACTCATCATTAAAGCCTTCTCATTCTCTTTCATTCCCAGTAACCACGTGTCTTAGTGATGTTATCGCCTTGCTTATATGTAAATCACACACACACACACACAGACACACACACACACACACACACACACACGTCAGTCGGAGAATCTACTCTATTGGCGCACGGTAGGGAGGAAGATGAATTTTAGCGTATTTATTTTTAAACAAACATACCAGTGACCGGGAGAACTCGATTCATAAGAAGAGTCTTGCATTAGTAGCAGTAGTAGTTACTGTTTAAAAATCCTCAGAGAGTTGAAACGAAGTAATTTTCGAGAGCATGTATTGTCATCAACGGACAGACTGTTTCGCTGTATTACAGTTCATCAGTGTGGATAGACATCTGCTTGCCTCGAGGTAGGATCGAAACCCAGCTGAAATGGCGTCAGTCGGAGAATCTGTTCTAAGCTATTGGCACACGGCAGGGAGGAAGGTGAATTTAGCGTACTTATTTTTAAACAAACACAACATATATATATATATATATATATATATATATATATATATATATATATATATATATATATATATATATATATATATATATATATATATATATATATTCCAACGCTGTCTTTTGAACAGGACTACAGATTTATCCCTTGTTTTCTGTTTAGGATTGGGTTTCCGGTTCCTACTAAAGTCTCCTTCAACACTCTACATCTAACTGTCTATATTTCTGAGACATGGACCGAGCGTGTGAGCAATGACGAGATTTTCGAGAGTATGTAAACAAGGAAGCTTATACTTAACACCAGGAAGAGGCAGCTGAAATTTCTGGGACACGTAATGAGAAAGGAGGGCTTGGAGAATCTGATACTCACATGTCGAATAGAAGGAAAAAAGAGAAGGCTGCTAAGGATATCATGAACAGAGCGTGTGAGCAACGGTGAGGTTTTGGAGAGGATGCAAACAAGGAGGAAGCTTATAATTAACATCAGGAAGAGGTGGCTGAAATTTCTGGGTCACGTAATGAGAAAGGAGGGCTTGAAGAATCTGATACTCACAGGGCAGATAGAGGGAAATAGAGACAAGGGAAAGCAAGGCATGACATACCTAGCGGGCTTAAGCAAGTGGGTGACAGAACGTGGTCTGAGGGGAATAGCAAAGGGACAAAACATTGAGAGCTACCATGGATAGGGGGGATGTGGAGAGCCATGATCGCCTACGTTCTACAGGGACAAGGCACATAAAAAGAAGGTCTGGAAATGCTCCACAGTATCGGTCTATGTAGTAAGAATGGAACTCATTTCAATATGGAAATGGTCGGCAGTAAAAGTATCCTAAATATTGCGCTGCAGTAGGCGCCCGGTATAGTTGTTGTTTACTCTGGCACAGCGCCATAATTCTGGGGCGCCCAGTGTTGCGTAACCTCATTTCTTTTTGGCCTGTCTGCTAACCACCGCGCTAGAACAGTCTTTCATATTGCTACGACTATTTATAGTAGTATTATTTGTGTCGTGTGTCGTAATGCTATGAACTAATGCTTACTGCATTGTTATTTCTTAAGCTTAGGTTAGTTTGACCCCAGGCTTCGAATGTGGATCACCCAGTGAGAATCGAGTTCACTACATATCAGCAATGGTCCATCAGACCTGCTCGTTAACCATTATATTGCGCAGCCGTTTTTGTTATTGATTACTAATGTTAACTTATTCGTTTTGAAATGATTTTCTTTCCTCTTTCCATGCTTTTTCCCTACCTATTCGTTCGTTTTTCTGTTTGTTTTTCTCTCCATCAAACAGGTTTGGTTTATCTTGATTTAAAAAAAACCCAGCGAAACCAACATCTATAACCAAATGCATTTTAGTTTCTGTCCAGCAAGAGACAGAAGGAAAAAAAAAACTAGTAAGATATATGCTTTTAAGAAAAAATAATTAAAAAAAAAAAAATGAATGAACGAACTGCGTCTTGCAAAAACACTACAACAACTGCATTTAAACCAAGCACCACCTACATCGCCATCGTCGCCTTCACTACTATAAGATTTAAAATTTAGGGGTGAGTATATCTGCTCAGCAATTAAGACGCTGACCCATTTATTTCCAAATTCCCTGTTTTAGAATCAGTACCTAAAAAAAAGAAAAAAGAAATAAGCAAATAGCAATATTCCCAACTACTACTGCTATGAAGAAATCTTTTTACAGTTGCGATTTTATCTTTAGTGTAGGGCTAGTGAAGCACGTTATGAATTGAAAGAAAAATTCTGCTTTCAATAAGATCATGACAAACCTTTTTTTTTTTTTATTGAGTAAGCTGCTTTTTTTTTATCTAAAATTTGATTATGGTTATTCGAAGCTAGTATTCCAGTTACCAACAAAGTTAAGCAATGATCACATTCAAATTAGTGAAGGGGGAGAAATTTCAATAGTTTGGCATAGCATCAAGGAATTTATTATTATTTTTATTTTCTTTCTTTCCGGGTCCCGCCCAGGGACCTAAGGTTAGAAATGGCATCATGACACTTTCCACCTCAAAAAAAAAAAAAAAAAAAAAAAAGAAAAAAAGTTAAATTACATAGATAAAGCCCTTCGTAGGGTGTGGGCTGTACTTGTCAGAACAATTTTTTGTATTTCCTTGAGGCATGGATTTGTTATTATTATTTGATTTCTGGTGTGTACGCATTTCTTTCCGGGTACAACCAACAATGGCATCATGGCATTTTCCACTGAGTATTTTTTAAACCCTAAGCTCACACACATTTCACATAGATAAAGCCCTTCATAAGCTGTGAGCCGTATTTGAACGAACATTTTTTTGTATTTCTTTCAAGGAATGGACTACCAGGTATCCCTTCAACGAATCTATCAGAACCTATTTTTCAATCATCACAGGATTTCAAGCAT
>CAHIKZ030000242.1:1787500-1837500 GCA_903632075.3 Acanthosepion pharaonis | reverse complement strand
CATACCCAGGACTACCCACTGGGTCATTTCACCCAATGGCATAATCGAAGAACACCCACTTCACTAATTCATGAGTGATAATGGCAATTTACGAAGCGTAGCTTACACGTGGCACAAGGCCGAAAGTGTGGAGCACCCTGAGAGGATCAAAATCCTTACTCAGTCGTAATTGATCTAGCGAGACGTGCTTGTTAACGATTACACCACGTCACCCAAGATCCAGTTCATGAGTGGTATATGGGAAAACGATATTTTTCTATATGAAGAAAAATTTTATGAAAATCTATACCCAAGTGGTAACGTCTTTTCGCGTGGTGTAATGGTTAGCAATCTTTTCTCGTTATAATAATTGTGAGTGAGTAGTGAGTTCGATCCTCACTGGGTGATGGATGCTTTCGGCCGCATGTCAGCTGCCCTTTGAAATTCACCATATTTTCGAAAGATGCCTTTCGTCCGTTAGGGTTTCACCTGACTATTGTGATGTTTACGGTGATGTGATTGCACATGCATATGAAGGAGATGGGGTACTAAAAATTAAATTATTGTTTTTTTTTTTTTTTTTTTAAATTTTAAATAAAAAAATACTCTTTTAAAATTTAAATTCTAAATTAATTTTTTTTTTAAATTTAAAAATCGAAATTTAAACTTTCAGCACGCTCTCTAATTCCTGCGCATGCGTAATCACATCGACGTAAACTTCACTATGTAGTCCTAAAGTAGAGAACGCGTCGCATAATTTTTTTCCACTTTGTCATATATATTCCTAAAAGTGAGTGGTATGCAATCGTAGCCATTACCTCTCATTTTTTTTTTATTTTTATTATCTATCTATCTATCTTGGTATTCGTTAATTTTCTTCTTTTTCTTTGTGCTGTATCCACTCCAAATGTGGGCGATAATGACTCTCCACAACTTCCTATCCTTGTAACTCTTATCAATGTTTTGTCTTTTTACTATTCCTCCGACTACTTGTTCTTTTTATTATTCCTCCCACTCCACAAGCTCTTTGAGTGTGTTACTTGATTGTTCCCCACCGGCTCTCTTGTCTGCAATTTGTTCTGTGAGTGTCAAATTTTCCAAACCTTCTTTCCACCTTATGATTCCTAGTAATTTTTTCTGTCTCTTTCTCATTCTAAGTATAAGTGACCTTTTTTACACTCGAAGGTAACCTAGTGAGGATCGAACTCGATACAGTAAAAATCATTTTCGAGACGCGTTTGTTAAGCATTACTCCACGGCAGGACATCACATCACCGCATAGATTGATATTTAGACACAAGGAGAGAATAATGAAGCATGCCGTATCGAACGCGTTAACATCTTCTCCATAGCGATGTTTCATCAATGTCTGCATATGTGTAGATATTGATAAAGTCTGCCACAAGGACATCAGTGGCGCTCGCGGTTTCGATCAGTCTCACTATTTGCAGAATGGCCTGATGTTAATACGAGTATAGTACAAAGACACAATTAATGAGCATCCAATAGCTGCTACTGTTTCCGTTCATCTTAAGAAAAGTGTTGATTTTTCTTTGGCAGCAAATGCGATTTACGTTTGAGAATTTGGCATACACCAGATGAGACATTTTTTTCGAATTAAAATTGTCTAGAACCTTCTCTCTCAATATATATATATATATATATATATATATATATATATATGTGTGTGTGTGTGTGTTTTGAACAATAAAAAATATTAAAAAATTAAAAAATAAAAAATTTTCAGACACACTATATTTTTTTTTTGTTTTATTATTTCAATTAGGTTCCTCGACTAGTTTCGGCCAGCATCAGGAGAAAAAAAATTAGGAGAAAAAAAATATCGACTTGTTCACTCCTGTACTTTTTAAGAACGAATTGAGTTCTCTGAACCATTGGCGTATTTTGCATAGAAAAATTTTCCCTTCCTCCCTGAGACGATAGCCTAGGGGTAGGATCTCCGAATGATGTCAAAGCGGTTAGGTTTCGATCCCAGCTTGAAGATAATCGGACGTCTAGTCATATTGAGGAGCTGTGATACAGCGAAACAGTCTGTCTGTGGATATATATATATATATATATATATATATATATATATATATGTATATATATATATATATATATATATATATATATATATATATATATATATATATATATATATATATATATATATATATATATATATATATAATCAGATGCACTAGAACAGTGAAGAAGAAAATTCGCACGCTTGAAATCCTCCTCCTTCAACTACAACGCCTATGTCCCTGCCCAGTAGTTGCAAAACACCACTCTTGGTAATTTTTCTTATTCTTCACTATTCCAGTGCATCTCTCATTACTCTGTCCTAGACATTGAGTTCTACCTGGATCCTTCATCTTGGAAAATTTTTTTCTGAAAATATACATGTATGGGAATTTTTTAGATATATTTTTCATATGTATGTATATTTTCCACTAATATTATATATATATATATATATATATATATATATATATATTGAACAATAAGAAAATTAAAATCATTAGACACACTAGGTTGTAGATTAATATTCTTTCGTTTTTTTATTATTATTATTCCATTTAGATTCCTCGACTAGTTTCGACCGAAATGGCCATCATCGGGAGGAGAAATATTTCTGCTTGCTGTTAGCAGTGAACTACAGAAATGAATGTCTTTTGTTGGATAAAATGAACTTTTGTCTGTAGTTTTCATTTTTTTTTTTTTTTTTATCTTTTTCATATATATATATATATATATATATATATATATATATATATATATATATATATATATATATTCATATATATATATTCTTCACTGTTCCAGTGCATCTTATATATATATATATATATATATATATATATATATATATATATTCATCTTATAGATGCACTGGAATATATATATATATATATATATATATATATATATTTGCATCTTATATATATATATATATATATATATATATATATATATATATATAGGGAATTTATATATATATATATATATATATATATATATATATATATATATGTCATCCCCATATATATATATATATATATATATATATATATATATATAATAGTATAAGAATATATATATATATAAAAATTACCAAAAATTGCAGTGGTGTTTTGCAACTACTGGGCAGGGACATAGGCGTTGTAGTTGAAGGAGGAGGGATTTCGCGCGTGCGCGCACATACACACACTCACGCCACGCGTGTGTGCACACTCAGTATATCAGTATCGGTATTGTACTGCGGTCGGTACGAGGGAAAGTCAAAAATTATCCGTACTCAGTAACTTTAAACGTTATTTCTAGTGGATACTCATATTTGAATAGACGCTCTGTTTATTTATGACAAAGACCGTAAAAATCTTTCTCTAATAACATTTCTCGAACATTCAGGCCGGTAGACGAAAACGAATAGATTGTTTAATAAATAAACGAAGTGTCTACTCAAATAAAATTTCCACAAAAAATGTCTAAAATAATTTTTTGGCTTAATAAATATCCATTACATTCATTAGAATATATATATATATATATATATATATATATATATATAAACAACCGGTTCTGGTCGTGGGCGTTATCATCATAAGTACTGATCGAAGTCAGTTTTTCCGGAATTGATAATTCATTCATACGCCTCCTCCCGGATTTCTACCCGTTTTGTTGTTAGTTTCCATAATTTATATTTCGATCCATTAACTTGCTTGTTGGACAAGGCACTTCGAGGCAGAACATTATCTATCTATCTATCTATCTATCTATCTATCTATCTATCTATCTATCTATCTATCTATCTTCGTCTCTTCATTATCTATCTTCCTCTCTTCATTATCTATCTATCTATCTATCTATCTTCGTCTCTTCATTATCTATCTTCCTCTCTTCATTATCTATCTATCTATCTATCTATCTTCGTCTCTTCATTATCTATCTTCCCCTCTTCATTATCTATCTATCTATCTATCTATCTATCTATCTATCTATCTATCTATCTATCTATCTTCGTCTCTTCATTATCTATCTATCTATCTATCTATCTATCTATCTATCTATCTATCTATCTATCTATCTATCTATCTTCGTCTCTTCATTATCTATCTATCTATCTATCTATCTATCTATCTATCTATCTATCTATCTATCTCCATCATCCACTCGATCTCCCTATTTCATTTTGTCTGCTTCATCCTTTCTCTCTTTCTCATTGTTTCCATTTTCCTCCCTCATTCTCTATCACCCAAAATTTCTCCATTTTGCTCTCTCCCTCGTTCTTTCAACATTTCTCTATTTCACTCCGTTTATCGGTCCCTCTCTCCCACTTATTCTTTTTCTCTCTCCTTCATTCTCTCTTTCTCTGTCCCTTTCTCGTTCACTTTCTTCCTCATTCTGTCACCTTCACCGTCTCTTTCTTTTTTCTTCTTTTGTCTTTCTCTCATTATATCCGCCTCTCTCGATCTCTAAGTATTTTTCTCTTTCCTTTTCATCGATCTATTTTCCTCATTCTTTCTTTTTCTCTCTCCTTCATTTTCACTTTCTCTGTCTTTCATATTCTCTCTTTTTCTGTAATCTTTCTCTCATTTTATCTCTCTCTCTCTCATTCTCTATCAGTCTCGTTCTCACCATCTCTCTCTCTCTCTAAGTATTCTCTCCTTTACTTGACCTCTCTCCATTATCTCTTTTTCTCTCTCGTTCATTTTCTCTCTCTCTCTCTCTCTTGATCTCACTGCCTCATTCTTTTTATCTTCATTCTCTCTGATTCTATCCGTCTCTTTTCCCCATTCTCTCTTAATCTCTCTCAGTATATTTCTCTATCTCTCCTTTTTTCGATTCCTCATTCTCTTTCACTATATTTTCTTCATTCTTTCTTTCGCTTTTGCATTCTCTCGATCTGCTTATCTCATTCATTTTCTTTCTCATTCTGTCCTTCTCTCTCTCTGTCATTTTGTATCACCCTCGATCTCTCCATCTCTTTCAGTGTTTCTCTATTTCTATTCATTTGTCGATCTCTCTCCCTCTTTCTTTCTTTCTTTCTTTCTTTCTTTCTTTCTTTCTTTCTTTCTTTCTTTCGCACTCTCTATCTTTCATTCTGCTTCTCTCTCTCCATCACATTATCTCTTTTTTTTTAACTTTCTCTGTCCTTCATTCTTTCACCCTCTTTCTCTTCTACATTCTCTCAATCTGTTTACCTCATTATTTATTTTCTCTCTCATTCTGTCTGTCTCTCTGTTCGTCTCTCTCTCTCTTTCATTCTTTATCACCCTCTCTCAGTGTTTCTCTATTCCTATTCATTTATCGATATCTCTCCCTCATACTTTCTTTCTTTCTTTCTTTCTTTCTTTCTTTCTTTCTTTCTTTTTTTTTTTTTTCTCTCTCTCTACCCCATTTTCTCTTCTTTTTTTTACTCTCTCTCTCCTTCACTGTCTCTTTCTCTTACATTTTCCTTATTCTCCTTTTCTTTCTTCTTCTTTCTCTCTATCTCTCCGACAACCCATTTCTTGTTAGAGAAAGCAACAAATATTGACGTGGCCTCATCATCAAATGTTTTGAAAGCAAATCAACAATATTTCTTTAGTTCGTTTTTTTTTTCTTTTTCTACTGGACATGATTCCTTCCCTTAAGAAATATTCCCGGATTCCAGGTACAAATACTGACGCATAGCCTCATTTTTGGGGGAGTTAATTATTATTATTACTTATTGTCATTGTTCTCCGTTTTATCCTGCTACACTCAGCGTTCATATTTCTGTAAACAACAACAACAAATCAGGTATCGTGGCACAACAGGTAAACATAATTTTATTATATATTTATTTACCTGCATTATCGATTAGAGCAGCTAGTGCTTTGCACTTTACTGTATTAATAAATCCCCAAAGAGGGGTGTAAGTAGTCCGTTTGGGTACCCTTAGTTCGCCGGTAAAAAAAAAGAAAGAAAAAATAAAGAAAGAAAAGAATGAAAGAAGATTAGGTAATAACATTTGTATACCACATCCAACGCGACGGTCAGTCTATGTTGAGTTTTTTTTTATATGTTGTGTTTTGATGAGTGCTATTGTGGCTGTGATAAACAAACGAACAGAATTTATTAGATGCATTATGTTGTAATATTTTACTTCTAAAATCGAGGAAAAAAAAATAACACGCTGTTAAATTTTACAAACAAAAATAGAGTCTGTCATCTATTACGTGTGCATTGCTTTTTTTATCTAGAGCGGAGAGGGGGAGAAAATTAAGAAGAAGTAAAAGAAAATTAAGAAGAAGAAAAAGAAGAAAATACTGAAAAGGAGAGAGAGAGAGAGAGAGAGAGAGAGAGAGAGAGAGAGAGAGAGAGAGAGAACGAAAGGAAAAAAAAGGAAAACGAAGAAAGACAGTGAGAGCGAGTACATCTTGCTTTACTTGTGTGTGTGCGCGCGCAAGTCTATGCTATGCCGTTTTATTCCGGATCCCTCACCGGTAACAGCGTTGGCCGTCACCTACTGAATACGAAAAAACACAAACGACAGTGTCAGCTACAGCAGCAACATCGGCGTAAGCCTTGCAACGATCGCCTGCCCAAGATACTCAGTCACAGACCTGAATTCTGCTGCTATCAGAGGAAACGCTATCCCTATCATCACGAACGCTGTCAAAGCAATCAACGCTGCCGACACCATCACAACAAACGACCATTTCAACACGACTATTTCCACTCCGCTAATTTGGTGTGCAGTAACCTAACATCGGCGCCCAGTCAACAAGCCAGGGCCACCGACATTCGTGGCGTGGCAGTCGCCGGGGATATCGGGTCTGGCCTGAATTCAACCCTAGTGTCGGCAGCAGCGTTAGCCACTTCGATCTTAACGGGGCTGCCCTCACTAATTCAGAAACCAACACTACTACACACCACCCAAACTGATAGCGCCGAGAATTACATGATGCATTGTAATGTCGACAAAAACCGTCAGCCTTCAAATCCCAATGGAGCGATGGGGCCAAACACCGCAGCAAAAAGCACCCCAGAACCTACCCGTATATCCTACCTGCATGACCCCGCGAGTATGGTCCGCCAATTATTTTTACAAGAACTTCTAGTGACTACCGCTGTCATCATCGTGTTTATAGCCATCCGAACCGTATATACTGTTATGAGGCGGCGTTGGGCAAGGATTACTGTTATTGTAATTGGCGGAGGTCCAATCGGGTTGACAGCAACGTATATCGCCTCAAAATGTGCCCGTGTGGCGCGTCTTGTACTTTACGAAGAATTATGTCGGAGTGCCCTTGTCAATCGGCTTAACCAATTGGCTTTCGATTTGAAAAGCATTACTTTTCTAAAAGGACTGGGAATAGACTTCGATAACCTAGAGGGCTGTTGGCAAAATAGTAGTTTCGCGACTCGAGCAGGAATATTTCAGGAG
Organism: Acanthosepion pharaonis; assembly: GCA_903632075.3. NCBI lineage: Eukaryota > Metazoa > Mollusca > Cephalopoda > Sepiida > Sepiidae > Acanthosepion > Acanthosepion pharaonis. Next base: position 1,830,101 of record CAHIKZ030000242.1, on the reverse strand, counting down.
TACCTGTTAAATCTCTTGGAGAAGGTGGATATACCTATGGATCTAAAATTCCAGACAAAGGTAGGAGAATTTTAATAATATTTGTATTCTTTAAATCGCTATCATAGCAGTAGATGAGGCTTCTGTTTTCGCTTTGTTTTGCTTTCAAACTGTGTCAATATTAATAGCAGTCGACCGCCTTATCAGTAAGATTTCAATTTAAAAAAAAAATAACGGGAAATACGTCAGTATGTATATACACGTGTATAGGCAGGCAAGCTTACAACAATATCACACTGGAACATTGCTTCTCGTACGACTATTCAAGTTAAGCAACGTCGATCCTGGTCAGTACCTAGATGGGTGAACGCATGCGAATACGAGGTGCTGTAATCTTTGGATGTGCGGATAGTGTAATAATTAACGGCTCGGAATTCGAAACAGGAGAACCGAGCTCCAATTCCAGTTGGTTTCGTTATATTCACCCATGAGTTGGGAGAGGCATGAATCCAGCTCTTATCCCTCGACTATGGGTTAATTAGTAGGATTTGTATCAGCAAATCCTTATTATCTCCAAAATTCTTACAATCGAAAAATATTTCCTGGCTTTAAATAACCTGTAAAAGGTTGACAAACCGTAAAAAACAAATCAATGAATTCAGCACGGAAAAAAGAAGCATTTATTTTAAACGTATATTTATTTTTCATTATTAGTTAATTAATTATCAATACACTTAACCGAACGATTCTCCATTACACAGACACAAGATATTATACAGTGAAAATTTCAGACCAAATGACAGTTAATAACTGTGTCAGGTTACGAACTTATATATATATATATATATATATATATATATATATATATATATATATATATATATATATATATATATATATATATATATATATATATATATATATATATATATATATATATATATATATATATATATATATATATATATAGAATTAATTTTTCATAATCCGACAATCCGACACTTTTATTATTCAAACATTATTTTTAGTCGATACATATATACTAGAGTGCTTAACCCGGTAGACGTAAATTACTCTCTTTAGAAAAACGGAGCGTCTACTCAAATACGGTTATACACTAAAAATACCGTTTGAAGAAATCAAAATTTAAATTAAAAATAAATCCATTTATTCTTTAGAAATTGCTTTGTTTACGTTTCGGATACGAAAATGTGCAGATGTGGTCTTTCAAGAAAAACTGAGCAGGTTGGGTGAGGGGCCATGTGCATAGTTAAACATTAGACAGAACCTTGCTAGATTTTCATGCTCACCAGGGACGAGCCGTTTCGCAGGTGAACGCAATATATATTGTTAAAAAATTATATATATATATATATATATATATATATATATATATATATATATATATATATATATGTGTGTATATATATGTATAAGTTTTTAGGTTTTGTTTTTGGAATATGAGAATTCCTATTTAGTGATGGAATCATATTTAAAAAAAAAAATAATTATATATATATTACCTAACCAGTTCTTTCCTATTTTCTATATATTTTCACACACACACACACACACACACACACACACACACACACACACACACACACACACACACACACACACACACACACATATATATATATATATATATATATATATATATATATATATATAAATTATATATATTATATAATTTTTTGCTTTACTTTATATTGAGCACTTTAAAAAAATGCTACGAACTGGATTTTTACTCCATCTGTTCCTTCTTTCTTTTCATTTGTATATATATATATATATATATATATATATATATATATATATAATATTATAAAATTAAAAATTAAAATTAAAAAAAATATTAGATTAAAAATAAATCTAGCCGCATCCCTCTAGTGACCACTTTCAACCCCACTCTGCCTCCACTATCCCAAATAATCAAACGTCCCTGGGAAATACTACATCTCAAACCAAACCTAAAAAAAATGTTTAGGGAACCCGGCCTTCTTGCATATCGTAGACCTAAGAACCTAAAAGAAATCATAAGTAATAACCACATTTCAGGGGACAAGGTAATCTGTAATAAACCAATAACAAAAACAACAGGATTTTCCCAACCATGTAAGAACAAAAGAAGTTTATGTTGCAACCATATGAAACACACGAATTCATTCACTAGCTCAGTCACTAAATCTACTTTCAAAATCTACCACGATTCTAACTGTAGAAATCATAACATAATTTATCTCCTAGAATGCACACTATACCAGAAACAATATGTAGGAAAATCTGAATGGCCCTTTCACTACAGAATTAATAATTATCGCAATCGAATTAAGTCGACTCCCCATGAAAAATTACCTGTAGAACAACATTTCCGCCTGGAAAAACACGATTTCAAAACCCATGCCAAATTCGCTATAATTGAGAGAATAGAAAAGTTCAGAGCAGATAACATTAGAAAGATTTTAGAGTCCCATGAAAATAAGTGGATACAACGTCTAAAAACTCACTATCCAGCCGGGTTAAACCATAAATTTAACAATATAGATAGTACTAATATATAACTTTACAAATCAAAACCTACCAACATTTCTCACCCACACAAGACAGACATGCTTACGGAGGTGTGGAGGCCTCACACTTATACACACACCCACACGAATATACACACTTACACACATCATACTCACTCACTCCCTAATGAGCCAAATGATAACACAAACCCACAGCAATACACACGCTTACACATATCATACTCACTCACTCCCTAAGAACCAAATAATACACACACAAACACTAAACAGAGACACATACCTTCTCCAGGACCAATAAAATTGTCAAACTGACCACGGGAATTCAGAGAAGCATAGATCCATCCAGCTCTTATCTCAAATAACAACTTAAAAGAGACTGTTTGACCAACACAAGGAATGTTAAAAGATTCATGTTAAAAAGATAAAAAAATAAAAAAACAAAACAAATGAAAACTACAGACAAAAGTTCATTTTCTCCATCAAGACATTCATTTCTGTAGTTTACTGCTAACAGCAAGCAGAAATATTTCTTCTCCCGATGATGGCCATTTTGGCCGAAACTAGTCGAGGAATCTAAATGAAATAATAATAAAAAAAACGAAAGAATATTAATATACAACCCAGTGTGTCTGAAGATTTTAATTTTTTAATATTTTTTTATTGTTCAATATATATATATATATATATATATATATAAAGGAATAAATTTTTTATTTATTAATCCGACAAATTTTTATAACTTAAATTTAATTTTTAGTGAATACTTGTATTTGAGAAGACGTTTCGTTCATTTATTAAAAAGTATATTCATTTATTTCCTCTACCGGATGAATATTTGAGACAAATATGCGCTCTACGGCAGGATGCGAACCTGCGTTTCCCTAGGGCAAACTGCCATTAGATCTGACGGGCACTGGACGTCTCGGACCAAGTAAAGATGAATAGTGTCTTTAAACACAAATTCCTCCCTCACTCTTGAAATCAAACATAATTTCCTCAGTTTCGTATCCTAATGTAAACAAAGCAATATCTAAAGAACGGGATGGGTTTTTAAATTTAGCAATTTTTTTTATTACTTCAGATGTTATTTCTAATGTATACATATATCTGAGTAGATAACTCCATTTCTAGAGCGTATAGTTTTCTAATAATCAGGAAGACGAAAATAATTAAATATACTGTTTAATAAATACGGGTATGCACTAAAAATATAATTTAAGTAATATATATATATATATATATATATATATATATATATATAATTCTTTGGTTATGCGGATAATCCCGAGGAGTCACTAAAAATGAATATCCAGGTAAAAACTCCTAGTAGAGAGCTCAATGTTATTAGAATAATAACAAATCATACAAAGTAATATAATTAAGAAAAATTTCGAAGAAAAAAAACCTTACATTTGAATTTTACAGTTATAAACTTAAATTTATTTCAGACAGTTACTTCAGACAGTGAAATAAATTTAAGTCCATAGCTGTGAAATTGTAATGTTATATATATATATATATATATATATATATATATAATTAGGAGATCAGCCGATTCTATTACCTTGGTTTCATGCTAAATATTTTATCTTTTTATATGTATATTGAGTACTTTTTTAATACTACTGTTCCTGGTCTAATGCAACTGTGACCATTACCTTTTTTATTACACACACACACACACACACACACACACACACACACACACACACACACACACATATATGTATATATATCATATATCTATAATATATATAGTATATATATATATTATATATATAATATATATATATATATATATATATATATAATATATTATATGTATATACATATATTATATATATAATATATACATATACTATATATATTATATATATAAAATATATACATATATATATATATATATATATATATTATATATATAATATATATATATATATATATATATATATATATATATATATATATATATATATATCTGTATATATATGTGTGTCTGAATGTTGACTAGTACATCAGTCAGGACGGAGGCCAATGGTTAATAAAACATACATTTATTTTAAACAAATATTTATTTATCAATATAATATCCTTCCTTGTAAATACACTTGATCCATGGCTTCTCCATCTATTACACAATTCGAAACACGAAGGGATTTTATTTAAGAAAATCTATAGTAAGTAGTAGTATCATGTTACTGATTAAACTGATCTATACTCGTATATAAATTGTGCAAATATTTTAAACATGATGCAAATCACTGATTACTACATTGTATATTGGAAAATTGTGTCCATTTATAAATACTGTGAGAGTATAACTTCGTGTGCGTTCATGTTTGTGTAAATTGTGTACAGTTGTAGCGAGTCTGTGCATGTGAAAATTATGCGTGTTTTTGTGCAGACTTTTTTGTTTTTGTACAGATATATGCACACACGTTTGTGCAGACTGTGTGTATTTTATATAGTGTATGTTAAAAAAAGAAATTTAGAAACAGAAAAATGTCGTTAGAAAGAAAGACCAGAGTAGTGAACGGATACGTAATATCAGTCCCTCCTGTATGGCAGTGAATGCTGGCCCATCTCCTCACAGACGGAGAGGAAACTTGAAACAACAGAAATGTGGTTCTACAGAAGGACACTGAGAATATTATGAGCTGAACACGTGAAGAACTTCAAAGTTTTAGAGAAAATTGAAACAAAAAAGCATCTTTTACTTAAAATCAGAGAGAGACAATGGAAATTTCTAGGAGGAAAGAGTGCTTGGAAAATGTAACACTCACAGGACATGTCGAAGGTAAAAGGGAGAGAGAAAAGACGTGAATAACAAACCTAAGGAGTTTGTGTAAGCGTTTGGTAGAACAGTGATTAGAAGAGATAGCAAAAAGACAAAAGAGGACTGGAAGTTGTGGAGACCCATTATCCTTCACGTCCCACGGTACATAGAAGAACATATATAATCTCTAAAACTTGAATTCATCTGAGTGGACATCCATGCTTGAAATAGACTGTCCGTTTTTATTACGTCTATATTGTTTACATTGTATTTGTACAGACAGGCTTCGTGTATGGTTGTGTATATTTCTGTATAGACTATGCCTGCGTATATTTGTGTAAATTGTCTTTGTATAGATGGTGTGTGTGTATGTCCGTGTACATTGTTTACTGAAGCATGATATACAGATTATGCGTATGTATATATTCTACGCCTGTATACATTATATATATATATATATATATATATATATATATATATATATATAATATATTTTTTTTTTAAAAAAACAAATTTATAACAAATATGTTATAAAATCACTACAAAAATAGCCATTTTGTTTATTCATTCCGTATACACCAATTATATATATTATATATATATATATATATATATATATATATATATATATATATATATATATATATATATATATTAGAAAAATTAAAAGTGTTATAAAATCATTGCAAAAATAGATAATTTGTTTCAACACTTCTGTGTCTTATCAAGTGATGGATATTTTTGTAGTGCATTTATAACATTTTTATGTTATAATTTTCGAATAAATAATTACATTTCCTCCACACTGTATTGAGCACTCTTTTAAGAATAATATTTGTTGGTTATTGGAATTTATTCCGTATAAACCAATCCTATAATTGGATGTGTGTGTGTGCGTATGTATATATATATATATATATATATATATATATATATATAAACAAACATACATACCCCCCACACACACACACACACACACACACATATATGTATATATATATATATGTAAGCAAATATATGGATATAGATCCGACAGTACGAAGAAAAAGATACAGAAAAAACAAACAAAAATGTTAAAAAACAAAAAAAAAATGTCCTGAAGATGGTCTAAAATAGACCGAAACGTCCGACGTTGACTTTATATTAACATTAATACAGCATAATTGCATATTAAGATTTTTGTTTGTTTTTTCTGTATATTTTTCTTCATATATATATATATATATATATTATAGTTGGCCACTCGTATTCGAGAATTCCCGTCTACTAGGGTGGCTATTCAATTCCTATTGCAGACGCTTGCTCAGGCGCATTTGTGTTTCTTAAACACCCACAGAGCCCACCCATGGTTTGTACTGCAACTATGCTGAGCAGACCTTAGTTACAGTTTCTGGGAAAGTGCGTGTTATCTAGCGTCAGCAACAATCAAGCCCTCGGTTACGGTGACTTGTGACTTCGTGCTAGCACAGCTTTTGACGGCCTCCAAGGGTTCCAATTTCACTAAAAAGGCTTTTCAGTAACTTTCAAAAGGTGCATCACGCTGGGATAAGTCCGATAACATCAGGAAGTGTCCTTTCTGACAAATCGAAACCTGGTCTTGTCTTCAGAATGTGAACGTTCTAACCAATCAATTTATATATATATATATATATATATATATATATATATATAAAACCTTTGTCTTTACATATATATATATATATATATATATATATATATATATATATATATATATATAAAAGACAAAGTTTTCATATATATATATATATATATATATATATAATATATAAAAAAAAGTTTATATATATATATATATATATATATATATATATATACGGATAAAGGTTATACATATCGAGAAAGAGAGACAGAGTTAATATATATATATATGACCTTTGTATATATATATATATATATATATATATATATATATTACCTTTACATTTTATATATAAAGACAAAATGTATATATATATAACGACAAAGGTAATATATATATACATGGCCTAAAGTATGTGGTGCCTAGTGACGATTGAACAGTTGTAACTGATTTAGCGAGACAAGCTTACTAACCATTACACCACGACAAGGTGGCCCACTCGGTTTTACACACACACACATATATATATATATATATATATATATATATATATATATATATATATATATATAAAGACAACGGTAATATATATATATATATATATATATATATATATATATATATATATATATATATATATATATATATATATAAAAAAGGTTTTACTGAAAGTTTCTCGGACAGACTAGTAAGATTTCACTGGCACTAAAATATGATGCTTCTATATTTGCTCAGATACTGGGCCGAGAACTTTTCATCCTACATTGTAAGTAGTCACATCAATAAACAACATGTAAATTATATACATTTTTTTTTACAAAAAAGATTAATTTCCTTCCTTCCATCAATTGTCTTAATCCGAATCTGCATTAACTACTGGAATATATAATCCGTTTGGACATTATTTAAACATTTGAAATATTTCGCTGATGTACCTTGAAATATTTTGGTAAAATGAAATGATTTTATTTGAATAAAAATCAATAAATAAAACATTTCAGAGTAAATGTTTTACTATATAAATATATATAATTTGTAAAAGTTGTAAAAGTACATGTAATCTTTAATATATGTATACGTATTATATATAATAAAAATATATAACTTGAAACATGGTCTGAAAATCATATGATGGGTGAAACGGCCAATTACCATTGTGTGTTGTTTGTCGACACTGTATATATATATATATATATATATATATATATATATATATATATATAAAGAAAGAACAGTAAGATATATAATCCGGTGTTCTTATAGATATTTTTATTTTTACAAAATAGTGCTCAATGTAAATTTACAGAGCAGTAATATTATAAATTAATTGATTTAAAATATGTTTTTTTTCCCGCTACACAGTTCTAACCATGTTTAAAAAATGGAAGCTAAAAGCCACGAATTTAATTTTGCAATTAAATTAAAGACATTAGTTCCATTTCATCCTCAAGCGAATTTTGGAGTAACTTTTAGAATTACTGGGTTTTTAAAGACACAGTTAAAATCATGTGTGTGTTTGTGTATAATAATAATTCACCCCCTAGAACAAAATTCAATAGGACAAATATTATTTACGAATTTAAATTTAATTGTATTCCTGGTCAATCAAAATTCGTAAAGAATTACATCGGTCACACTACAACATGTCTGAGAAGAAGACTCACACTACATCTTTATGACGATAGCTCAATTAGGTTTCACTTAAATACTCATAGAGACCTACTGGACCCTATTCATACTTGTTGATAATACAAATATAATTACATCGTCTACATGCAAAAAAAAAATGCTAAAAATAATGGCAGCCTTATTAATAAAAACAAAAAACAACACTCATTAATATCAACTATGGACATGGACACAATATCTTAATCGTTTTTTGAAAATGAAACATTATATAAATACATACATACAACAATATATTTCGTGTTAACAGTTAATATATTTCAACCTTGAAAATGGCTAAATGCATAGCCGAAAGTACTCAAAAAAAAGAACATTTGGACAGTTTTTTAAACACACACACACACACACACACACACACACACACACACACACATATATATATATATATATATATATATATATATATATATATATATACGCTGTTTGAAAAGTAACTCCTTATGTCTGATGTACTCTCCTGTCTTGTAAAATTATAGCTAGACGTGAGAGTCCATCATATATAAAATCAATATATATATATATATATATATATATATATATATATATATATATATATATGATTATTTAAAAAAAAATTATAACATAAATATGTTATAATATCACTACAAAAATAGCCATTTTGTTTCAACACCCTTGTTAATTAATTTGAAACTTTTAAAACCATTTATTTTACATTCAACATCATCATTTGATAAGACACCAGGGGTGTTGAAATAAAATGGCTGTAGTAATTTTGTAACATATTTATATCAAAGTTTCGAATCCTGCTAGAAGGCACAGTTCCTACAAAGTTTTTTCGATTACACAGGCTGGTAGACGAAAAACAAATACTGCGTAAAAAAAACAGAGTTTGCTTAAATACGGGTATCTACTAAAAGTAATGTTTTAGGTTTTGAAAATAAAATCCACAAATTTACATATATATATATATATATATATATATATATATATATATATATATATATATATAATAGTATGCACATTATATATATTTTCTGTTCGCAGTGCCTATTGCACAACTCCAGCATATATATATATATATATAATAATAAAAAACATTTAAAATTAATATTCAAAAATCTAAAATAATTTTTGTACAGATATATATATATATATATATATATATTAATACTGTTTATTTTAAATGCCACATAAAAATTTTAAATTAAAAAAATGTATTCCCAGTATTATATATAAGTGAACCAACATTGCGATACCGAGATATTTTTTTCAAAATTAAATTGCGTACTCAGCAGATAATGACTGTGCATGAAATTCCAAGTCGTGCTTTGAGTGAGCGATATGTATATTTATTAATATATACTTAATAGTACTGATTAATACCTGCACAATATGTGTGATATACAGCGTGTCCATAAAGTTCGTGTGCACTTTAAAAAAATTATAACTTTATTTGTATTTGCGATAGAAATAATCTGTAAAAAATGTTATAAAGTTTAATGTATCTAGTTTTAAGTATAGCTAAAATAACTAATGTGATTTCAGGCATTACTGTAAATCAATTGGCAAATGTTTTCCGTGAACTGCAAAATCGTATTACCCTTTGTATTGCTAATGATGGAGAACATGTGGAAACTTAAATAAAATTTCAATAAAACCTTAAAAAATATAGATTTACTTCTTTCTAATCCTTTTTACAAATTATTTCTATCGCAAATACAAATAAAGTTATAAATTTTTTAAAGTGCACATGAACTTTATGGACACCCTGTATTATAATAACTGATCTATAATTAAAATTAATAATAAATCTATAAATTGTTCTGTTTGAAAACTGATTGGTTACTTTTCCGATTTGCACCGGTTTGTTGCATCATGCATAAAATTACCATATATGTGATATTAGCGAAGAAAAAAATTTAACATGTGCTACCGGTGAGGAAATACGTACTTACACACACACACACACACACACACACACACACACACATATATATATATATATATATATTTGTGACGTACTGTGGTCGTTAATAATTTTGTATAACTCAAGACTTCAATGTTAAGATAAAACAGTATTTAATTCCAACTGCAAATAAATGCTTAAGAACAAAGAAGTAAATGTCAACCAAAGATAAATAATCATTTCAGTGAATACCTTCTTAGTAGCGTCCTAAATCAAAACCCAGATCATCAATGCACAATATCAATAATCACTCCAGTCAGTAGCCTGACACCGCTATTTATACAGCTGGTGGAAAACATATATTCATAAGTCCAGAGTGTCACGCTCGAAACTCGGTGTCTGTAATTATTCCGTTTCTTCCTATATATATATATATATATATATATATATATATAAAGAATAATCACATAGAATTAATCAGAAGTATTAATGCGATTATTGGCGACATCCATCGCTAGAAAAACATAATATATGCATTAAAAATCCTGTTCATCCAGAGTGCGAGTTTTGATCCTTGAAGAAAAACTTGTTGTCTGTAGTTTTCAGTTTATTTGATGTTAAAATGCTAGTACTTACAGATGGTCTTCCATCCATCATCAGGCATGTGTTGTTTATCTTATAAAATCAAAAACTTGAGACGATATATCTGTATGTCGACCGAAAATGTTTTTTTGAATATCTGCTATTGTTGACGGGTGTAAGATCGTGGAACGCGCAAAAGACGCAACGCTAAATTTTCAAAATTTTTAAGTGAAAATTTTATTTAAATATTTCTTGTGATGTGTTAAATCCACATATTCTATTTTACAAGTGTATTAGTTTTTATGTCATGAACTAAGTATATATATCTAAGATATATATATATATCTGTGTGTGTGTTTTAGAAAGTGATTATATATATATATATATATATATATATATATATATATATATATATATATATATATATATCCTAGGTTTCACGCTTTGAAATTGATATCCCTTTGTGATCTAGGTTTCACGTATAAATATATATATATATATATATATATATATATATATATATATATATATATATATATATATACGAGCGAGGGGTGCTAGAGATTTTAGGATTTTTATCTATTTAAATTTATTTATTTATTTTTCTATATTTTGCTGAATTTGTTTCGAGTCTTTTCCTCTTTCTTTTCATCACTTTTGTCTGTAGGTCTCTCGCACTGTAATAATAGAAGATATGTCAGGAATACACACACACATAGACACACATACACACGCACACACACACACACACACATATATATGTTTTTATGTATTTCTTTAACCTATATTCACTTATCTCCTCACACCATCGTATTTAAGATAAGCCTTCGGTGTGCAATTTCTCTATTTCTCTGTTAACGAATGCAATGGTTTTAATTTATCAAGTGCCTCCCACATCGAAATGAATTCAAACTACGCGTGTGATTCGAACATATGTTAAGTTCAGCATACCCCGAAAACGATCGAACACAAGAGACATGTGATGCAATCCGAAGGCTGAAGCAAAATGAAATGTTATCTGTCTAGATAAGAACATTATTGAATTACATATAATATATCATATCTGATGTAAGGTGGAGTAGTGGATAGCAACTCGGAGTAAAGATTCGAAGAGCCGAGTTCGAATTGCAGTTCTTTACATTCACTTACCTGTGGGAAAGTTATGAATCCATCTCTTCTACCCTATGTCTTCTACCCTTCTATAGTAAGTCAGTTCTATAGCCTTGGATGGTATCATGGAGAAAGACAACAAAACCTGAGCCGTCGGCGACTAAAACAGCTCTCCCACTAGAACCTAGGCTCTTAAGAGTCATCGGACATCCACACCAACTATAGGTTAAATAGCCTCACCAACCTACCAAACGTAGTGAGTACGGCTACACACCTGGTCATTCAGGGAGGTCTTCCTCCAACAGCAATGAGATGGCTCTGACTCTGGATTTCGATATGTTATATAATAACAATAGAAAACTTGACGGGCACAAATATTCAACACTATAATTTTCTTGAAAATATTCCATTCATTAAACGTTAAAAATGTGCGTATTTTAAACAAATATCAAGACATGCTACGGATATCGGTTTGAACGCAATCTTCAGGCCCCATATATATATATATATATATATATATATATATATATAAATATATATATAAAAAACTATATATATGAAATTTCGTCCTGAAAAAAAATCAGTGGATGAATTGGTTCCAACGCTTTTCGTCATATTGGCTTTTTACAGATATATTTACTTATTTCTGAATCACACACATGAACACACACACACACACACACACACACACACACACACACACACACACACACACACACACACACATTTACACACACACACACACACACACACACACACACACACACACACACACACACACACACACACACACACACACACATATATATATATATATATATATATATATATATATATATATATATAAACATCAAAATGCAGATCGGAATCGGACAGGATGATAAAATAAAAACAATAAAGAAACGTATATAAATTCAGGAGGTCCTGCGGAGTAATGGATAGCGTCTCGGATTGAGGACTCGGAGAGCCGAGTTTTAAGGTAATAGTTTTAAGGTATGCTATATTTAAGGCTTAATGTGCTCAATGCCAGGATCAGAGTCTCTGTAAATATGAAAGTTGGCAGTGTAGAAAATATGTCTGCTTTTTCCGAATGTAACAGCAAAATTGTCCAAATCGTGTAACAGCAAAATTGTCCAAATCGTGTAATAGCAAAATTGTCCCAATCGTGTCACAGCATGGGATAATTGTCCATCCTACAAAATTTTTAGCATCAAAAAAAAAAAAAAAAACTAAACTAATTGACTTTCTTTTGTCCAGGTCTTCAAATAAGACATTTCGTCATCTTGACACCATTTGTCAAAAAATGAACTGAAAAACCCTTTGAATTATTCAGCTAGAAAGAGAACTGGTTTAAATTATTATTTTTTTCAGTCCCACTATATTTTCCCAACTGAGCAATGGTGAGAGGTAAAAGATCTTTCAGGCCTCCAGTAATGGTACTAATATTCATACACTGTCTTCCCTCTTCAAAGTCCATTCAAGAACCAACAAGAGAACGGTGAATAAATTTAAAAAAGTTGGGAAAACTGGATCAGGAAGTCACAATGAGAAGGATCATCATTTCAAATTAGAGCTAAATACATTCTTATTGTTCAAAGTAGAGTCTAATAGTGTTATAAAAACCTTGGAGAATTCCAGTAAGATATCTTTAATCATTTCTAAGATACAACGGTTCAAATCTTAATCTAACAATTGGGCAATTTTGCTATTGCACGATTTGGACAGTTTGTTGTTACACCGGGTAATTCGTATGAATGCATATGTGGGTATCTAAATTTTTTGTATACACTGTGTGTGTATATGTATGTCGATGTAAATTGGATACGTATAATGTAGATTGCGTGGATGTCTGTGTAGATTTTTTTATGTTTGTGTCGATTGAATGAGTATTTGTGCAGATTGTATGCATAGTTGCTTTGACTGCATGTAGGTTTGTGTAAATTGGGTTTGTATAGACTGTGAGCGCGTATGCTTGCGTACATTGAGTTTCTATAGACTACGAGCGTATACTTTTGCGTACATTTTTTGTGTACACTATTCAACTTTGATCATCGGCTCACTTCGTAGCCGAGACGGCCGGCAGCACGTCGGATCTAACGGTGGTATCTCCTGCCAAGAGGAACGCACGTTCTAATCCTACCGGAGAATGCATATTTTTCTTTAAAAAAAGTTCTCTTAAATTCAGGTAGGCAGATGAAAAAAAAAATATGCTGTTTAATAAATAAACGGAACGTCTTCTCAAATAGGTGCATCTATTAAAAATAACGTTTAAGTACTTCAAAATTTCCCGAGTATTTTATTTGCCTGTGTTCTTGTAATATCTTCATTCAATAACGTTTATATATAGTGGCCTAAGAAAGGTTTTTAGCCAGGAGAAATAAACTACACCCAATTTCAAAATTTAATTACGTAATCCTTATTCAACATAAATAAACAGTATTTGGAAATAGTATAGAGTAGGTCCTCCATTTGCTAGTTTCAGTGCTTGTATTCGATTTTTCATGGATTTGATCAAGTTATCAACAATCGTCTGCGCCATATTTTGCCACTCCTTTAATAATGTTTCTTTAAGGGTTGCGTGATTTTGGTAGTACGCTCTCGAATTTTTTGATCATGGTGATTTATTGGATTCATATCAGGACTTTAGGCTATCTATGGCAGTGACTTGATTCCTAGCAATTCCTTCCAGGCCTTTGCTACTTTGCTGGTATGGTATAGCGTTCCGTCTTCTTGAAAAAGGTAGACATTCTTGTCAATCTGATTGCTTTTAAATAGTGGGAGTATTCCTTTCTCTAATATTTGACAGTATTTTGAACCATTCAACCGCTTATCAACAAGAATCAGCTCAGATTTCCCTCCAAACCAGAGAACGCCCTACAACATTATTCCAATTCCTCCATATTTCACGGTCGCCTGCAGACATTCAGTGTTCCAAGACTCTGATTTCTCCAGACATAAACCTACCTTGAATTCGAATATTGGCAGAATTTACTTTCATCTGACCAAATTACAGACTTGCCAAAATTCATAATCTTTGCTCTCGAATTCTCTCGTCCAGTCAATACGAAGGTTCCTATTAACCTCTGAAATCAAGGGCTTCTTTCTTGCAAATTTTTTTTGATAGCCTAACTCTTTCAGAGTGTTTCTCACTGCATATGGCGACATTTCCATGCTGTTGGCGACATCTTTGACGTTCTGACGACGGTTTCTGATGACTTCCCTCTTAAGCGCCTTTTTCGTTTGCTCAGACACGATGCTTGGTCTTCCTGAACGTTGTTCCACACGACAATGGCCTTCTTCATTAAATTTCTTGACAATATTATTAACCGTTTGATGATTAACCTGGAAAAAATAAGCAATTTCTCTGTTTGACCTGCCATACTGATGCCATCCTATTATTTGCCTTCGTTGAAATTCACCAATTTACTTACTTCTGCGAACTTTCATTGCAAAATATAAGTCATCTATCATTCATAGAAGAGAATAGATTGATACTAACACGGTATTGTCTGAAAAGTAATATGAGATGTTATTACCCAAGCCAAAAATGCTGTAATTAAGGGTGGCTAAAAACTTATCATCGCCCACTGTACAGGCATTAACCAAAATTCATGTATTCTTTATCTTTCATTTTGGGTTCATTCTTGTTTGGTTTTTCAATTTCACTGATCCAGAAATGTCCAAATAAAGTCCCTGTCCAAATAAGTCTCTGTCTCTTGAATGCTATCTATTATACTGATACTATCTGATCTGTAAGGATATGAAGCAGTTACAGATTATATTACACAACTGGGAAACATAACCTCAACTACTAAACAATAGAAATTGACATCGCAATGTCTAAATAACTTTTAAGACATTCGAAATGACTTGTACATGAAAACCATCCTCAATTGTAAACAACTCAAGGGTCTAAAGAAACATGTTTCACCTTTAAGCACCTGTTTTTTGCAAAGAGAGAAATGTTTAGAAATACACCTGTAAAGAAAATACTCAAGGTAGATGAGAGGAGTTTTTATCTTGAGGTCGACCATTCTCTATACGTCCCCATCTTGTATCTACCTGCGACAATAAACATTGGCCATTCATTTTCTAATCAAGTTTTCATTTTATTTCTTACGATCCACCAACATTCAAATTCGATTAGCAGCAGAATAGCAAATACCAACCATTCCCACTTGTATTGCAGAACAGCATTCCTCTTAGAAACCAAACAACAAAAAAAACCTGTTATGTCAGTAGCATAAATAATACATTTTCATCGGCAGAATTCAAGAAGAAAAATTAAAATACAAGCATTAAACAAAATTCCTGTATTCCTTTCCATTCAGTCTTTGTTGTTCATTCTTGGTTGGTTTTTCCACTTCACTGATCCAGAAGAGTTCAAATAAACTCTACGTACAAATAAGTCCCTGTCTCTTGAATGTTATCTATTAGCTGATACTATATGATCTGTAAGG
The DNA here is from genome assembly GCA_903632075.3 of Acanthosepion pharaonis. NCBI lineage: Eukaryota > Metazoa > Mollusca > Cephalopoda > Sepiida > Sepiidae > Acanthosepion > Acanthosepion pharaonis. Next base: position 1,813,507 of record CAHIKZ030000242.1, on the reverse strand, counting down.
ATATGAAGCAGTTACAGATTATATTACACAATTAGGAAACATAACCTCAACTACTAAACAATAGAAATTGAGGTGTTTGATTTATGTATATTTTTTCTTCTCAGACAAATGGGAAAATGAAGTAACGTTTCACATACGATTTGCCTACAAGCAGGATTGTTCATAACCATTTTCAGTTCTCACCCGTCGAGGTGCAGTTAAAATGCACTGAAACGAAGTTGCATCTTTGTAGTGAGTAAAATGGTTTTGTCTATATGATAAAATTATAATATATATATATATATATATATATATATATATATAAATATAAAAAAGGAAAACTTATTTTAGTCGACGCGTTTCGTCTACTGTGGGATTTTACCAAAACAAATGCAAATGAACAAAAATGTTATTGGATTTTCAAACTTTTTGATTTTAGAAACGTTCATAAATATTCATCAGATCAGCTGAAATACCAGACAAGCTATGGGAGACACGAAGTGATATAATTCAATGAAGCGAAAGTGAGTAACTGATGTTTTATAATTGTTTTTCAGCTAACCTGATGAATATTTATGACCGTTCCTAAACACAAAAACTTTGAAAAACCAATTATTTATTTTGTTAAGTTATTGTCGAATAAAACGTTTAATGTCATGATATATATATATATATATATATATATATATATATATATATATATATATATATATATATCGGCTTAAAGACTCTGCGGCATGGAAGACGCACCCAATATTGGAAAAAAATTTCGAAAAAAAAGAAGTCATTCTCATACAACACATTCACCATACGTCCCTCACATACTGGCGCCACGTATTGTTTACATTAATTACTCGTCCGATTTTGTTGTTTTGTTAGTCAAGAGCGGAAAGAATCCCGCCGCTGCTAGTAAACAGAGCATGTTTAAGTTTGTGGCTCGGCTCCAGGAAGGTTTATAGTCGTGGAAATAGTTGTAACATCCAAGTACTGAGATTACATCATATAAAAGGTTGAATTAGATGGATAGCTAACATTATAGTGTAATTGTTACGGTTTTTTGGGTATACAACGTATATAACTAGTGAGCGAGTCAAAATGACTTATTTCCCTTTATAGTCTACCAATAGAAGATTAACCAATCAGGAGCCGCTGAAGATTGTATCCGTCGTGTATAAAGGCGGCCATCTTTGTTTTCCCTACCGGAAGGACCAGAGGCAACTTGTCCGGCGAACACGACAGAAGGAAGAACTACACTCTGCTGTGATATCCACTGCGAACCTAAAGTACGCTTTCCTACTGTCTCCGAAATATTCACTGCCAACCTCTGGATTCTATACTCGATGACGACCGTCATGAAAATGTCTAACAGTAATTACAGTGTAATCCACGTCCCAATCAGTCAAGCCAATTAGGTGATTGTCCAACCTTACTTGAGCCTGTGCGTTGCCTTACATTCGTTTTGGAAGGTGCATACGTATTTTTCAGGATATTTTTAGGAAAAGTATGGTATAGGGAAGCCACTAAGACACAAGGGGTTACTGAGTGTGGAAGAACAAGAAAGGAAAAAAAGAAAGAAAAGAAAAGAGAAACATTCGGGAAGAATAGACGAGTAATCAAGACAGTAAATAACGATTGACATTGCATTTAAATTTTTGAAGATCAAAGTCGACCGGAAAGCATGGCGCCAAAAGAAAGTTCCCCAAATGAGAAGTGCAAGAAAAGAAACTGTTAGCATATAACGTATAGGTACATCTATCCAATTCAACTGTGAATCAATGAGATCTTCCCACCAATCTAGTACTACGCTTAAATTCACAAAGTCTTGGTACCATAGCAAAGAGTTTTCTGAAGAATTGTCATGAAAGTATTTACAGAAAAGCCACAGGGACGCTACATTATGGTGGTGAGAAAAGGATTGAAGCCGAGATGCCAGGTGAGGACCAATAACATTGCTGATTCTTCTTTGGATTTTATCAAGAATCTCTAAATATATATTGGGAGCACCGGACCATATGTGGCAGCAATATTCAAAGCATGGACGAATGGTAGACATAAACATGCAGAATAGACTCAGGAGAGATAAAAAATCACCAGACTTAGCAGCAGACCTAGCAATGGGTTCAATATCGTCTTTACATTTTATATCAGCTGAGAATGTTAGACCAAGAAGGCACAAGTCACTCGCATGGAGGTTAGCATCAGCCATACTGATGGGGTGGCATAAATGGGGAGAAAAATATACTACTATTTAACTCATATCTGGGACGAGAAGAGGTGGATGCGTACCTAGTCAGAATTTGATAAACAAGCAAAAAATTATAGTATGGATATAAAGTGTGTATGTGGGGGGGGGCGTCAATTCTATATTACTATTAGTACATAAAATAATCTCTCACTTTGTGGCCACGATAATTTCAAGACATTTATATTCCAGAGAATTTAAATTAATCTAAAATACATGCCTACGTAGCTAATCAGTATTTTATTGACTCGTTTTCTACGGTTTATCAACCCTTTGCAGGTTATTTAAAGCCAGAAAATATTTTTGGATTGTAAGAATATTATTTTGGGTCGTTCATATCTAATCAGTAAGCAAGAAATTATAATGTGGACATAAAGTGGGGGATCAATTCTATATTACAATCAATATATAAACTGATCACTCATTTTGAAAATGGAGGTGTAATGTGGGGTTTGTTTTTCATAAACCACAGATTACACCTCCATTTCCAAACTATAAATGAGTAAAACATTTCTTCGGTGAGTTATTCCAAACATCGATTGAGAATCAAACGGTCATCTAAAGTTAAGGTCTAATATTGAAATTAAACTTTAACGCATGTGGACCAGTTTCGAAAACATAGTAATTTCTGTGTCGCGATGGAATCATATTTTTATATATATATATATATATATATATATATATATATATATATATATATATAGCATAATGATAAACCACCCATAAATGCAAAGAAACAATCACCTAACCTATCAGCTATCCTCACCTCTACCAAATATCTAAACAATACAAACCAATCAGGAAATTACAAATGTAACAAACCTCGTTGCTTAGTTTGCAAACACTTAATAATAGATAATGTATTTTCTGTACCCAACACCAATATCAAGATACAGCCACCTAACCTCACCTGCGATAGTCATAACGTAATCTATTATTTATTTTGCACCTTATGTTCTAATAGTGGATATATTGGTGAATCTGGAAATAATTTTAGATTTCGTTTCAATAATCAGAAACAAACCATACATCAAAACAACCCTTATTCCCCCATAGCTAAACACTTTAATCAATCAGGACACTCATTAGAAAACTGCAAATGTTTATTGATAGATTCCGATTTTAGTTCCACATACACACGCAGAAAAAAAGAAACATATTGGATTTTAAAATTAAATACACATAAACTAGGGTTGAATAGGGACTTGGGTGTTTTAAATCTTTATAAATATTTCAATAGTTAAGCAATTTCTTTTTAGATATAGTTAAAAATTTTTTTTAAAGAACATTTAAAATATTTATGACAGTTAGATTTAATATCCGAACAGTGACGTTCCATATCACGTGACGTCCGCGTCTCGCGAAGGACGCTACTTGCTAACAAACAGTAATTTTAATTTATTTTTAACAAACAGTTATTTCTGATGAAAGATTAAGGACAATTTGAAATATCAAATATATATATAAATAAATAAATACTTTCATAAAATAAAACATTATTATTTTTTTAATTTACAACTTTTTCTATATATATATATATATATATATGGTGGACTCTCCCGACGTATGAAGATCGAGCAACTCAGTTCCTAGGAATCAACAGACACCAGCACATATGATTTAATTATAATGGTGAAGGCTTTGCGCAGAACCAACCACACTTTTTGAAGGGCCGAATTCAGAGACCTGGTGTATTACGTACTACAAGGTCCCTAAACAACCTTTCGCGGGTTTTGAATTCACAGTTCTCTTTCTCCTAGGTCAGTTGCCTTCCTAGGCTATACAACCCAGTCTGTCCTACTATTTACCCATTAGTATTTTCTATTACTATCGGCTAAAAGTCACACTGATTGATGTTCTAGTTATGGTCTTTTTGGTGATAATGTTCCATTGTGTTTTCGGGGTGAGGCAGTAGCGTCGGGGACAGAATTTAAAACGTTGTTTAAACGTAAGTCCTTTTTTTTATGTTCGTTGATACGAGCGTTTTTCTCTTGTGAAAAGACACGAATTCATCTATTCTGTTAAAGAGAAGGGAAAAAGGGGCTTATTATTAACTTTGAACATAGACACAATATTTTAATCGGGTCTTGAAATATGAAAATATTTTTCGTATTTAACAGTTAAAATATGTAATCCTTGAAAATGGCTAAATGTATAGCCGAAAGCGCTCGGATAAAAAGAACATTCTACAGTTTTTATATAATTTATCATTGGAAAAGGAAAAAATTATTAGATCGCATGAGAAATTGTATAAAAACTAAATAAAAGCACCTTAGCTGTCGTATTTCATGAAATGTGTATATATATATATATATATATATATATATATATATATATATATATATATATATATATATATATATATATATTTATTCGTAAGTGCATGTGTGTGTGTCTTGTAGATATTATATTTGGTGGTTGTCCGCATGTTGATTTGGGAACGTTTTTTTTACATAAACAGAGTTCGTTTTAGATAGACATACTTTAGATTCTTTAAGAATTGATTCAATAAAGGTTGGTAATGTAATTTATTGCCTTTAGTGTGTGTTTATAAATGGTAAAATATTGCTCTTTTTTAATTAGGCTCCCATTTGTAAAATCAAAGTTATGTCCAGTATTTTTCCTTCGTATTACAAACGAATTTAAAACGTTGTCTAAACGTAAGTCCTTTTTTATGTTCGTAGATACGAGCGTTTTTAATTGGGGTAGCATTTGTAAAATCAAAGTTCTGTCCAGTATTTTTCCTTCGTATTACGAACGAATTTAAATTTAAATACGAGCGTTTAGATTTCGTGATGTCGCGCCGATATAAGTGCTTTTATGTTTTAATAGGATTTTTTAAAATAAATACCGGCATCTGAAGTGTTGTTATTTACTTTTCCCCTAATTCTATCTCCGATTGTTGTGGACGTGGTGCTAAATATATTACCATTAGAGATAACTAATTTGAAATTTTGCTGATAGACTGTTAGAGTAAATTCGACCTTGCCTATCGAACGCTCCTTTGTGGCCGAGAGGTTAGGCACGTCAGCGTAAATGACGGTTCCGTATAGGATGCAGGTTCGAATCCTGTCAAAGGACAAATATTTTCTATGAAAATTTCTCGGACATTCAGGCCGGTAAATGTTATTTAATACTGTTTATTATAAACAGAGCATTTACTTAAATACTTGTATCTATAAAAAAGAACGTTAAACATAAAAATGTCTTTAATAAATAAATTGTCGGACATTTCTTAATATATATATATATATATATATATATACGTCCCGGGTATGACGTTAAACTACATCCGCGTCCAGCAGCAAGGCTTCTTATCAGGAGGTTTTGAGGAGCGTGGAACCACCTCTTAATTGCTGATGTTCCCAGGTCCACACTGACTCGGGGTGGTAGTACCTGTTAGGGTTCCGATTATGGGCAAATAGTTAACCCTGAAACTTAGGTAAAAAGCATTATGAAAGTGTAAAAATAGGTTTTAACATCAGAAATACTTTGTAAAAAATTATTACCAGAAATAAATTTTTGAAGGAAAAAAATTATTACCAGTCATTACCAGGGAAAAAAAGTTGTCGGCATTAAATAACCCTTTGAGGTGTTGATATGCCATAAAACAAAACAAATCTATATATATACATTATATATAATAATAATAATAATAACAACCGACTCTCCCATTGAGATTCAACGTATGAGGGTCAAGCAGATCAGTTTCCAGGAAACCGACAGCTCGATACCGGTACATGAGAATTGATTATAGTGGTGAAGGTTTCGTGCAGGACCATCCACACATTTTGAAGGGACGAATAGAGACCTGGTGCACTACGTGTGCTGTGCCACGAGGTTCCCAAACGACCCTCCGCAGGTTTTGAATTCAGAGTTGTCCTTCTCCTAGACCAGTTGCCATCCAAGGCTATAGAACCCAGTCTGTTTTGCTATTTTACCCATAGCTGGAGGGAGAGAAAGAGGATTCATACCTTTCCCAAGGGTATTAGCACTGGAATTCGAACTCGGCTCTGCGATTCCTCAATCCAAGCCGCTATCCATTACTCCACCGTGCCTCCTATCTCTCTCTCTCTCTCTCTCTCTCTCTCTCTCTATATATATATATATATATATATATATATATATATATATATATATATATATATAGATAGATAGATAGATAAATAAATAGGTAGATGTGTGCGTGTATGTGTATATATATATATAAACACGATGACTACCATTTTAAAATCATTAGTGATCATTAGACAATGTGTATTGTTTATATCTACCTCCATTACCGTACTCTTCCCAATAATATAAGAAATTATATATATATATATATATATATATATATATATATATATATATATATATATGAATAAAGACGAAACGGAAATTTTTGTCCTCTGAGGGACTTTGTCAAGGCAAATAACTTGACAAGCATTTGATTTGACAAAACCTCTCAGAGGACGAAACGCGTTTTCCTTTTGTATTTATTCATATTGTCCTTTTACAGATATACTCTATATGAACTTTTTACACACACAAAAAGTGTATACACACACATGCGCACACACAATGTACACACACACATGCACCACACAATGTACACACACACATGCACACACACACACATGCACACACACAATATAAACTCACACACACCCAAACATGTATATTTTTTGGTTTCTTCACAGTTTAAAGAATATAGGAATTGTCCATAGTTATATTCTTTCCGATCGCTTTCGGCTCGTTCTATATCAAGGAAATTGTTTTTGAATGGTAAATTTTTTATGCGTTTTCTCTATTGTAGTATAGTGGATTATCAGTTATAGTGAGGTGAATGAGTGTTGAAATAGATTAGTTTGATTTGGCCTTGTTAGTTAGATAGCCCACCATAAGAGGAGTATAAAACAAGAAAATCAAATTGTAAAGTTATGCACAAAGCCTTCACAACTATAATTAAATCATATGTGCAGGGGTTAGGGTTGTCGGTTCTTAGGAAGTGAGCTGTTTGACCTCATACATCGAATACGAGAATCCACCATATATATATATATATATATATATATATATATATATATATATAAAAGTGGACATTGAAGTCACCACCCAGTGCAACAGTCTGTTTCATGCTTAAACACAATCGTCAGGCCATCACTGTCCCTTTTAAATTTACATACGTTCTATCTATGATATCGAACATTTTAACTGATAAATATAGCATACCTTAAAACTATATGTATGTATGTATGTATGTATGCATGTATATGACCACATTTGCATGGGTTTAATAGGTTTTACAATACGTACTGTCTAGATTACTATTTTACTTGTAAATGGGTGGGAAGTCAGATGCCCATTTTCTCTTATAAGATTTCTCGAATTTTCAGGCCGGTAGATAAAAATAAATGCATATAATAAATAAACCGAGCATTTACTTAGATATCTATAGTGGGTTACCAGTTATAGTGAAGTGCATGAATGTGTTAACAGATTAGTTTGATTTGGCCTTGTTATCTAGCCCACTATAAGAGGGATATAAAACAAGAAAATCAAATTGTAAAGTGAAACAACAAATTTATATACATATAAATCAATTAAGGTCTCTATAAATAAAATTAATGTATTTTGGTTGATACAAGGTCGTCAAAATGTTCGTAGTAGTCCTTGTAAGAATGAGTTTATGTGTACGTAGGCAGGAACGTATGTTGTGTGCATATGTATGTATGTATTTATGAGCCGTTCTCGTAGGGTAGGAATGTCTTTAAAGTAATCGCTCAGTCTTAAAATGTTCCGTTCGTCTATCAAGTACAAAAGATGTGAGGGAAAGTTAGAGATAATAATAACGATCGCCTGACGTTTGTCAAGTGACTTGTTAATACGCTCGTCTCCTTCTCTCTTGCCCGTCTTTTATTTTGTTTTTGGGGCTTGAAAAGGTCATTTGGGAATTCACTTCCGGATGATTCGGGTCTTTCCATTGGACGACGAACAAACTTTGCGTCGGCTCGCGAAAAAGTCCGTAAAAGAATTTGTTTCTGAGAATTGAAGATTATTTGAATTTTGTTTTTAAATGTTTCCTAGTTTTCTATTGGCTGAAAAAACATTTCGCTTCAAGTTGTGAAATTTCACGAGTTTTGTTTTGGATTCGTTTTTGCGTGTGTGTTAAGCAAAGTTTGTAAATTCGTTTTTTTTTTAATTTCTAAAAAAATCAATGAGTCAGGGCTTAGCATTTGAATTTTAAATCTGGATCTTGTTTTGTTCACTACAGTAGTTTTGCTGTGTGTCGAGTATGTGCGGCGGCTGTTGCATGCTTTTTGGCGGTCACGTGCTATGCGTGGCCAGTTGACCTGGGCATGACTTCTATTTTTAGAAAACTTTTAAGACGCTATCTCCACTGCTAAGTAGTGCAAGATTCATGGCGGGCGAATAATACTTAATAAACAATTATGAGTTGTGTACAGCTATGTGATTTGAAAAGCGTCTTTGTGTTGTCGACTATAATTTTCGTAAAAGGTTGTTGTAAATTATGACTTGTACATGAAAACCATCCTCAATTGTAAACAACTCAAGGGTCTAAAGAAACATGTTTCACCTTTAAGCACCTGTTTTTTGCAAAGAGAGAAATGTTTAGAAATACACCTGTAAAGAAAATCCTCAAGGTAGATGAGAGGAGTTTTTATCTTGAGGTCGACCATTCTCTATACGTCCCCATCTTGTATCTACCTGCGACAATAAACATTGGCCATTCATTTTCTAATCAAGTTTTCATTTTATTTCTTACGATCCACCAACATTCAAATTCGATTAGCAGCAGAATAGCAAATACCAACCATTCCCACTTGTATTGCAGAACAGCATTCCTCTTAGAAACCAAACAACAAAAAAAACCTGTTATGTCAGTAGCATAAATAATACATTTTCATCGGCAGAATTCAAGAAGAAAAATTAAAATACAAGCATTAAACAAAATTCCTGTATTCCTTTCCATTCAGTCTTTGTTGTTCATTCTGGTTGGTTTTTCCACTTCACTGATCCAGAAGAGTTCAAATAAACTCTACGTACAAATAAGTCCCTGTCTCTTGAATGTTATCTATTAGCTGATACTATATGATCTGTAAGGATATGAAAAAAATTACAGATTATATTTAAACACAATTAGAAACATAACCTCAACTACTAAACAATAGAAATTGAGGTGTTTGATTTATGTATATTTTTCTTCTCAGACAAATGGGAAAATGAAGTAACGTTTCACATACGATTTGCCTACAAGCAGGATTGTTCATAACCATTTTCAGTTCTCACCCGTCGAGGTGCAGTTAAATGCACTGAAACGAAGTTGCATCTTTGTAGTGAGTAAAATGGTTTTGTCTATATGATAAAATTATAATATATATATATATTACGAACGAATTTAAATTTAAATACGAGCGTTTAGATTTCGTGATGTCGCGCCGATATAAGTGCTTTTATGTTTTAATAGGATTTTTTAAAATAAATACCGGCATCTGAAGTGTTGTTATTTACTTTTCCCCTATTAATTCTATCTCCGATTGTTGTGGACGTGGTGCTAAATATATTACCATTAGAGATAACTAATTTGAAATTTTTGCTGATAGACTGTTAGGAGTAAATTCGACCTTGCCTATCGAACGCTCCTTTGTGGCCGAGAGAGGTTAGGATACGTCAGCGTAAATGACGGTTCCGTATAGGATGCAGGTTCGAATCCTGTCAAAGGACAAATATTTTCTATGAAAATTTCTCGGACATTCAGGCCGGTAAATGTTATTTAATACTGTTTATTATAAACAGAGCATTTACTTAAATACTTGTATCTATAAAAAAGAACGTTAAACATAAAAATGTCTTTAATAAATAAATTGTCGGACATTTCTTAATATATATATATATATATATATACGTCCCGGGTATGACGTTAAACTACATCCGCGTCCAGCAGCAAGGCTTCTTATCAGGAGGTTTTGAGGAGCGTGGAACCACCTCTTAATTGCTGATGTTCCCATTTTTCTCCACACTGACTCGGGGTGTAAAAAAACCTTTTAGGGTTCCGATTATGGGCAAATAGTTAACCCTGAAACTTAGGTAAAAAGCATTATGAAAGTGTAAAATAGGTTTTAACATCAGAAATACTTTGTAAAAATTATTACCAGAAATAAATTTTTTGAAGGAAAAAAGGTTATTACCAGTCATTACCAGGAAAAAAAAGTTGTCGGCATTAAATAACCCTTTGAGGTGTTGATATGCCATAAAACAAAACAAATCTATATATATTATATTTTAATAATAATAATAATAATAACTGTATCGAACCCTTATCAATTTGACTCGAAATTTCAGTGATCTGAGAAAAGCTTCCCGTTGAGATTCAACGTATGAGGGTCAAATTGGACAGATCAGTTTCCAGGAAACCGACAGCTCGATACCGGTACATGAGAATTGATTATAGTGGTGAAGGTTTCGTGCAGGACCATCCACACATTTTGAAGGGACGAATACAGAGACCTGGTGCACTACGTGCCACGAGGTTCCCAAACGACCCTCCGCAGGTTTTGAATTCAGAGTTGTCCTTCTCCTAGACCAGTTGCCATCCGAGGCTATAGAACCCAGTCTGTTTTTGCTATTTTACCCATAGCTGGAGGAGAGAAAGAGGATTCATACCTTTCCCCAAAGGGTATTAGCACTGAATTCGAACTCGGCTCTGCGATTCCTCAATCCAAGCCGCTATCCATTACTCCACCGTGCCTCCTATCTCTCTCTCTCTCTGATTCTCTCTCTCTCTCTTTCTATATATATATATATATATATATATATATATATATATATAGATAGATAGGTAGAAGATCTAAATAAATAAATAGATGTGTGTGACGTGTATGTGTATATATATATAAAAACACGATGACTACCATTTAAAAATCATTAGTGATCATTAGACAATGTGTATTATTTATATCTACCTCCATTACCGTACTCTTCCCAATAATATAAGAAATTATATATATATATATATATATGAATAAAGACGAAACGGAAAATTTTTGTCCTCTGAGGGACTTTGTCAAGGCAAATAACTTGACAAGCATTTGATTTGACAAAACCTCTCAGAGGACGAAACGCGTTTTCCTTTTGTATTTATTCATATTGTCCTTTTACAGATATACTCTATATGAACTTTTTACACACACAAAAAGTGTATACACACACATGCGCACACACAATGTACACACACACATGCACCACACAATGTACACACACACATGCACGCACACACACATGCACACACACATATAAACTCACACACCCAAACATGTATATTTTTTGGTTTCTTCACAGTTTAAAGAATATAGGAATTGTCCATAGTTATATTCTTTCCGATCGCTTTCGGCTCGTTCTATATCAAGGAAATTTTTTTTTGAATGGTAAATTTTTTGTGCGTTTTCTCTATTGTAGTATAGTGGATTATCAGTTATAGTGAGGTGAATGAGTGTTGAAATAGATTAGTTTGATTTGGCCTTGTTAGTTAGATAGCCCACCATAAGAGGGAGTATAAAAACAAGAAAATCAAATTGTAAAGTTATGCACAAAGCCTTCACAACTATAATTAAATCATATGTGCAGGGGTTAGGGTTGTCGGTTCTTAGGAAGTGAGCTGCTTGACCCTCATACATCGAATACGAGAATCCACCCTATATATATATATATATATATATATATATATATATATATATATATATATATATAAAAAGTGGACATTGAAGTCACCACCCAGTGCAACAGTCTGTTTCATGCTTAAACACAATCGTCAGGCCATCACTGTCCCTTTTAAATTTACATACGTTCTATCTATGATATCGAACATTTTAACTGATAAATATAGCATACCTTAAAACTATATGTATGTATGTATGTATGTATGCATGTATATGACCACATTTGCATGGGTTTAATAGGTTTTACAATACGTACTGTCTAGATTACTATTTTACTTGTAAATGGGTGGGAAGTCAGATGCCCATTTTTCTCTTATAAGATTTCTCGAATTTTCAGGCCGGTAGATAAAAATAAATGCATATAATAAATAAACCGAGCATTTACTTAGATATCTATAGTGGGTTACCAGTTATAGTGAAGTGCATGAATGTGTTAACAGATTAGTTTGATTTGGCCTTGTTATCTAGCCCACTATAAGAGGGGATATAAAACAAGAAAATCAAATTGTAAAGTGAAACAACAAATTTATATACATATAAATCAATTAAGGTCTCTACAAATAAAATTAATGTATTTTGGTTGATACAAGGTCGTCAAAATGTTCGTAGTAGTCCTTGTAAGAATGAGTTTATGTGTACGTAGGCAGGAACGTATGTTGTGTGCATATGTATGTATGTATTTATGAGCGTTCTCGTAGGGTAGGAATGTCTTTAAAGTAATCGCTCAGTCTTAAAATGTTCCGTTCGTCTATCAAGTACAAAAGATGTGAGGGAGAAAGTTAGAGATAATAATAACGATCGCCTGACGTTTGTCAAGTGACTTGTTAATACGTTCGTCTCCTTCTCTCTTGCCCGTCTTTTATTTTGTTTTTGGGGCTTGAAAAGGTCATTTGGGAATTCACTTCCGGATGATTCGGGTCTTTCCATTGGACGACGAACAAACTTTGCGTCGGCTCGCGAAAAAGTCCGTAAAAGAATTTGTTTCTGAGAATTGAAGATTATTTGAATTTTGTTTTTAAATGTTTCCTAGTTTTCTATTGGCTGAAAAAACATTTCGCTTCAAGTTGTGAAATTTCACGAGTTTTGTTTTGGATTCGTTTTTGCGTGTGTGTTAAGCAAAGTTTGTAAATTCGTTTTTTTTTTAATTTCTAAAAAAATCAATGAGTCAGTGCTTAGCATTTGAATTTTAAATCTGGATCTTGTTTTGTTCACTACAGTAGTTTTTGCTGTGTGTCGAGTATGTGCGGCGGCTGTTGCATGCTTTTTAGCGGTCACGTGCTATGCGTAAAAAGTTGACCTGGGCATGACTTCTATTTTTAGAAAACTTTTAAGACGCTATCTCCACTGCTAAGTAGTGCAAGATTCATGGCGGGCGAATAATACTTAATAAACAATTATGAGTTGTGTACAGCTATGTGATTTGAAAAGCGTCTTTGTGTTGTCGACTATAATTTTCGTAAAAGGTTGTTGTAAATTATGAGTTAATAAATGTTTATTAATCGCACTCCGCTTAAAAAGGTGTCATGTATATATATATATATATATATATATATATATATATAATATATATAAAAAAGAGAGAAAGAACAGATGGAGTAAATATTCACTGTTCGTAGCATTTACTTTTTTTTTTAAAGTGCTCAATACAAAGTACAGCAATATATTATTATTATATTTTTATTATAACATATTATAACAAAAACATTCTGAATCGCTTTCGGATCTGATGAAAACTTAAACGGCGAAATGCATAATAGGATAGATTTTGGAAAAGTATACTTCCATGAATCTTTTCCAATTGTCAAAAACATAAAACATTGTCGGGATCATATATCCTATATATATATATATATATATATATATATATATATATATATATATATATATATATATATAAGATTTTAATTATAAGAGATAAAATTATAAAAACATTTTGAAATCGCTACACAAAAGCTTTCATGTTTCAATACTAATCGTCTGAAGAAATACAATCATAGTATTGAAACATGAAAACTTTTGTGTAGCGATTTAAAAATGTTTTTATTATAATAAAAAAAAATATAATTATGTATATATATATATATATATGTGTGAATGCGTTGGTGTGTTTATTCGCTTTTGATGTTCCTGCTATTTTAGGACATTTGTAAGCCAAAACAAATCTAATTTTAGTATATATATATATATATATATATATATATATATATATATATATATATATATATATATATATATATATATATATATATATATATATATATATATACATATAATTATTTATTTAAAAATATGATTCCAACACGCTACATAAGAGTTCTCATGTTTTTTAAAACAAGAGCCGAAAACTTCAATATAATTATTTGAATTAAATTGAATTAAAGTACTGTTCCATCTTCAAGCGAAATTTTTTCGCTTGAAGATGGAACAAACTTAATATTTTAATTCAATTTAATTCAAATAATTATATTGAAGTTTTCTAGCATTGTAAGCCAAACTCTTTTTTTAAACATGAGAACTCTTATTTTAAATTTAAATCATATTTATATAAATAAATAATTTTATTTTGTTTGTATCGAGCACTATTTTTATAACAAAAATACTAAAGAACTTTGAATTATTTACCTAACGAGTTCTTTCCTATTTTCTCTCTCTCTCTCTATATATATATATATATATATATATATATATATATATATATATATATATATATATATATATATATATAAATTAATTGAATAATTAAGAAAGAGACAAGGTTGTCGCTTTCTTAATTATTTAATTAATATTTGCTCTGGTGTTACATTGAACTCTCTGGATTACATCCTCTTTGGAATTATCCACACGGATTACTAAACCTTTCATTATCTCAATATATATATATATATATATATATATATATATATATATATATATATATATATATATATATATATATATTTAAAGTCACGCACGCAAACCATGCACAAAGAGACACCCCCACACGAAGAGCCCCACTCACACACAGACACCCCAATCCCACACATAGACACATAAATAGCTTGGCTTCGAGAGCGAAACATTGGTAATGTTTCTCCGCATCTGTTCCAGATTGTATGAATTAAATCTATGTCTCAGAAACATGACATTCGACATCGACTGCAGCTGTGGGCGTCTGGCAACCATTCGAGACCCGTGAATTTTTATTCCCTTCTTGTTTCTGGAGGTTGCTTCGGAGAGTGATGTTGTCTGATATCTCCGTTTCGTCAATCTTGAGTATTTTCATTTGTACCCTCTTACTTCTTTAAATAATAAGATTGTAAATTAAAGTTATTAAACTGAAATATTTAACGACGCAAAAGGAGAGTATTTACACTCCTTTTTTTACAGTCGTGCAACTAGCAAACAGTTTATTGCATCATTAAAATAGGGAACTCATATAATCTTAACGAGTGCTACTAGGGATCTTTTCTGTTAATTAACCCCCCAAAAATATTCATTCACCCCAAAACAAAAATTTATATTTACTAAAATTCACACCAAATTCTGCCAGAGCGAAGTCCTTCCAGTGCACTCCGGTCGGGCTGACCTTTGCTATCGCCTAAAATGTGGGCGGCACATATGCTCTATTTCTAAATGTGGGGTCTACATTCGCGCTTACCATGATAAGCCAAAAACAGATTTTTTTTTCTTTTTCTTTTTTTAATTGTAAAAATTCCTTGTAAGTAACTTGAAAATGAACCGCACATACAAAATGTGATTAACTCCCTGATTTTTGATAATTTTTCATCCTGAGAGTCGGAGTTGTTGCGAGGCAAATTAATCAAATTTTGATTTAAAATTTGTAATTTCAAAAGAGTGCAAAAATATAATTTAAAAAAAAACAAAAAACAAACGTTGATCTAAAACTTCAATTTCAACTGCAAACTGTAATTTCAAAAGAGTTCCAAAAATTGAATAAAAAAAGAAAAAAAAAACTTTGATTTAAAATTTATCATTTATTGGAGTGAATTAATATTTGCGATAATATTTGTCTCCCCATTAGAATGTCCGACGCTCAACTTCTCGAGAGCTCCTCTTTGCGACTACTCGGCCTCACATTGACTGCTGACCTGAGATGGAACAAATACAATGAGTCAATAGCTTCGTCCACAGCAAAGAAATGTTGGCTCCCTGTGCCGCGTCAGGAAATTTTTCTCGCCGGAGTCGATCCTTCAAATCTACAAATCAACCATTCGCCCTTGCATGGATTATTGCTGCCATATATGGTCTGGTTCTTGATAAGATCCAGATGTAATTGGACCTGATCTGGCATCTCGTCTGCAGTCGCTCTCTCACAGACGTGCCGTCGCCTCCCTCTGTCTTTTTTACAAATACTTTCGTAGTAACTGCTCTGGGGAGCTGCTTTCGCTGGTTCCCAGACTTCGTGAATTTAAGCGTTCTACTAGGCTGGCATCTCGCTCACACCATTTCACTGTCGAAACTGTTAAATGTAGCAGTCTCTTGTATTCTAATAGCTTCATGTCTCGCACCTCTCGCTTGTGGAACTCCCTTCCCTCTTCCTGTTTCCCTGATAGCTCTAATCTTCAACTATTCAAATGTAATGTCAATCGACGTCTCCAGATGCCTTGATCTATCCCCTATCCTTCTCTTCATCCTTTCCTCTATCACTCCTTTTTGCTCTCGCTCCAACTCTCTGTAACCCCTTGCGTGCTAGTGGCTTCCCGCCTTGCTTGGGGTGAAACGCTTAAAAAAAGAAACTTTAGACATTATTTCGTGGGAATTAACAGAAAAGCTCATATTACTACTATAATACACAGAGTTATTCAAAACAAAGAGCAGATTTTGAAAATTTACTAGAAAAAAAATGCTAAGAGATACAAGCCCATTCAACACATTACTGGTTAAAGAAAGGTACAAAATTTATTATTTTAAGGTTACAATTGGCAAATTGCTGTACCCAAAACGACTTTTCTTGGGATGCGGCCATTTTAAGGGTTGACACAAATTATAACAATTTAAATTTATACAAAATCTGAAAGACAACAATAAAAAGAAGCGTTTAAATAAATGAAATTCATTTCAATAACTTTGAAACTTTTCCTATCTAGTAATGTATTGAATAAGTTTTTTTAAATTTATTTTAATAACTTTGAACCTTTTCATATCTAGTAATGTAATTGAATGTGGTTCTGTCTTTTATTATCTGTTGTCATTAAATTTTTAAAATCTCCTCCTTATTTTTGAATAATACTGTATAATATGATTTAATAACATAATTATATTATCAAATATATATTATCATTATGTAATAATATTATAATAGATAATAATATTGACACAGTTCTCATATAAAGCCAACTGTAGCACGAAGGTCAGCAACTATGTCCCTCAGACCAATTTACAGTGACTTCGATTCCCTCTAAGTTCTCTTTTGTTCTGATTTGTGTTGATATGGTGCCTTTACCTGGAATTATGAAGTTTTTTCCTCTCGCATTTCATTTTAACAGAATCTGATTCCCATTGACGAGCCGAGTATTTACTAAACTTACTCCAGTTTGATTCCAATGAATATCTAGCAAACAATACGAGGGTGCATCATTGTCAGACGCCTGACACATTATTTTTAATCATTTCACCATCTAACACTTTCGTCCCGGCCTCTCAACCCCCGGCGTCTTACTCTCGGGGTTGAGGTGTCTAGTCGGTCCTAACCGAACTTAAGGGAGTGGTCATAGATCCCCTGAGAATCCGTAGATTATTCGACCGGTCCGCTGGTTTAATCCTGCTTCCTGTCCACGTTGTGATTTGTTTGATCCAGAAAGGAGAAGTAATGTCCGTCCATTCACGGTCGACTGAAGATATAGACACGGCTGGGGAGTCTGCGCTAAGAAATTTAGAATACAGCAAAAAAAAAAAAAAATTAATATCTGCAGAAAGCCGGACAAACATTGATTCAATGGTTGAATTGGTAATGTCTTTTATATAGCAGAAAAGAATAGTAGAGAAGAGAAACGGGTTACAGAAAAGAAAAGTTAAAAACAAAAAAACAAAAAAAAAACTCATACACTGGATTCTAGACAGTGTGTGTGTATGTGTGATTATCTTGTTGTTAAATCGTCTCAGAACGATATATGACTCTTGCGATGGAGGGATAAAGATTTCTGTGTCGGGGCTTAAAGTTATAGTGGTATTCCTCCTCCCAACGCTCGCCCAGGCCAATTCTCTCTTCTCTCTTCAAGAATTTTCTCCCGTCTGTCTTTTTCAACATAACTATGCGTTTATATAGATAAACCCGGCTGGTTATAACTGACCCTTGACCCTACTACTTCGCACCCGATTATCACGGGGGTTCTGGCTGCTTCAACCAAAATCATGTGAATTCCAAAGTTCCTTCTAGCTTACTCAGCTCTATTTCAATTTTTAATCGATAAAAATTATTTCCACCATTTTCATGCTCTTCTGATGACCCAGATTCAATGATTACAACTTTTGCCCTAGATCAGATTTCCCCATCAGTATAGATTGAGGAATCGGAGAGCCGAGTTCAAATTCCAGTCGGATCCATTGCATTCACTTACGTGCTAATACCCTTGGGAAAGGTATGAATCTTCTTCTTCTCCCCTCCTCCCCAGCTAAATAGCAGAACAGACCGGGTTCTATAGCCATGGATGGCAACTGGTCTACCGTAGAAAGAAATGGCAACCTACTGCGGGGAAAAAAATCTGCCTCGTCAGTCATGTATCGAATACACGATCAACCTGTATCACGCATGGTAAAAAAATCTGCCTTCGTTGGATCCATTGCATTCATGTATCCCTTGGGAAAGAATCTTCTTCTTCTCCCCCCCAGCTAAATAGCAGAACAGGCCGGGTTCTACGCCATGGATGGCACATCTACTGAAATCAACCTACTGCGGGAAAAAAATCTGCCTTGTCAGTCATGTATCGAAAGATACATGATCCATCACAAAGGCACATTGGATTCAATTCCAGTCGGATCCATTGCATTCACTTACGTGCTAATACCCTTAGGAAAGGTATGAATCTTCTTCTTCTCCGACTTATGAGTAAATTATAGACTGGGTTTTATAACCTTGGGTGGCAACCGGTCTAGGAGAGAGGAAAAACTGGAGAGGGTTGGGCCCCGTCAGGCTGTCTTGCCCAAGAAACACTACTTCTACTGTGGGTCACGGGATAAAAAAAAGCAACGTGACTTTCTTTCCAACTTTATACATCGAAATAAATTTAACCAAAAGCGGAAGAGGGAAACGAATTCTTTCCAGGTTTTGTCGAGCATAGAGTCCCAGCGTCACAAGCACAGTGTTACTGATATGGGTTCCGTAGACAGCAGGCTTTTACGAAGTTAGATTTGCCAGCCCCACACGCAGCCGGTTTTCAATTCAGAGTTATCCTTCTGCAAGGTTGCTATTTAACCCATAGATGATGGGGAAAGAAGAAACAGATTCATATCTCCCCACCCCACAAGTGTTTGTTCGAAAGGGAACGTAACAACCTCCAATCTCACTGTCCCTGCCGATAATCATTACGCTTTGTGCAGATCGGAGAGGAAATGAGAAAATAGAAGACAAAGAAAGGAGAAACGTCAGAAGAACATACACATACACACACACACACACACACGCACACGCACACCATGTCTCTATTGTATAATGTATAGTAGAGCATACCTTACATCCCCATTTTTAGCAATGGGTGCTGAGGAAAAGTAATTGATTTATTTTTTATCACGCAATTACGAACGCTATTAATTCAACAAGGTGTGGTAACAGCTTGTAGGGTGCAGGTAGCTGATTATAGTAGACAGGATTAAATTAGAGTGTATATAAGCAAAATATATTCGGGTAAACATCAGTGTGTGGACACAGTCACTTGAAACTATTACCCTAGATCAAACCATGACCTTTACAGTATAACGTGAAAGGTGATATTTAATGCCACTTTTATATAAAATATGGAAAGAGCTTTTAAAACGCAACATTGACAGACGAAAAAAAAAAAAAAGCAAAAACAAAAAAACGAATGGGCCGAGTAAATTATTTAGGTCTATAAATAGAATTACCTTAATTCCCCATAAATAATAAGCATTTTTTTCTAAAAACTAATAAGCAAAATTAGGGGCGCGTATTATGCACAGCTACAAATATCTTCCAAAAATTACCGTTTCATAGTGTTATGATATTGATTTGGGGTTAGTAGAGACAAACGCCAAATAACACGTAACAATAAAAAGGGTTTTAATAGGTTGGCAAAAAGGTACAGAAATCGCCTGAGTAGTCAATAACTAGCTCAGCTAAGAACTTCTCTATCTATCTTAGTATTTATCGATCCACCCACGAGGATTGAATGTGGCACAAGGCCGGTTTAATGTGGGTATCTCCGAGCCTGTAGGCTCGGCCAAAAATATAGCCTTTGAACCCGCCTAGACGGGTTCAGGCCCTGTCTACCTCCCCGGACGAAACCTTGCCCTTCGGCAAAGCTTCGTCCGGGTTCCTCTCTGCTAACGCAGAGAGTTCGACAGACATCGCTTACAAAGACTGTATCACGACTCAGCTAGACTCGGAGGACTTACCCTCTCTATCTTCTTCATGTCAACCCTTACCCTCTCATCTATCTTCTTCATGTCAACTGACATGCCACTATTTAAAGTCTTTGTTCACAGACAAGTTCATCTTCAAGAGGGGTGGTAGGTTTCCGACACGACACACAGGTCGATTTCAGTTGCGAAATGATTATTCAACACAAAAATACGACAATTTGACATTAAAATTCAGCGATTGCGACCCCATAAGGATGTTAAATACAATCAGATGTACCTAACAATACTTACAAATGTAAATAAAATAAGAATTATTATAAAACTAAATTAGAATAATATTATTCTATGTTTAAAACCATTTTTATAAGCTTACGAAATGCTGGCCGTAATGAAATTGGAGAGGTACAATTTATAAGATTTGATTACCAAATAAGGGGTGCGTATTATGGATGAAAGCGTATTATACAAGGGGAATTACGGTACTTAATTTTTGTCAATACTTAAATTTAGTTTTTTTCTCTATTTGATTTAATACTACAACCAAGAAAATTCGAAAAATCACGAGAATCTTAAGTTTTTCAGGCTAACTTTCTGCTAACCAAAAAAATTAAGATTCTCGTAATTTTTCTACCTAAACAAACTCAATAAATAACTAGAGCTATATTATATAATACAAGCCTGTTAATTTTTCGATTTAATAATGATAATAATCCTATTATAATTGTTCGTTAGTTCGCACGACCGTTATGTCCTGCCAATATCTCATAAATGATGGACTATTTCGTTTTGATTGCGTGGAGAGAGGAGAAAAGACACTAACTGATTTCAGTGAGAAAATGAATGAATGAAAGAAAGAAAGAAAGAGAGAAAGAAAGAGAGAAGGAAATAAAGAAGAGAAGAGAAGAAAGAAAGAAAGAAAGAAAGAAGGAAATAAAGAAGAGAAGAGAAGAAAGAAAGAAAGAAAGAAGAGAAGATAGAAGAAAGAAAGAAAGAAAGAAAGAAAGAAAGAAAGAAGGAAATAAAGAAGAAAAGAGAAGAAAGAAAGAAAGAAGTGTTTAACGTCTCCTGCCCTCATAAATAATAGTCTATTCCGTTTTGATCGCGTGGAAAGAGACATTACTTGGTTTTAGTGAGAAAATGAAATAAATAAATAAAGAAAGAAAAATAGAAAGAAAGAAAGAAGAAAATAAAGAAGAGAAGATAGAAGAAAGAAAGAAAGAAGTGTTTAACGTCTCCTGTCCGTACCTCATAAATAATGGACTATTCCGTTTTGATTGCGTAGAAAACATGACATACGCTACTTGGTTTCAGTGAGAAAATAAATGACAGAAAGAAAGTAAGAAAGAAAGAAGTGAAGATAGAATTTATTTAACGGCTGTTTCAGTGAAATGAAAAAAGTTGTCATTTTCAAATCGTTTCATTTGTACCCCCTTACTTCTTAAAATAACGACCAGCATTCATATTTATGATTGTTATTGCAATATTTTATTAAAGTTGTTAAGCTCAAATATTTAACGGTGCGATAGGAGAATTTCTTCGGATATTTTATTATCGTAAAACTTGCCATGAGCTTATTCAATCATTAACTGAAGAATTAAGATCCATCAGAAAATTA
Organism: Acanthosepion pharaonis; assembly: GCA_903632075.3. Classification (NCBI taxonomy): domain Eukaryota; kingdom Metazoa; phylum Mollusca; class Cephalopoda; order Sepiida; family Sepiidae; genus Acanthosepion; species Acanthosepion pharaonis. Next base: position 1,791,417 of record CAHIKZ030000242.1, on the reverse strand, counting down.
AAATAGGAAAACCGTGAATTTTTCACGGGTCTTTCTCGTCATATAATAACTGCTTGTTCTTGTCTTCGTTATTTCGCACAACCGTTATGCCCTACCAATATCTCTTTCGTTTTGCAGAGGAGGAAAGACACCACTTAATTTCAATGAGAAAATAAAAGAAGAAAAGATAGAAGTAGGGAGAGAGAATCTGCTTTAGCTGATAAGAACAGATACTACACTTTGATCTTAACCAAAAGGCCGAGAAGGGAAGGACAAGCACAATTATAATAGAACAATTGTTATTGAAATATTTTGTTAAAATTGTTAAGCTCAAATATTTAACGGTGCGATAGGAGAATTTCTATGGATATTTTATTATCGTAGAACTCGCCGTGAGCTTACTCAATCATTAACTTGAGAAATGAGATTCATCAGAAAATTTAAAGATGAAAACCGTGAAATTTACACGGCTTAAAACTAGTAATAAGAAAACGGAAAAAATACGTGAAAATTACGACAATTTGACGTATTTTTCAGGCTAGTAGAACGTCTATCAAAACTCGCTCAATACCTAACCAGAGCTAGAACCTAAATAAATAAATGGTAAATTCTGTATGAAACCCTTATAACTCAGACGACACTTGCTCTACATAGACATAATATGCCTTTTTCGAACTAGGAAGATCGTGGGCTTGAAAAATCTGCCCTTCTTCTAGTGCTTGAACATATTGCATTGGGATTTGTGTTCGGGTGAGGAGGAAACAGTTAAAAATTCGAATTTTAAAATAACTGAAAAAAATTAGTGATTTTAAATTTTAAAAAATTTCTGTTGAGTTTAAAGTAAAACAAAAACTTTGTGAATTTAAAAATGTCTGTTTTAAATCCAGTTTAAATATCTCCAAAACTTTATGAATTGAGGAAATCAATTTTATTTCTTCAAAATGCCAAGGAATCAGAGTTAAAGTAAGAGCTTTCGCAACGTCAGGTTTTGAGGTTCCACAGAGTTTGTGAATTGAAGAACTCGACTCAATTGAAATTCTACGGAGTTTGTGATTTGAAGAACTCGACTCAATTGAAGTTCTACGGAGTTTGTGATTTGAAGAACTCGACTCAATTGAAGTTCCACAGAGTTTGTGATTTGAAGAACTCGACTCAATTGAAGTTCTACAGTGTTTGTGATTTGAAGAACTCGACTCAATTGAAGTTCTACAGAGTTTGTGAATTGAAGAACTCAACTCAATTGAAGTTCCACAGAGTTTGTGAATTGAAGACCTCAACTCAGTTGAAGTTCTACGGAGTTTGTGAATTGAAGAACTCGACTCAATTGAAGTTCTACGGAGTTTGTGAATTGAAGAACTCGACTCAATTGAAGTTCTACGGAGTTTGTGAATTGAAGAACTCGACTCAATTGAAGTTCTACGGAGTTTGTGAATTGAAGAACAAGACTCAATTGAAGTTCTACAGTGTTTGTGATTTGAAGAACTCGACTCAATTGAAGTTCTACGGAGTTTGTGAATTGAAGAACTCGACTCAATTGAAGTTCTACAGTGTTTGTGAATTGAAGAACTCGACTCAATTGAAGTTCTACAGTGTTTGTGATTTGAAGAACTCGACTCAATTGAAGTTCTACGGAGTTTGTGAATTGAAGAACTCGACTCAATTGAAGTTCTACAGTGTTTGTGATTTGAAGAACTAGACTCAATTGAAATTCTACGGAGTTTGTGATTTCAAGAACTCAACTCAATTGAAGTTCTACGGAGTTTGCGATTTGAAGAACTCAATTTTCGGCTGGAATTGGAATTTGGACCCAAATCGGACTTTCGGCCCAAATCTGTCCCTGAGCCGGAATTGGACTGATAGACCGAATCAGCGTTAGAGTGATGTTTTGAAATTGAGGAATTCATAGATTTTTCTTCAAAATTTGCTGTTCTCTAAGGTCCATTTATTTTGACGTTGGAAGCCCAATTAACCCTCCGTAGGAGCTAGCATAAAAGTCCGACGGAGTGCGGTTTTTAAGCTAGTATCCAATAAATTAAGAAAAGTTCAGATAAGTCAAATTTGTTGAAAAACTTAGAATTAATTTATTTTTTGTCTCCAACTTGAATTTAACTCTTTTTTTTTTTTTTTTTTTTAAACATTTCTGGTGGTGGATATAAAGACAAGATAAAACGAAAAACTGAATCAGTGAACTGGTTTAATTTTCCAAAACAGTTCCTGCCGAACGTTGCAAAACACTTGAAACACATAATTGGATTAGACGTTGTAATATAATAAGTTCATATTAAACTGGGAATCATAACATGTTTTAGCAGTTTTCTTTGTCATCATAATATGTCTTATCTGTAATAATTTTTTTTCTTGTAATTCAATTATTTGTATAGAAAATGAATGATAATAAATCAGAAGCCGAAATATGGCAGGTTCAGATGAAATAAGAATAAAAAAAAATGTTCATTAACGATTATAAATTTCTTTGGTGGAAAGTCAATATTGCATCTGTCATCATCTATTACATATTTTGTATCTCCACTTACGACAGATGGCGAACGAGCATAAGATAATTCTCTCCGAGGAGACTCGATTTTGAGTGGGTGTATTTTACTTTGGTCGAATATAAACACACCACTTTACGCCTGCTGGAGTGGTCCCCCTCACCGCATCTTTTATTTCAGTTCGGGGCAGCTGATCCACTCTCCAAGGTTGCAGAGCGAGGCTCCGGAAACTGTCTGAAGATTCTTTGGAAAATATCAACACACTTAGCCATATTCAACTCTGGTAATCAATGAATCATTTAGTCTCTGTAAGAGACAAAATCAGAGAATGCCATTGGACGACATTCCAAATGAAAGGTTAAAATGGCAGTCATGATGCAGTGTTGATTTCTACGTCCATACGGTTTCTCTGGATAAAGGTTGTATTTCCGCTAGTGATCACTCATCCCTTATAATTATGTAAATTTGAAACAATACATGCATACGCACATAGAAATATATATACACATATACACACATCTCTCCCTCTCTTTATATATATATATATATATATATATATATATATATATATAAAACAAATATATGGATATAGATCCGACAGTATGAAGAAAAATATACGGAAAAAACAAACAAAAATCCTAATATGCAATTATGCTGTTTTAATGTTAATATATGTTATCTGTTTTGATCAGTCTTACTCTTATGTCTTTTCATGTTAAATTGAATATAGTCTAATGTTAATTTTTTTTTGTGAATATGTCCTGAAGATGGTCTACTAGACCGAAACGTCCGACGTTGACATTATATTAACATTAAAACAGCATAATTGCATATTAGGATTTTTGTTTGTTTTTTCCGTATATTTTTCTTCATAAATATATATATATACACACATATATATATGTATATGCATATGTGTGTGTGTGTGTATGTAACCGTATTACTCGCTTGAAAATATATTTCTTCATATACATATATATATGTAAAATGTGTGTTTATGTATATATATATATATATATATATATATATATATATATATATATAAGAAATGGACAAAAGTCCGACAATTTATTTTATTAAAGACATTTTTATGTTCAACGTTCTTTTTTATAGGTCGAACAGTATTAAATAAGTTATTTAATACTGCTTATTATAAACAGAGCATTTACTTAACTACTTGTATCTATAAAAAAGAACGTTAAACATAAAAATGTCTTTAATAAAATAAATTGTCGGACTTTGTCCATTTCTTAATATATGACGTCATTTGTTTACATTTGATACGCCAGAGCAGTTATGAATGTACGAGATTCATGGAAGATTGAAGTTTATAAGCAGTAAATTTTGTGGCCGATTGGTAAGGCACGTCAGCGTAAATGACGGTTCCGTGTAGGATGCAGGTTCGAATCCTGTCAAAGGACGAATATTTTCTATGAAAATTTCTCG